>CM055265.1:154176593-154661042 GCA_029237695.1 Conchocele bisecta | reverse complement strand
AATTGGACTGGCATTAAATGCTTTTACTCGAACGTTAATTAAAGTGAACACAAGTTGCGCGATTAGAAATGAGTGAAATATATCTCCCGAATGTGACAGCATCAGTCACAATTCACAATCATGTCTACTACACATCAAAGTGCTGATTCTAGTGAAGGACCCGGTACCCAACCCGGGGTGATAGCTAGATTAGCGCTGTGTTCAGGCTCGACTAAACGGGGTACCAAACGGAAGTTGCAACAATCGAAACTGGTGTGGATTCAGATTATACAGTATAGGGACGAAACATTGAATGGGCGAGTTTTATGTTCTAAACATTATTAGTTTGTACAATCAAGTCTTGTCAGAAATAATCATTTATAATAGTGTTACAAATCAGTATTTCTTGTTGTTTTGTGTTGTTTCCGTGTATAATTTATTAAATTAATTCATAAAATATTATGTTCTTGTTATTATTCATTTCATTGGTGAACTGAATATGTACATATCGCTACATGCGCATGTCACGTGTGCCACATCCGGGTTATCTATTAATTACACACAAACATGCATATGTGTATTTGTAAACAAACCGAAAGTGTTTAAATATGATTTGTCTTAGAAACAGCATTTAACATGTATCCATGTACATTTAATTGCTAAAATAAATCATATTTACTACTCAAGGCTACATCAGCAAGTAATCATTTGGTTCTAACTGTCAATAAAATAGTTTGTTGTCCGACAGGTTGCGTACTACGGATACGTCAAACTACGGTTAACTCGAAGTATTTTTTTATCTCCCTTCGAATTCGAGTAAGTGATTGTGGCCTGTATTTACTTATTATATAGACGACAAAGGCCGACTGGAGGGATCACAAAGGCTATTTGTAATTATTATATACACGGCCAAGGCTGACTGGAGGAACCACAAAGGCTATATGTACTTATTATATAGACGACAAATGTCGACTGGAGGAACCACAAAGGCCATATGTACTGATTATATAGACTACAAAGGCCGACTTGAAGAACCACAAAGGCTATAGTTACTTATTATATAGACGACAAAGGTTCACTGGAGGAACCACAAAGGCTATATTTACTTATTATATAGACCACAAAGGCCGACTGGAGGAACCACATTTTTTGGATAGTAGATGCTCTAAAACGAGTTATCCTGGTTATTTCATAGGCATCGAATCTGATTTAGGCGCGTTGTGAATTACACATATTTGCAAAATCTGAAATGATAAATAACGTATGAGCATGATAAGTTTGTCTACACGTCTAATTGTTAAATGAAAAGTAGCATACGAACTTGCGAGTGGTATGGGGCGTAGCTTATTGTGATAGGGTATGCCTGCGAATTACAGTGTGTTGTTTACCGAGCATAAGTATTCACTTGCTCATGAGATAACGACAAATCTATATATATATATGGACCGCGCTCTGTGAAAACCGGCCTTAATGACGTCATGAAAGCCTGAAAATGACGTCTCAAAGTTACGCTTGAAACCAGCGTCACGTCGGATTTTCACACTTGAAATAGTTGCGTCATTGCAATAGGTTGACGTTGTCCTATATTTATCCCGTCAACACAGTGCGTATGTGCCGCGAAACACGGTGCCGTGAAACATTTTTGATATCCAGTCAATACAATTTTTGCATTTTGCAGCCATTTGTAGGTGTTGACAGGATAAATAGAATAGTAGGTTAGTGCCGTGAATGGGAAAAAATATCTGGCGCGGCACGGAAACGGGATGTGCTCGGCAGAGCCTCGCCCACCCCGTTTCCTGAGCCTTGCCAGATATTTTTTCCCATTCACGGCACTAACCTACTATTCTCTATATAACCGTACTGTACGTTTTACTATTTGTGGCTCAGAAACATTTTAATGCTGGATACGCGTAGCAGAATTGTACAGGTGTTCCATAGTGATTCAGACAGTTGTCTTTCGGTTTCCTTTAACGCTTTCCCTGTTTTGCGATATTTCGACTCATCCAAATCCAAAACATCTGAATAAAAGAATGAAATGCTGGGTCAAATGATGGTTAAATTATCTGATAGAGTAGAAAACATTGTGGGAAAAGGAGAAATTGCTTGTTACAAGCAATTTCTCCTTTTCCCACAATGTTTTCAAAAGACATCTTCTGCAGAGGCGTGAAAAGTCGTCTCTATCAGGGAAAGGGTTAAGGAAACACGTAATGATTTTGTCGAATTTTGTTTCATATATGGACGACATTTGAAACTAAATAACCATACAACCGGTAGTTTTTAGATAACACCATCACAGAATCAGTATTATGTAACAAATAGAACTGGGCACAGGGCTTAATTCGTTTAATTTACTGTTTCGCCTGATGAATGTTTCAAAAGTCAACATAAAAATACGATTTGGAGATTTTCAGAAAAATAAGCGTATCACAGAATGTATAATTATGGTAGTGCCAAAATATACGCCGCTCCTGGCATATCGCATCATGGTCACACTGGGCCAAACATGTTTTAGTATTTAGTGTGTTGGTATTGTGTCACATGCATATTTACTGCGACACAATAATCATGGTTATATCAGATTATTGTAATAAATAATTGTAGCCACCAAGGACGTAACCTACTGATTTCTATCTGTATATTCTACCACTTACGTGTTCGGTGTCACATAATATTTAGCGACTTTCAAAAATATCGCATTGAATCAGCCGTATGATTGTCGTTTGATAATAATGTAAATATTCTTTAAAATGACCACTTGTAAATATGATTATATGAATGTTTAGTAATTTTACTAGTATATTTGCAATCATTGCAGACACTGATCAGACGGCACAGTTGCACAGGTCTCCAACATTTACACATTTGCCAGATTGTTGTTAATTGTCTTACATTGTACTACATTGTACTAAATAATGCACGTCTGCGTGCTTTGTTTGTTATCAAAGGGCCGTTCTAGTCGGAGGCGTGTAAATATATATATTAATATGTAAATATATAATACAAAAGCATATGCACACCTTAAATGCGTCTACATTCAAATGAGCCGCCTCGAACAATAGTCGCAGGGTGTGGAGGTAATTTCGACAAAATCAATGTTGTGATCGGGACAAATTTAGTGTGTAAATCACTGACTGTGTTATAGTGTGCAGTTATGCAAAATACATGTACGTATGCCACGGTGCTTTTCAGGGTCGGATCCAGGATTTCAGGTTAGGGTGGGGGGGGGGAGGCGGGACTTCTTAATTGAAATTGTTTACTATACTTTCGAACTAGCACCGTTTGTTCGTCGATCAAGAGGAGCTGGGGAGACTGCTAGGTGGGTCCGGCGGTACACTCCCGCCTGCGATTCGCTTACCAAGAATTGCAATCCAGCGGTCCTTGAATTGCAATTCTTCCCCTCTGGAATTGCAGTCTAATTGCAGTCTAATTGCGGTCCAAACGCGGTCCCGTTTTTGCGGTCATTCTTTCGCGATACCGTTTGTGCGGTCATTCTTTCGCGGTCCAGTTTGTGCGGTCATTCTTTCGCGATACCGTTTGTGCGGTCATTCTTTCGCTATTTCCGGTAAAAACTTACCGTATCATCGTATAGTACAGTTTGTTTACATTATCAGTGATTATACAAACGTACTATACGAATATTATACAAACATACGATATCCGTTCGTATATACGATATATCCGTACGGATATGGTATGAATATAAAGTGGGTCATCCTGTGGTTAAAATATACCGATGCACCGGTTCATTTCGAATGTAAACATCCGGTTTTCATTTCGATCATCTGCCCATAATTTGAAGTTTTTCAAAATGAATAAATGTTCAGTTTTACGATACAGAAACAATATTTAAAACTGAGGATTGTGAAGTACGGTATCACTGTACATATACATGTGTGTTCAATATACAGTAATTCATCAGTAATTCATCATTGTACTCCGCACAACCGCCGGGGACACAAAACAATGATCCCCCACACACACCAGCCATCTACATTTGGCGTCCTAAAAGTTCCGGTCTATATCCCACAGTGGGAACAATGTGTATCACCACCACCAGTTTTTGTCTATGACTACACAACACCCCCCACCCCCGACCACCACTAAACTAGTCCTGGTGCGATGGCCGACTGATCGAGTGCTATACTAGTCGTCCTGGTGCGATGGCCGACTAATCAAGGGCTAAACTAGTCTCAGTGCGATGGCCGACTGATCAAGGGCTAAACTATTCCTGGTGCGATGGTCGACTGATCAAGTTCTAAACTAGTCCTGGTGCGATGGCCGACTGATCAAGTTATAAACTAGTCCCGGTGCGATGACCGACTGATCGAGTGCTATACTAGTCCTGGTGTGATGGCCGACTGATTGAGTGCTATACTAGTCCTGGTGCGATGGCCGACTGATCAAGTGCTAAAGTAGTCCTGGTGTGATGGCCGAATGATCTAGTGCTATACTCGGCATGGCCGACTGATCACGTGCTATACTGGGCATGGTGAGATGGCCAACTGATCAAGTGCTAATAACTGTGCTATACTGGGCATGGTGCAATGGGCGACTGATCAAGCGCTATACTAGTTATGGTGCGATGGCAGACTGATCAAGTGCTCTGCTAGTCCTGGTGCGATGGCCGACTGATCAAGTGCTATACTCGGCATGGCCGACTGATCACGTGCTATACTGGGCATGGTGAGATGGCCAACTAATCAAGTGATATACGTACTGGGCATGGTGAAATACTACACTCCCGCCTGCGATTCATAAGTAATTCATCATTGTACTCCGCACCACCGCGGGGGACACAAAACAATGATTCCCCACACACACCAGCCATCTAAATTTGGCATCCTAAAAGTTCCGGTCTATATCACCAGCACCACCAGTTTGTGTCTATGACTACACTACACTACACCCCCCCCCCCCCCCACCGACCACCACTTCTGTCTGTGGCCGACGTGGCCGACTAATCAAGTGCTAAACTAGTCCTGTGCGATGGCCGACTGATCAAGTGCTATAATAATAGTCTTGGTGCGATGGCCGACAAGTTTTATAAAGTTCTAAAGTAGTCTTGGTGCGATGGCCGACTGATCAAGTTCTAAACTAGTCGTGGTGCGATGGCCGACTGATCAAGTCACCTGATCAATAAACTAAACTAGTCATGGTGCGATGGCCGACTGATCGAGTGCTATACTAGTCCTGTGCGATGGCCGACTGATCAAGTTCTAAACTAGTCGTGGTGCGATGGCCGACTGATCAAGTTCTAACTAGTTCATGGTGCGATGGCCGACTGATCGAGTGCTATACTAGTCCTGGTGCGATGGCCGACTGATCAAGGGCTAAACTAGTCTCGGTGCGATGGCTGACTGATCAAGGGCTAAACTATTCCTGTGCGATGGTCGACTGATCAAGTTCTAAACTAGTCCTGGTGTGATGGCCGACTGATCAAGTGCTATACTCGGCATGGCCGACTGATCACGTGTTATACTGGGCATGGTGAGATGGCCAATTGATCAAGTGCTATGCTGGGCATGGTGCAATGGGTGACTGATCAAGCGCTATACTACTTATGGTGCGATGGCAGACT
This sequence comes from Conchocele bisecta, assembly GCA_029237695.1. NCBI lineage: Eukaryota > Metazoa > Mollusca > Bivalvia > Lucinida > Thyasiridae > Conchocele > Conchocele bisecta. Next base: position 154,655,485 of record CM055265.1, on the reverse strand, counting down.
GATCAAGTGCTCTACTAGTCCTGGTGCGATGACCGACTGATCAAGCGCTATACTAGTTATGGTGCGATGGCAGACTGATCAAGTGCTATACTAGTCCTGGTGCGATGGCCGACTGATCAAGTGCTACATGTATACTCGGCATGGCCGACTGATCACATGCTATACTGGGCATGGTGAGATGGCCAACTGATCAAGTGCTATACTGGGCATGGTGCAATGGGCGACTAATCAGGCGCTATACTACTTATGGTGCGATGGCAGACTGATCAAGTGCTCTACTAGTCCTGGTGCGATGACCGACTGATCAAGGGCTAAACTAGTCCTGGTGCGATGGCCGACTGATCAAGTTCTATACTAGTCCTGGTGCGATGCCGACTGATCAAGGACTACACTAGTCCTGGTGCGATGGCCAACTGATCAAGGGCTAAACTAGTCCTGGTATGATGGCCGACTGACCAAGGGCGGTAAACTTAGTCCTGGAGCGATGGCCGACTGATCTAGTTCTATACTAGTCATGGGTGAGGTGAGATTGCCGACAGATCAAAGTGCTAAACTAGTCCTGGAGCGCTGGCCGACTGATCAAGTTCTAAACTAGTCCTGGTGCGATGGGCCGACTGATCGAGTGCTATACTTGTCCTGGTGCGATGGGCCGACTGATCAGGCTAAACTAGTCCCGGTTGCGATAGCCGACCTGATCAAGTGCTATACTAGTCCTTGGTGTGATGGCCGACCTGAAAACAAGTTTCTAAACTAGTCCTGGTGCGATGGCCGACTGATCAAGTGCTATACTGTCCTGGTGAGATGGGAAACTGATCAAGTTTTAAAACTAGTCCTGGTGCGATGGCCGACTGATCAAGTTCTAAACTAGTCCTGGAGCGAGTCCGACTGATCAAGTGCTAAACTAGTCCTGGGGTGATGGCCGACTGATCAAGTTCTAAACTAGTCCTGGGAGGCGATGTCCGACTGATCAAGTGCTAAACTAGTCCTGGGGTGATGGCCGACTGATCAAGTGCTAAACTAGTCCCCTGGTGCGATGGCCGACTGATCAAGTGCTAAACCTAGTCATGGTGTGATGGCCGACTGATCAAATCGCATGCCATAATAACTAGATTGGCCATGGCCTGCATGTCGTGCCCGCCGAGGCATTTGATAGTACAAACAATTTTTTTTATTGCAACAAAGCTTTAGCCCGTTGACATAAAAACATGCCGCACCCGCCGAGGCTTTGATAGTATACCCAAAAACTTTAATAAAAAACACTTTAACCAAAAACTTTATCCTGAATGCACACCAATGTGCCAACTATATCGCTCTGTCTGCAAGCGGGCCCAACAAAAACTTTTAAGGGAGGGAAATTTCAAAGTAATTTGACCGTGACATTGGGCACATATAAATAATAATGAAAATGTGGGTGACAAATACACTGTATGTGAAGTTTCGAGTGAATTGGTGAAGCGGTTTCAGAGATATAGTGTTCTTAAAGGTACATGCCCACTCAGTAGGCACAAAATGTTCTTTATATCAGAGACATCATCTGAGACATTTTCTGCAAAATAAACATTAATTCACCATTAATACACATATTTATTGGCATTATTATACATTTTATATCGGACGTAAATTTCCACACTGCTATCAGGGGCGATAACCGTGTTTCCTTAAAATGTTACCAAGACATTTACTATTTATTTTTTGATGTGCAATGATCATACTTTATAATCTGTCGAAAACATTATTTTTTTAGGGAAACACATTTAATTAGTATAAGTAATTAAAAAATATCATGCCCCATTTGCCTATGAAAAATAGCCTGATATCACCGCGTGTCACTATCAGTGAAATAAATATTACTAAATGATTATATCCATATAACGGGCACTCGTAATGTTTAGAACTGGTGGAATAGTGACAAAATTATACACTTATTTAATTCCTACAAATAACTGAGAATACACATAACTTTAATTGTTGTGCCTACTGAGTGGGTATGCACCTTTAATTAGCATAAATTATTAAAAACAAGAAATGCGTCTGTCGAACGCGATGCCACCTGCAGCATATTTGAGAAACTGTGACAAAGTGGTTAACCGAAAAGTGTGACGGACGGACAGACGGACGGACGGACGGTCCAAACACTATATGCCACCCGTTTCTTCGAAACCCGGTGGCATAAAAATATCATGCCTCATTTGAATATGAAAATAGCTTGATACCACTGCTAGTCATTATCAGTAAAATAAATATTACTAAATGATTATATATGGATAGCGGGCACACATAATTTTTAGAACTGGTGGAATAGTGACACAATTATACACTTATTTTATTGCTATAAAGAACAGTTTGTGCCTACTGAGTGGGCATGTACCTTTAAAAACTTAAACCTTAAATCAAAAATTTTTACCCGGACGGATGTACGTACGTACGTATGTAGGCCAATCTGACAACTATATCGCACTGTCCACATGCAGGCATGTCAAAAACTTTGAGGTAAATTTGAAAATAATTTTACCTTGATATTGGGCACAGGGGTTGCAGGAGTTGAGCATAGAATGAAAATATGGATGATGATAAACACACATGTGAAGCTTCGAGTGAATTGGCGAAGCTGTTTCTGAGATATAGTGTTCTTAAAAACTTTAACCTACAGTAAATAAAAATCAGATGGCCATGGCCCCGCATGTTGAGCCCACCGAGGCATTTGATGGTGTCCGAGTATATTTATTTGAAGTTTGAATTAACGTATGTAAAAGCTTTAACGCAAATTTGAAAGTCATTTGACCTTGATCTTGGGCATGTGGGTCGCATGCGTGGGCTATAATATGAAAATATGGATGATAATAAAGAATTATCTGAAGTTTGAAGCAAATCTGGGTAAGTGTTGTGGAGATATAATGGTATGCAAAAACTTTAACAAAAATTTAAATTTCAAAGTCATTTGACCTTGACCTTGGGGCACAGGGGCCGCATGAGTGGGAGACAGAATGAATATATGGATTATGACTAATAAGCATTTGATGTTTCAAGTCAATGTGACTTAGGATATATGGTATTTAAAAACATACACCGATTTCGGACGGACTGACGCACGGACGTCATTGTGATCCTCTAAGTCTCGCTTTCCGCAAGCAGGCTCGGCAAAAAAAAAATACAGATGGACGTCAATGTGCATTACTATATCGCACTGTCGCAGGCGGTCGCGACAACAATTGTCCAACCCCTTTTTAAAGGTGCAAGCCCACTCAGTAGGCTAAAAATGCTCTTTATGGGAATTAAATAAGTGTATAATTGTCACTATTCCACTACTTTAATATAAACATTACGAGTGCCCGCTATACAGATATAATCATTTGGTAATATTTATTTTACTGATAGTGACGCGCGGTGGTATCGGTATTTTCCATGTGCAAATGGGGCATGATATTTTATATTATTTATACATTAAATTAAATGCATCAACTGAAAAAAAAATTGACAAATTATAAAGTATGATCATTGCACATCAAAAAATAAATACAAAGAATAAATAGTAATGTCCGTTAACATTTTAAGGAAACACGGTTATCGTCCCTGATATCAATGTGGAAATTTTCTTCCGATATAAAATGTATAATAATGCCAAACAATACGTGGGTAATGGTAAATGATTGTTTATCTGGCCAGAAAATGTCTCCGATGATGTCTCTGACATAAAGAACATTTTGTGCCTACTGAGTGGGCATGTACCTTTAACGCTAGCTCCGCCCTGTCCAGTGAGACCTATGCATGTTTTAAGTTTCATAAAAAATATTGCAAAGGGTGTTCGCGTTATGCTCCGGACAAATCAGTGCGCGTAAAAACAAAGGGAGATAACTAAACTAGAAAATGTGTTCATAGAACACGGATACCCCACATATCGCTTTGATAGTAAACAAGGCAAAATTCCAGTGTCCAAAAGGGAGAGATAATCCATGACACGGGGTTCGAATCAAAAATCGAAATAAACTTTCCGCATCTACTCATCAGAAGGAAGCTACATATCAAATTTCAGTGCTGTAGCTATTACAAAAGTTTTACGAGTTACAAGGCAAAATTTTCAAATTCTAATTCAAAAAGAGGGAGATAATCCATGACTCGGGGGTCGAATGAAAATAAACTTTGCAAATCTACTCATCATAAGGACATACCAAGTTTCAGGTGTGTAGCTATTAGGTTTAAAAGTTTTATGAGCTACAAGACAAAATTGGAAAATTCTAACTTGAAAAGGGGGAGATAATCCATGACCATGGGGTCGAATCAAACATACATGTACCAAGTTTCAGGTATGTAGCTATTACGGTTTAAAAGTTTTTCGAGTTACTAGGTTGGTGACGGACGGAAGAACGGACAAGTCAAGGGTAACACTAAATGCCCCCTCCTCTATCGTGGTGAGGCAAAAGTTGTCATATACAAGTAACTTACCTTAATTTATCAGTTACACATCAGACGATGAATGAACTTTAATTCTGGTGTAGAATATTAAAGTTATTCATTATATTCAATAGTGCTGCTTTGACATGACGTGAAATTAAAACATGCATGACATGATCTGGAAGAAAAACCACAGACCAAGCACGCATATTCAGAATCACGTCTGTCGGTTCTTATCCAGCTCGATTTCTGTCACCTGTCCACAAAATCCAGAATCCAACATTGTCGCAAATTTAATCCTCTATGTTGGTGTACGTTAGAACAAAATGTCACTTAGTATATTATCCAATCCATTGTAATCTCTTGTTTCTCTAAATAAATGCGTCCAACAATCCCTGTAGCTGCTACGTGATAAAAAAATGTTAAAGGTTCCGTCAGCGCCTCACATATAGATCTTAATATCCACCATTTTGATTCCAAGTACCAGAATAATGATGTTTCCATGCGCCGTCGTAGTGTTATCTGTCAGATTCCGTTGTTTATTTGATCAAATTGATGGACAAATTTGTGTCCGCTAATGTCGCCAAGAGCATAATCTGTGACGTTGACTGTAATAATTTGGCATAACTTCTAGCTTGTGAATTTTTGGTTGAATGAAGTGATCACTATGGTGAATAAGTGTGTATTTGTGCCCGTTGCTCAGCAGGTAGAGCGATGGTGTGGTAAACCAGAGATCCCTGGTTCGATTCCGGGCTGGTGCACATCTTTCTCACCCTGTGACATTAGCGCCCACGTAGTTGCGGGAAGTAACTCTGCAGAATACCTCCGCATCGTCCGTACCGAGAGTTTATAATGGTGCTCTCCGTAGGTTTCCCTTGCAAAGTACCAAATCACATCTGATTTGCACTTCAACTGTTAATTGCGACATATTTTCTGTATTTTTCAATTGAAAGAAATGTCAGTATTATACTTATTCATTTCTGTGTGATAAGTACAGAAAAATATGTCACAATTAACAGCTAAAGCGCGAATGAGATCCGATTCGGTACTCTGCAGGAAAAACCTATGGAGCACCGGAACTCTGGGTACGGACGATAATTGAGTATTCTGTTGCCCAACAAAGGACCGCGACTGATAAATACTCCCAAATTGTACCCAAACATATGGAATTCGGAGACAAAAATTAAACATAGAATTCGAGGACGAATTTCAATTTGGCGGAGAAGAAGAAGTCACAGTACGCAACTGACCATGGGGATGAGTGTGTATGATCTGTGCCTTGTTAGCTTGCTCGGTAGAGTCATGGGCATGGTACGGTAAACATGAGGTCCCTGGTTCGATTCCGGGCCGTTATTTATCTTTCTCACTCTGTGACACAAGTAAACCGTTTTATTTTAAATAAATGGCTATCACCGGAATAAATATTATCTTCACAAAATTTGAATCGGGCCAATAGAAATCAACAGCTAAAACAGAACGTTTGCAGTAATATAAATCTAATTATAATTTTCTTTTTTAATATTTTAATTTTTATGATCAGGTTTCGAAAATTAAAATATGCTTTTCTTTTAAAATTATTATCAATATGTTCACCATGTTATTATGGTTAATATGCAATTCACAGTCTCCTTGCAGCTTGAAATTGAAAGACATTATGAAAAGTTGTATTGATCTCAGAAATTGTCATGTCGACTATAGGATCGCGTCGAAATAATGACAACATAATAGGAAAACGTAATTTGATACCGACGAAAATGTAAACAAAACGCAAAATTGATGCTTTGTTTTGCTATATTATACCGTAGACCACAAATTATTATCATTTGATTTTATATGAAAATAAATATATTGTCAGCATGGTGGTGTCTATTAATGTGTTCTTGATATTCGGAACGGCAGTGAGTGAGTGACGACATTTTGTTTTGTCCAAGAAATTGTCAAGGTCAATGTTTCACTGTTTGTCTGGCAATAACCCGCCGATTTATATTGCGCACCAAAAAAACAGATCACAAATACCGCTGACTTTCTAGGGTAGTCACTTTGAATTAGATAGATGGGGATAAAATTTTGGATTGGAACACGGATACGTTTGTCAACTATTTCGGTTTTATTGCCGCATTGGTTAATAAGCAGAGCGGTCCGCTGGTTTTAAACCGCAGAGCGCAGCGTAAAGCGGTCATTCTTTCGCAGTTTACAGAAACAAAGGAGCGTAAATTGCAATTAAAAGCGGAGCGCAGCGCGAACTGCGCTATAAGTATTGCAATTCCGCAACCAACTCTTTGGACCGCGGTCACATGATTGCAGTCCGATTGCGGTCCGATTGCGGTCCAATTGCAATTAATGGGAACGCAAATTGCAATCCTGCGCTCCAGGAATTGCAATTCGCCTGGTAAGAGAACCGCAGGCCACTCTGTATGCCCTCCGGAATATGTTTAATATTTACACCCCATTTTGCTGCGTTATGGCGCATTTTAGAGCAAACATATCTTTACACGCCGACTTTAGGGGTGGGGGGGGGGGGGTGGCGTCGGGGTTTCCCCTACGTGATTCCGCCCTTGTTTTTAGCATGGCTGTTGCTTTGCTTACAAATGCGCTGAATGTACTTTTTCTGAAACACAACAAAACTAAATTGCACATTTCATTTTCAAATTAATTATTCCCGACGAGAGAATATACTGCCGGTATTTTTATCGGGACATGTAACAATTATACAACCATGTATGTTACATCTCCACATTTTCCCGGCAGTGGCGGTAGTGCCAGTCGAGGGAGTGTGGGTCAGCGCAGCATTTTCCCATAGACCTGCTACCTGCTAGTACGGGGTACATGTACATTAGCCCGTCCGTCATATTGGCTACACAGTCCCGCTTTCTGAGATGTCAATTTAATTCCGAGAGTCGGGGAATGAACAGTCGATTTTTAGTTTGTTTAAAAATGCCCGGGGATGTCCGACTACCCTCTAGACCCCATCGGGCGCTGAAGTCATTGATATGTGTAGCCATAGACCTATCCAAATTCTGGTCATTCATTTCTACAGAAATAAAATGCATTTGTTTCAATCACCGATACGATGTGCATATAATTTACAATTTCCAACACCAGGAATGCCGTTTTGTTTTTTGGTCTTTTGTGACGTATTGCCTAAATCAATAAATGACGTCACAAATAACTGTAAATGACGCCAATTCTTAAATAATTACATTGTATCTTTCTGACGACACACGTATATGAATCTATTATGGCGATGGTGGCAAATTACGAAGCCACAGGTCGGCTAATTATATATTTAAAATCGATAGTGGTGCGTTTGTTTTGTTCACTACATGTACATATCATAGTTTTATTCTGATGAATGTTTGATAGTACATGTATACATACTAACACTTGTAGATACAGTTAGTGCAACTTATCAGCAAATACAGTTTACAGCAAGCACAGTCAATGAGTCTATGAACACTCATTTCTACTGTATACAGGCTGTTGAGTTGCATTGTACAAACGTCGCCGTTTCAATAACGTCATTTTCTCGATGACGTTACGTTTTTGTTTTTTTCGTGCGTGATTCACATGGTGCTACAAAAAGTGAGATGAAACAAAAACTATTAAATATAATTGCATTTTCTTTTCAGAATATTGTTTTTGAAAGGTGTCCGCATCAGAAAATGTAAAAAAATGCAAATTGAAAATTTTGTCATTAAGGCCGGTTTTCACAAAGCGCGGCCCATATATATATAGATATATATATGGGTGATATATAGATTTGTTTATATATATATATATATATAAAAAGGACAAAATGAGAAGGGGTTGCGTTCGCACCCCCAGCAACCCCCCTGGCGACGCCTATGGGAAAGTACGAATGAACAGCGCCGATCCTATAGTTTTCATTTTGTGATTGTGTGGGATCACGTGTTTCCGTACGGTGTGACGTACGTCATGTTTGTTTAGATTTCCTTTAATATCTTTCTAATGGAATTACATATTTTTTATGAAATGTACCGTAGCAAATGCGGTACACGTTGCCCCTTATTGTATAGACGGCTTTAATATAATAATTATGTCGTTTTGACGAAGAATCGATTACCGTAAATGTAAATACAAATTAGAACACGTGAATGTAATAATTAAACAAACGGTACTGAATTCTTTATGAAAGATATAAGTTATTGTAAATAACTTTCAGAGCACCCATCAAACACTTATGCCATCGTATTCGGTGCGCTACATATCGTCAAAATCCGTCCGTTTGTTACAAAGTTTTTAAAGAAAATTTTTAAAAGCTACTGTGAAAATGACGTCACAGATTACGTCACGTCGGAAAATCGGGTTCGGAAACCACGTGATCCCACAGCTTGGAATGCATTCACAAACAATCGATCGTAATGCATGATTTTTTTTACAATAACATACAATGCTATAATATAAGTTGTACATGCAAATTATTCAAGTTAATATATTTTGATTGTTACATGTATCGCCATTGTGTCATCCAGCTATTATGTAAATATATACATCATTATTATTAATCATTATTATTATCAATAGTCTATGCATATTATTAATTATTATTAATCATTATTAATCATTATTATTTGTGTATCCATTTAATAGTTTTACTATGGTTATTCAAACGAAATAATCGATAACTACGAACTACAATGCCAAACAATGCATAGTTGTAGCCTGACCCGAACTGAAGATTACTGTGCAGCTGACCATGCGAAATTGGGGCTTGTTAAATGTGTCACAAGCTGGACCCATAATCATTAAACGGTCGTATTTTATCTATAAATATAAGTATGTGCATATACGAGGGTCATCCAATAAATAGTGAAAACGAATATGTAAGTTGATATATTGTGCATATACCTGCATAAAATTTGGCCTACCGCTATATTGACACTTCGTCAATGATGTCGCATTATATTACGTCATGTGACGTTATAATCACATACGTCAAGGGTCATGAACACGGTGATGATAATACTGAGCCATTTTCACTATATATATTGGATTACTCTCGTATGTGTGCATCATTCTGTAAATATCAGTTTGCGAACGTTTCAGTATCCGCACGTGATGTACGCACATTGTGTTAAATGAAAAATGAAATGTATGGTGTTACAATGTTACTTCGAAAAATAAACACGTAATTGTGTAACTATTCTTATAATTTATATAACTATCTGTTGCCTACTTTATTATTCCAGTACCAGCATCTCCCGTCACAGAAAATAAAATGTATTATGCTAATGAGGCATGAGTATTATTTTTAAATCAATTTCAAATCGTCTTCTGCAGATAAACTACTATGGGAGTAGTACATATCATAGCTTACAGCAGGTGGATAAAGGATGTTTTATGTTAATGGTACATGCCCACTAAGTATGCACACACTGGTATTTATATCAGAGACATCATCGGAGACATTTTCTGGCAAAATAAACATTAATTCACCATTACCCCACAATAGGATTGGCATTATTATACATTTTACATCAGACGTAAATTTCCACACTGATATCAGGGCCAATAATCGTGTGTCCTTAAAATGTTAACGGACAATACTATTTATTCCCTGTATTTATTTGTTGATGTGCAATGATCATACTGTATAATCTGTCGAAAATATAATTTGTTCAGTTGACGCATTTAATTAGTATAAATAATTAAAAATTACCATATGAAAATAGCCTGATACCACCGCGATTCACTGTCAATAAAATACATATTACTAAATGATTATATCTGTATAGTTGGCACTCGTAATTTTTAGAACTGGTGGAATAGTGACACAATTATACACTTATTTAATTCCTATAAAGAACAGTTTGTGCCTACTGAGTGGGCATGTACTTTTAAACCCCCGGTTTGTGTGTATCTGTCCCATGGAGATAATCTGCCACTAATCACCGGGACAGCGGATGTTATATAATTGATATTTTTTTACAGGAGCAGTTGTCTTATATTTAAGGATGTGAATTGGCTCAAAGAACCTTCCATACACCGATATATGAGGCCAGAAAATGTGTCGAGCCGATGGCCTTGTCCCGATTTCTTTTCCGAATTTCATCGAAATGTGTGCTTTAAATTAAGGAGGTTATGAGACGGCTAATTTAGCCTAGCTAGTTCATTCTACTATCGCACTCATTTTAATGGTGAGAATTGACTCTATGATCTTCCATACCCAGGGGAGTTGCTAGTTGCCCAGTGTAGTCATTGGTCAGTAAAATTTCCCGTGTGTCATTGTATTGGTCAATCATAATCCACAGAGTTATACAGATTATCAATCATAATGAGATTAGATAATTATGACCCCCACGGGGGTCAAGCCTGGTCATTATCATGACAACATGGGTGCATGTACCGACTATAGAATGCGCACTACTTGGGAGTTGCAACCAGCGTAGCTGTAGTTATGCAGATCACCCACCCCACAAACACACCGCACAAATTGCATGGCATAACAGTAGTAGTTGAAAGAAAGTGTATGTAATAAGCTGAATTCTTATGAACATATGATTTTATTTTTGAACTCCGCATGATGAGAGATAAAAGCTACGAATAGCACTAGCTTCGTTTTCTCATGGACATTAGTTAATTGGTGATTATCGACCATGGAGTGTCTGCTTGATTGACATATTGAACTGCAGATTATGTTTCAAGTGGGCGGGGAATTTGTTGTCAACCGTCAGAAATGTGCGGCGCATGACTACATTTTTAATTTATTGATAATTTAATCCAACCCCTCATACAGGCGTAGCACAAGTCGAATACCGACGATTTCACCACCCAGCCGTAACTGAGGCGTAATTTTATTAGTAAACCAAAATTATCAAAAACAATCTGGCGAAGAAAATAATGTGTAAATCACGATTTTGTAACAGTAACATTTCAAGAAATTTAACATGACATCATACGCGTACTTTTCATTTTTTGTATATAATAATTATTTGTATAATAATTTTGTATTTTTGTTTTTCATAGTACAGTTATATTGAAATATTAATGAAAATGTGCGAATAGTAAACTATTAGACATTCCTATTCATTTCATTGAACATAGTGAATAAGGATATACTTGTCATTGCACATACTTTATACCAAATATGCATAGTAGTATAACAAATCAATATAATCATGTTGTAACGCCATTCAAAACATTTTCCATGTCTGTACTTGGCAACATGTTTAGTTTGGTCGCGCTGCTACGCCGATAAAAAAAAATAACAATGATTACTAAACATTATTGCCATTATAGCACATTGTTGTTATTAAAGGTACATACCCACCCATTAGGCACAAACTGTTCTTTATAGCATTTAAATTAGTGTATAATTGTGTCACTATTCCACCAGTTCTAAAAATTACGAGTGCCCGCTATACAGATATAAACATTTAGTAATGTGTATTTTACTGACAGTGACGCGCGGTGGTATCAGGCTATTTTCATATGCAAATGAGGCATATTTTTTTATTATTTATACTAATTAAATGCGTCACCTGAACAAAATAAATATTTTTGACAGATTATAAAGTATGATCATTGCAGATGCAAAAATTAATACAGAGACTAAATACATGTAGTAATGTCCGTTAACATTTTAAGGAAACACGGTTATTGCCCCTGCCTAGATGTCAGTGTGGAAAGTTCCGTCTGATATAAAATGTATAATAATGCCAATCAATACATGGGGTAGGGTAATGGTGAAAGAATGTTTAGTTTGCCAGAAAATGTCTCAGATGATGACTCTGATATAGAAAGCATTGTGTGTCTACTGCGTGGGCATGTACCTTTAAAACAAATAGAAATGTTTCTTTGACTGCAACATCATTATGCTATGACCATAATAACATATACACGCTGCGTCTCACAATGTTTAGCATGTTCTACTAACATAAAAAAAAAGTATGTCATTGAGCTACTTTTTATAGTAACATGAGTGATTTTGTTACCATGGTAACATGTGTACATATTGAAATACCCTTTCGAATCAGTGCTATCAAGCATTTACAACACATACTATGTTCCGAAATAAATTATTTCTCCCCATATTTTGTTTATCAACAACAGGGCACCATTTCGATACAAATGGGTGATATAACTTGTTCAAATGGGTGATATCACTCATTCAAATAGGTGATATCACCCATTCATTCTGAAATAGTTATAGCATATAATAAGGACATCATATCCTTTGTGGTTCTTCCAGTCAGCCTTTGTCGCATATATAATAATACATATAGCCTTTGTGATCCCTCCAGTTAGCCTTTGTCGTCTATATAATAAGTACATATAGCCTTTGTGATCCCTCCAGTTAGCCTTTGTCGTCTATATAATAAGTACATATAGCCTTTGTGATCCCCCCAGTTAGCCTTTGTCGCCTATATAATAAGTACATATAGCCTTTGTGATCCCTCCAGTTAGCCTTTGTCGTCTATATAATAAGTACATATAGCCTTTGTGGTTCTTCCAGTCAGCTTTGGCCGTCGATATAATAAGTACACATAGCCTTTGTCGTTCCTCCAGTCAGCCTTTGTCGCTTATATAATAAGTATATATAGCCTTTGTGGTTCCCCCAGTCGGCCTTTGTCGTCTATATAATAAGTACATATGGCCTTTGTGGTTCTCCCAGTCAGCCTTTGTCGTCTATATAATAAGTACATATAGCCTTTGTGGTTCCTCCAGTCAGCCTTTGTCGTCTATATAATAAGTACATATAGCCTTTGTGGTTCCCCAGACGGCATTTGTCGTCTATATAATAAGTATATATAGCCTTTGTGTTTTTTCCAGTCAGCCTTTGTCGTCTATATAATAAGTAAATATAGCCTTTGTGGTTCCCCAGTCGACCTTTGTCGTCTGTATAATAAGTACATATAGCCTTTGTGTTTTTTCCAGTCAGCCTTTGTCGTCTATATAATAAGTAAATATAGCCTTTGTGGTTCCCCAGTCGGCCTTTGTCGTCTGTATAATAAGTACATATAGCCTTTGTGTTTTTTCCAGTCAGCCTTTGTCGTCTATATAATAAGTAAATATAGCCTTTGTGGTTCCTCAAGTCAGCCTTTGTCGTCTATATAATAAGTACATATAGCCTTTGTGGTTCCCCAGTCGGCCTTTGTCTTCTGTATAATAAATACATATGGCCTTTGTGGTTTTTCCAGTCAGCCTTTGTGGTTCTTCCAGTCAGCCTTGGCCGTCGATATAATAAGTACATATAGCATTTGTGGTTCCTCCAGTCAGCTTTTGTCGCCTATATAATAAGTACATATAGCCTTTGTGGTTCCCCAGCCGGCCTTTGTCGTCTATATAATAAGTACATATGGCCTTTGTGGTTCCCACAGTCAGCCTTTGTCGTCTATATAATAAGTACATATAGCCTTTGTGGTTACCCAGTCGGCCTTTGTCGTCTGTATAATAAGTACATATGGCCTTTGTGGTTTTTCCAGTCAGCCTTTGTCGTCTATATAATAAGTACATATAGCCTTTGTGGTTCCCCAGTCGGCATTTGTGGTCTATATAATAAGTACATATAGCCTTTGTGGTTCCTCAAGTCAGCCTTTGTCGACTATATAATACATACATATAGTATTTGTGGTTCCTCCAGTGAGCCTTTGTCGTCTATTTTTTAAGTACATGTAGCCTTTGTGGTTCCTCCGGTTACAATGTGTCGTCTATTTGTAAGTAAGTACATATATACTTTGTGGTTCATCCGGTCTCAGTGTGTCGTCCATTTTGAAGTACATATAGCCTTTGCGGTTGTCCAGTCAGCCTTTGTCGTCAAAATAATAAGTACATATAGCCTTTGTCGTTCCTCCAGTCAGCCTATGTCGTCTATTTGCTAAGTACATATAACCTTTGTGATCTATTATACATATAGCCTTTGTTGTGCCTCCAGTTAGCCTTTGTCGTCTATTTTTTAATTTTAAGTACATGTAGCCTTTGTGGTTCCTCCAGTCGGCCTTTGTCGTCTATATAATAAGTACATATAGCATTTGTGGTTCCTCCAGTCAGACTTTGTCGTCTATATAATAAGTACATATAGCATTTGTGGTTCCTCCTGTCAGCCTTTGTCGTCTATTGTATAAGTACATATAACCTTTGTGATCTATTATTTAAGTACATATAGCCTTTGTGGTTCATCCAGTCAGACCATTAGAAAGATATCAAAGGAAATCTAAACAAACATGAAGTACGTCACACCGTACGGAAACACGTGATCCCACACAATCACAAAGTGAAAACTATAGGATCGGCGATGTTCATTCGTACTTTCCGCATTTGCCGACTATTTTCCTTGTCGATATAGTCTTTGTGGTGTCATCTGTCAGCCTATGTCGACTATTTTCTTTGTCGATATAGCCTTTATGGTGTCATCTGTCAGCCTATGTCGACTATTTTCCATATGAATATATCCTTTGTGGTACCATCTATTAGCCTTTGTCGACTATTTTCTATGTCGATATAGCCAATGTGGTGCCATCTGTCAGCCTTTGTCGACTATTTTATATGAATGTGTAGCCTTTGTGGTACCATCTGTCAGCCTTTCTTGACTATTTTCTATGTGAGTGTAGCCTTTGTGGTACCACCTGTAAGCCATTGTTGACTATTTTCTATGCGAGTGTAGCCTTTGTGGTACCATCTGTTGGCAATTGTTGACTATTTTCTATGTGAGTGTAGCCTTTGTGGTACCATCTATTACCCTTTGTCGACTACTTTCTATGTCGATGCAGCCTTTGTGGTGCCATCTGTCAGCCTTTATCGACTATTTTCTATGTCGATATAGCCTTTGTGGTGCAATCTGTAAGCCTTTGTCGACTATTTTCTATGTCGATGCAGCCTTTGTGATGCCATCTGTAAGCCTTTGTCGACTATTTCTTATGTCGATGCAGCCTTTGTGGTACCATCTATTACCTATTGTCGACTATTTTCTATGTCGATGCAGCCTTTGTGGTGCCATCTGTAAGTCTTTGTCAACTATTTTCTATGTGTGTGTAGCCTTTGGGGTACCATCTGTCAGCCATTTTTGATTATTTTCTATATGAGTGTAGCCTTTGTGGTACCATCTATTGCCATTTGTCGACTATTTTCTATGTCGATGCAGCCTTTGTGGTGCCATCTGTAAGCCTTTGTCGACTATTTTCTATGTGTGTGTAGCCTTTGTGGTACCATCTGTCAGCCATTGTTGACTATTTTCTATATGAGTGTAGCCTTTGTGGTACCATCTATTACCCTTTGTCGACTACTTTCTATGTCGATGTGGCTTTTGCGGTACCATCTATTAGCATTTGTCGACTATTTTCTATGTCGATGCAGCCTTTGTGGTACCATCTATTAGCCTTTGTCAACTATTTTCTATGTTGATGCAGCCCTTGTGATGCCATATGTAAGCCTTTGTCGACTATTGTATATGTGTCTGTAGCCTTTGTGGTACCATATGTCAGCCTTTGTTGACTATTGTCTATGTGAGTGTAGCCTTTGTGGTACCATCTATTACCATTTGTCGACTATTTTATATGTCTATGCAGCCTTTGTGGTACCATCTATTACCCTTTGTCGACTATTTTCTATGTCGATGCAGCCTTTGTGGTGCCATAGCCTTGGTACTGCCGTCGGCCATTTGGCTTACTCTGTGAACTGTTTTTACGTTGATTTCAGAAAGTGTAATAAAAGTTTGCCGTGTTATACGTCCCGTTCATATCCTCCTGATAGTTTAATTTTAAATTTCAAAAGGAGCAGTTTACTGCCAATAATGGACGTAATTACGTTAATTACAAATACAGGAAACGGGAACGAAAATGTTCGTGGAATAAACTGTGCTAAATACTATGGGTTAATTGACGGGAACATGTCAGCTAGCGTAAATTTCATTTACAACTAGTTACAGTGTACACGTTTATTCGGCCGTGTAAATAAAAGATTTTGCTTCCGCAATCTGAGGAACTATTCGTTGCAGAGCCGTACATAGCGCTCATAAACATATTTTCATCACCGTGTGGATACCCATTTTCAAGGTAGACAACTGATGTCTCAAAATTCGGCATCCGACATGTTCACGTAATGTGTTGCATAAAGCATGTTTAAATGAATGTCGTTGATCGATCATGACTTATATTAATAATAATGCAATAATAAGTATAATCGGTGTTTAGCTGCACCTGCTAAACGATATGTTAATAGGTGTTAATCACTCTTTGTTCAATTCCGCGCGGCCCGATCGGCGCAGATGCGCGTTTTTAGATAATTTACCAAAACACGTAACTATATTTGTGGTAGATTATTGCATTCAAATGATTAAAATGATTAAAATGATCATAACACATACTAATTCAGTCAATTCAATGACAATGTATGGTATAAATATCCGCTAACGGACGTACAAGCAACTTCGAACAGCCTTTGTAGCCTTTACCAGCCTTTGGGGTGTTTAGGGTGAGCGGTTTCACTGTTTGTCTAGAAATAACCCGCCGATTTATATTTGCGCACCAACAAAACAGATCACAAATACCGCTGACTTTCTAGGCTAGTCACTTTGAATTAGATAGATGGGATAAAATTTTGGATTGGAACACGGATACGTTTGTCAACTATTTCGATTGTATTGCCGCATTGGTTAAGCAGAGCGGACCGCTGGTTTGACCGCAGAGCGCAGCGTAAAGCGGTCATTCTTTCGCAGTTTAAAGTAAACTGCAATTAAAAGCGGAGCGCAGCGCTAACTGCGCTATAAGTATTGCAATTCCGCAACAGTCCGATTGCGGTCCAATTGCAATTAATGGGAACGCGAATTGCAATTCGCCTGGTAAGAGAACCGCAGGCCACTCTGTATGTCAAATTAATAAAATGGAGACGTTCCAAATGACGTTGTCCGCAATGGCGCGACAAGGCAATGCTGTTTTTACGTTGACGTCATCATGTTTTAAACGTCACGAGAAGTGTCCGTCATTCACTAAAATTACTGCAAGTGTTAGAATGTGCTCGCGTTTAGCAATATGAAGTGTTTACAACGAACAGGAACCTATTATATGACATATTTATAATAATTGTATTGCGAGGTTTAAACTTATTTTTCTGTGTGGAGATTTTCAACTAGATGAAAATATAGTCAATGACGTCTGCACACTGAAACTCATTGGGTATCTCCAAGTTTTCCGTGCTTTACATGCTGAATTCATGTGATAAACAGAATCTCGTCCGCAATTGTATGCAACTCGCCAGAGGCTCGGTGCATAAATTGTGCGTGACTTGTTTCAGAAATCACATATCAAATGGAAGGTCGTTTGAGATGCTCTATTTATGCAATATTGGTTTCCTACATACGGAGCCCCGTAGTGGACATGGATTTTGTTTTACTAATTCGCTCCTACGAAATAACAATTCGTTCCTACGAATTAACAATTCGTTTTCTCGAATTAACAAATGACAATTCGTTCCCTCAATTTAACAATTCGTTCCCTCGAATTAACAATTAGTTCTCAAGATATAACAATTCGTATTGGTATATTTAATGAGCATATCGTATGATCATATAATATTGGTATGTTTGTACCGTATCATCGTATAGTACAAACGTACTATACGAATATTATACAAACATACGATATCCGTTCGTATATACGATATATCCGTACGGATATGGTATGAATATACCATAATCTGGTATGTTTGTACGATACAAACGTACCAGAATTATACACATGTATAAAAATCGTATAAACGTACGATTTGAATGGTATATCTATACGATATTGGTTGGTATGTACGGTACAAACATACCGTACGTTTATATTATATGCATATCGTATAGAAAACATATCGTATTGGTATAGTATACGTATAGTATTGATAAAGTACGTATAGTTGACCTGCAGAAAAGCGCTACTGTAAAAGCCGACATGGTATTTTAACTAGTTTTGTAAAAGTTTAACTAGTTTCGCAAGAGTTTTTGATCATAACGTTGAAGATGATTTCACCATGAATTCGCTACAAATTGCAATAATGCTTGAGCATTGACACCGCGAGTGCGTTGGCAATCCCACTTTATAGAATACATGGCTAAATAATTCAGTTAATGGTGAACAACAATGAGAAATGTAATCAGGTATGAAATATGTATCAGCTAAACATTGGTAATAATAGGCAAAGCAGGTGTGCAAAAGTGCAAAACTGACATTAGCACACACGACGATGCAGCAAGTATGTGACCAATATTGGCCCGAAATATATTCAAACAACATTCAGGCATATTCTAAATCAATTTTTCACTTTTGTTGTTACGTATTTGTTAAAAAAGAAAACAGGGAGCACATGTACTGTTGATTTCCGATATTGTGGCAAGGGAAAACAAAGGTCACAGGAGATTCCATGTTGAACCATAATAGGTAAAGTAGGTGTGTTCAAAATGCGAAACTGACATTAGCATGACGATGTAGCATGTATGTCACCAATGTTGGCCCGAAATATGTGCAAGCAACGTTCAGGCATATTCTGAATCAAGTTGTCACTTTTGTTGTTACGTATTTGCTGAAAAAGAAAATAGTGAGCACAGGCACTCGAATCGTATATGTATCACACCATCATACGTCAAATGCTCATTAGTAATGCATGCATGAGCAAGTCAATATTAATCGATAGCAATGCACCTGTGTTAGTATCTAATTTTAGAACATACACGCAGTGTTATACATACGTGTACCTATATCTATGGAAGGGGATATCCGCCACTACATTGCATGCTGCTTCATGACAATGCAGTCGACAATGACACATGTCAGAATATGGCATGTAACAATGTGAAATAGCCAATCGAGGTATGCAATATGCAATGTAATAATGCAAGATGGAGTGGTCATTAAGCAGTATTGTATAGCCAATATGCAGGATGACATGTAACAATGTCAAATAGCCAATCGAGGTATGCAATGTGAAATGTAATAATGCACGATGGAGTTGTCATTAAGCAGTAACGAATAGCCGCAGTGCAGGATGACATGTAACAATGGTCGACTGCATTGTCATGAAGCAGCATGCATTGTAGTGGCGGATATCCCCTTCCATAATATCAACCTAGGGTTGTGGGTTCGAAACCAACATTGTGCTATCTTTTTTTTTATTGAATTATGTCCGTCACTTCATACTCCCAGATAGATATCTGCCGTCGTTAATATGTACTATGTAATATGTGTTATTAACATTATTTAAAGTAACGTACAGAAACATATTTTTGTATTGGTTAAAAAAATTATAAAGCTGTATATTGCAATGTCATTTGAATCGTTTTAGTTTCATCCATATGTCTGTCTGACAAAATGTATAAGCGTGACCAATGTTGTCCCCGCTCTGGGGCGTCGGAAATACAATATGTGGGGTGTATTTATAGTCAAACATTTTCAGGGGCCGGGAATTAGGAGGCCAAGAACCCCGAGGATGTGTATATTTTACATCCGCAAGAGTCCCCCACTCCACCGTGCTGTCGTTTCTATGAAATACCTACTGGCGACAATTTTAGAATGTGTCTACGTCCCAATTTTGTTTCACGTTGTTTGATAGTCAAATATGTATTCAGTAAATGAATTGTGAACACCGTATGCCTTGATCTGACTGCGTGATGTGCATCTTGACCTGTGACGTTGTAAACCCAGTCCACACGTCACAAGGACCCGTGTGTCAACTCTATCCAAAACATTTTCGTACAAGTGAGAACACGTTGAATCTGTTATATGAATAACAAAAATAAAAAAATAATAATTTGTCCGAGGCTCGAACTAGCACAAAAGGAACGAATGTCGAATGCATTTACCGAGCACTCTATCATCTGAGCTGTGGGGACAATACTGCTTATGCTGGCGGACGACTGGGCAATCAAAATGAATCAACTATCGAAACGTTTTACGTTTACAAATATGGCTTTTATTGTGGATTTCAATCGCCCTTTTCACCAGTCAACCAGTTGATAATTTAAATTATCTCCTAAGCTATCGGGAGCAGGCATTGTCAAGCTCTAAATTACTCTAGATAAGGCGTCGATTTGGCCAGCTAAAATGGCTGCAAACGGCTATATCCCTAGAAAGCTATAATAGACATAGTCCGCCGACCCCGTGACGTCACGTGCCCTTGCCAATTTATCGGAAACCAACAGTACTCGAATCGTATGTGTATCACACCAACATACGTCAGGCCCTCCATGGGAAATTCAAGGTTTTAGATAACAATGAACCTGTGATTTCATGATCTAATTTTAGAAAATACGAGCATTGTTATACATACGTGCACCTGTATCGACCTGTGACCAAGACATACATTTCGTATCTGATGCATGTAGCGTAGTGGTTACAGTTATATTTTTTTAATTAATCCTTTGTTGAGGGTTGTGGGTTTGACACCACCACTGTTGTATCTTTTTTTATTGAATCATCTCCCCCACTCCCACATATCTGCCGTGGTTAATAAGTTTATTTTATTAATAGTATTTAATGTAGCTTATATAAACATTTTATTACATATGTTCGAAAGCTGATGTATACGTACATGTATATTGCATAATGTCATTTGAATCGTCTTAGTTACATCCATATGTCTATCTCGACCAAACGTATACGCGCAACCAATATCATCCCAGCTCTGGGTGCGGTGGACATACGACATGCGGGGTGGGCTTAGCCAGCCAAACATTTCCAGGCGCCGAAAATTAGGAGGCCAATAACCCCGAGGATGTGTATATTTGACCCTCGAAGAGTCTCCCCCAGCCCGACCATACCCCCACACCCCTCCCCGTACTGTTGTTCCTATGAGATACCTATAGGTAACAATTTTAGAATATGTCTACATCTTGGTTTTTTTTCCTGTTGAGATATTTAAGATTTATTTAGTAAATTATTTGTGAACGAATATGCCCCGATCTGACTGCGTGGTCTGTGACGCAATAAACCCAGTGCACACGTCACAAGGACCCTTTGTCAATAATATCTTTTTATACATATAAAATGTGGGAAAACTTTGAATCAATTATGAATAAAGAAATAAAAACCAAATAATAATTTGTCCAATGTTCGAACTCGTACAAAAGGAATGCAGGTCGAATGCATTTACCGAACGCGCTACCATTTGAGCTGTGGGGACACTAATGCTTGTTCTTGCGCAATAATGTGCAATCAAAATGAATCACCTATCGATATCGTTGTACATTTACAAATATGGCATTTATTGTTTGTAACAATCACCCGTTTCAACCAGTTAGTAATTTAAATTATCTCCCAAGCTATCAGGAGCATATATTTTCAAGCTCTAAGTTGCTCTAGATAAGGCGTCGATTCCACCACCTAAAATGACTGCAAAATGGCTACATCCCTCCAAAGCTAAAATAGACATAGTCTGCTGACCCCGTGATAGATCAAGATTTGCAAGCAAACTAGGTATGTGACCTCAAAATGTCCGCACTATTTTTTTATACCAGACTACATCTGCATACCCCATGGACGATTTCGCTCCATTTGGTATTCTCTAACCTTATTAAAACATTAATTATGTATCATTTACTGACGATCTAACACAATACTGGCTACATTGCAGAACCCGATTACGAGGAGGCGATAGTTCTCACGTCAATACCGAAGATTACGGTCCTGGGACTCCCTCAAGTGTCGCTACTACCGGGAACACCGTCAGACCCCGCCAGCTGGACCGGAATATCGAGCAAAAAATTCCAAATCAATCCTAACTTGAAAATTTTAAGTTGCGATGTTGACTATAGGCGACATCTACTATATGTTTACGATTTCCATTTCGGGGATATTTTATCTATTGAAAGTTTCAACTGGAATCACTCGTTTAGTGGTATGAAAGCTAGTATGTTTCACGATGGTGTATCGAGGGCTTACACGAAGCTGGCTGTGGACTGGATATCACACAACGTTTACTGGACGGAGCCATTATCTCGATGGATTGCTATGCGGCCCGGAGTACGTGAGGGGGGACAGGCGGACAGCGGGCAGTATAAGGTTGTGGTCAGGGGTATTGAGGCACCGACAGCTATCGCAGTGGATCCAATTCACGGGTATGAACACTTCACTGTTCATCCCTACATAACTGGCATGGATTGTAATATGTCCATTTTACGACTAATCCAATCGTCACGAAATCATTTTCTGACGAGTCCATTTATAAAATATTGTTCTGACAAATATAAAAAAATACCTGCAAAAAGTGTAGATTCTAAACAGCCGGCGTTTTACGAGCCGGCTCATCTGGATCTACACTGTTTGCATACACTGGTATATATGTATGTAGTGTTCAAACGGTTAACCACTTTTACAATTGGTTACCTACTGTCTGTATCACGAAATTTGCCCAAAGTGTACGGCTATATAAACAGTATTGTTGTTTCAATAATGTTAAATTTCATCGAAATTTAACAATGTGCCTTCTTTTTATTTCGTGAAATTTGGTCCAATATATATATTTTATGACGAAAAAACAATTTCCCGATGCTAAATCCCCATAGACATTTTCACAGAGTGGAAAATTAATGTCTATGGGAATTTAACATCGGGAAATTTTTCTAATTTCAAAAATAATGGACCGATTTTCAAAATGCAATTTTTGTTTTCTTAGTTAGATAATTTCCAAGCTATCTAGCCAGATTTCGGAGTAAATTAAATAAATAATATCTTATTTTGGCACATTCACAAGCTCCACCTCCTTTTCCCAGAAGTTAAATTATATATAAACTGTAAGCTATCATGAAAAATATCACGTAATTCAAGATGGGTCGGACAATATTGCAGATTTTAAATTATCGTAAAGACCCACTGCAAGTATATGTTTTTGTTATTCATTCCAAATAGCATGCATATTCAAATGACATATAGAACGCGTTTTCCAGTATGGAATACATCAACTATATGGAAACCTACGGAGCCCAGTTTGGGACGTATACTTATTTTCTATTACATGTAATTCGTTCCCACGAAATAACAATTAATACAAAAACATCCATGTCCCCTGCGGGGCTCCGTAGAAACCTACTGAAATATATGATTTATTGTGCTATTCTGGTGGCCATTTTAAAATGACGGCCATTTGGAAGACCATGTAAGGTGTTGTTATTAAGGTGCATTTGATGGCTATCATTAGTTCCAACATTTAATTATACTTCACAGATATAAAGTCATCTTACCCTTGTAGGTGTACAGGAATGAATAATGTAAACTCACATTTAAGATGGGTGGAGTAATGGTCTATTTTTCTTCTTTTTTTATTTTTGAAAAGACATGCTGGACTGGAATTATACGCAGTTATTCTTCATTCCGTCCTTCAAACGGCACACAGGAAGTGGTATTTCATTGTTGCATTCTTCACAGATAAGATAAATATATGAAATGTGTGATTTTGTGCTATTTTATTTTGAAAATGACACCTATTTGTGAAACAAGAGAACCATATTTATCGGAATAATAGTCTATTCACTAACACCGTAAATGTTGTGAGAAAAAACAATAATGATAATATTATTTCCTCGGCGATATAATCCTATTTACATGTGCGGATCCAGACGGCTGCTTGTCCGGTGCCTCTAAAATTGGTGTAGTTTAAATTTGAACCTATTTTTTACGCGGAAAGATCTGATTATTTCCTTATTTCTCACCTAAAGTGTATATTGTTACCACTTAGTAACTCAGTGACAACAACATATACTTTTATGAGAAATAAGAAAAGTGTAGAAAATAATTATCTGAATTTTATGAAAGTTGACGATCATGTATATCTCATTTGCAATTGAGAATCCACGCCGCCTCTAGACCGAAATACTGGACCCGCCACTGATTTACTTGTATCCACAGAATACTAGATGTGGCGATCTTAGAAACTGGTTGCCATTTTTGTCACGTGACGAATCTGAGCTGCCTTTATAGCTAAAAATACTTAAAAAAATGTTCCCTAACTGTAGTTCATGCTTGTCATCTGACATCTACTCCGCTATATTGGTAATGACGGAATATACATTGTTAATACTGCATTTTCAGCGGCAGAATGCATTCCTGTTTTTGTATAGTACTGTACTTTTACTAAGGCGTTTCCTAACATTTCCCACATGCACTAGAAACAAAATTGCTACCCCGTTCCATGCCTCTCGCGAGGGTAGTAATTTATCTCAATCTCTTTCATGTAACATATGGAAGAGTTATTTGCTATGTTAGCGATATAAAAATGTCAAAGCTGTATCAATACAGTATTAATAAATAACATACACATGCAGAAAGTGGTTATTTTACCGTGTCAATGTGTTTATCTGACATTTACATGTATATCTTGCACATTTGAAAGCTTCATTTTGTTATGTTGAACATTGAACAACAACAAGAGAAAATATGGCTTCCATGGGAAAATAATTGCCTTGTTCTATAATGTTTTGCAATTTACTAGTTGTACATCAAATATTATTTGTTTAAAGGTATGAAATAGACGTTTTTAAATTTAATGTGTTTAATAGCCAAAAGTTCGTCGGCAGCAAAACGTGGAACAGACAGTAGTGTTAGTTGACAAACTCACACATTAATTAGTATAGGCGAGTGCTTCTTTCCACAAGGTATGTTAGCAGAATGTATTTGGTAACGTTGTCATGGATGTGCATATTGGTTTTGTTGGTTATTTTACTAGAGTCCATGTTCTATGACTAATTATATACATTTATCATATATGTTACCAGTTCCTTGTGTATTAAGTTTTTGCGGGGTGGTGAAAGGGTGGGGGCGTACATAACTCATTGGCCATAGCATATATGGTGCCCATTAAAGAGCGAAGTGAGTGAAATGCATTACGATGCACACGTACACATGATAATATAAAATGCCTTCCATTGTCCACATGAGGCGTCAATTTGCAGGTTTATGTTCTGGAGTAATTTGGGATCGGTCGTAAAGATAGAGCGGGCCACGCTCACGGGTGAGTCGCCGGAAATTCTGATATCGACGGGATTAGCCGAGCCTCTGGGCATTGTTGTGGACATTGTGTACGAGAAAATATACTGGGTGGATGCGAGGAGGGACACAGTGGAATCGTCCGATTTCGACGGTGGTGACAGACAAATAATCATCCGCTTATCCCACGGTGACTTCTTTGACATAGCTCTGCACGGGGTATGTTTCTTGTCAATGGATCACTACACACAAACTGATCCCGTCACATGTAAACTTAACATTTCGTAAATTTCTGATAATTTCTGTTTCCATTCATGAAATGTTTTTTATAGTTGGCTGATGTCTTCCTAACATATTTGTGCATAATTCTGCGCAAAATGTCCAACTCCACCTTCATGCCTAGTCCGTATTCTGTTAACTTAACATTTCGTAAATTTCATTTTTTCTTACGCTTCTAGGAATGTTTTCATATTTGACAGACATCTTCATAGCATCATCCCACACCATTTGGAACACAATACAACACACACCTTCACCTCCAATGTCAACGCCATTCACTTGATATGTCTTTGTTCTCTTAAATACCTAACATTTGGTAAAGTTCTTCTAATTTCACTTACCCTTTATGGAAGGTCGTCGAAGGTCGTCGTATGTATACATCTTATTGCGTGCAATGCCCCACCCCACCATCATCGCAAGGTCAAAGTCATTCATTTAAATCTTTGTAGTTTATAAACTGAACATTTCACAATTTCCTTCTCAATTTTCTTACCCGTGATGGAATGTTTTCGTAGTTGGCAGTTGCCTTCTTAAAATTATCAATTTCTGTTCCCTTTTATTGATTTTGTTTTATTCCGATTTGGTTATGTCTTTCGAATATCACACTGCATCTTTCTGCAATATATTCCTTCCACATTCATCCCAAGGTCAATTATTTATGTCATTGTCTTTATAGAAACGTAAATGTCTTTATTTAGTAACATTTTGTAAACTATTTTAATTTATATTCGCCTAATGTTTTCATATTTGCCATGCATATGTTCTATCCATAACCAACCAAGGCCAAATGATTCGGCGTAATGTTTTGGTCTGTCAATCTAATCGGCGACCGGGAATATCTGAGAGCCTCTGCTGAATTGAGCTAGTTTATTGTGCTCTCTCATACTCGACAACACATCATGTATATATACGTTGTTCTTTTAAATTATAGTTTAAGGGTCGTTTTACGATGAGGTTCGTTTCAGAGCGTGTTGAGTGTGACAGATGTCAATACAGAGATGGTGATCTTCATGAATAAGCACAGTGGAGAGCTAGTGGCCTTGCGACACACAGATGATACTCAGACTTTCTATGGTATATCAGTGTACAGCGCTGAAGTGCAACCACCAGGGACAGGTACAATTAATCAGAGGCTCTGTAGCCGATTTCACAAAAATTTCCAAAGCATACTTATCTAGCAATGTATACTTTGAGAGAGTAATCATTCATTTTCCCGAAATGCATTATTTCATATAGAACTATCGACTGCGTATAATTGATGAGTGAAAGTATGCATCATTATTATACTGAATGTATTACATTATCACGATAATGTAATACATTCGGTATAATAAAAATATATATAAATGGAAAATTTCTCTCAAAGTATACTTAGCAAGATAAGTATACATTGCAATGTTGATGAAATAGGCTGCACATCTCATTGTTGCATTGACAATGCATACAATGCATGCAAATGCGTCCAAACTCAGGTGCACAAATATGGCGTTGTCTGGAGAACTGGGACTTATGGTATGTGTGACCAGTGTAGCTCCAGATCAAATAACACACTCATGTAGCCTGATAACAATCTATATGTCTTGTTAGAAGCATAACGGGTGTTGCATTGGTTAAATGGCGAACATTGCATATTCTGATCAGACTGCGTTGATGCATAGGCTTATCGGGATCTACACTGGTCGCAATCCCCATACGCCACATTTCTCCACTCATAGCCACAAACATGCAAACAAGTGTATGTATGCCAGTAGATCTATATGATATAGAGTGTTATGACGAGCAGTGCATACAATGATCTGATTACGCATACAGCATCATGCTGATATATTGTTACACTGGAAGTTGGACCAATTTGATTGCTTTTGTTTAGACGTTGAGCGTCTCGTATATCTAAAGTAATACACGAATCAATGTGATAGTGCTCCGTAAGTCTTCGAAGGTTGGCTGTATCCCAATATACATTTCCATGTTTTCATGGCATGTACTGAGTATATTGCTTAATATGCAGGTTGTACTTTAAATAATAAAATGCATACATACATGCATAAATACATACCTATGTTATTTTCTAGAATTAAGCCGATGGAAACGATGTGTTTAATTCAAAATAACGAGGCGACATGTGACAATTAACTAATTATCGCTAACGCATTAAAAGTGTTGTTCATAAACTATACTTATAGCTATTACTTATGGCGAAATATATTTGTAACATATATGTGACCATTCACTTGTTACTATATACTGTACGGCGCATTACATTGTTATGTCGGTCATCTTAGTGTGTACAAGTCATCAGTCAGTTACCTCTTGTGGCGTTTGAAACATACCACAAATAATATGGTATACACATAAATAATCTTTGGTGAAATGTGTACCAAAGGCATTACATAACAACGTCCTATGGGTTATTTTCATCTCACTTATATACAAATTTTAAGTCTGATTTCTGAAGACTTTGTTGACCCGTTGACAATTGTTTGTGAATCCAGTAATAGCTGTGTAACAGTAAGATACATACACAGTGCTGTAGATATATACCTGCATTATCATACAGTTCGTATCAAATCCAATGACATGTAAGAAGTTATCTGAGTTCATAGTCATTACTGTCTGCTTGCCTACTATGTGAGTAAATACCTATTTTACCTGTGGTAAAAGAGACTCTATCAATATATAGTGCATCAGATTGAAACGTTTACTAATTTAAATTTATTTTGAGATCTATGGTAGAAATGTTCATATATCATGCCTGTTTTAGCGTTTGCAGTCATAATCTTTATTGCAAGCTGTTTTCATATCTATCTATGATGTATTGCACCAAATGTTAGTAGTTTTTCTGTCATATTATTTGCTGTATGTGTCCAACGCTCGAAGTGGTGAAACTGTACGATGGCTTGTACATACAAAGGCGGCGGAGATTGACACGCAAAGTACCACATAGTATACAATCACAAGAGAATATCCACATATGTTGTATTAATATATCACATCACTCTTACGAAGCAATTACATGTATCATTGAAGCCAACTATATCTTTCTTTGACCTATGTCCTTAACAAGTATGTTCGTTCGCCTTTTGATATGTTTTACAACTTGTACATGTTTATCACATTGTCATCAGTCGGGACATCACGTAACGCCATTCAACCAGTCGTTGAGTAAAATCGTTCTGGAATATGCATTGATCGTTATATATTGCCCATGTTTGGAACGACATACATGTCTTCACATGGAATCACGTTATTGCGATCCCTCCAGATTTCTGCGAGACGAGTAGCTGTGACGATATGTGCGTCAACAGCGACACCGGGGCTGTGTGTATGTGCCGGGAGGGATACCAGCTGGCCGCGGACGGAACAACGTGTGAAGGTGAATACACAGGCATATTACATGCTACTCAGTGATTTGCCGTGATTCTGGAGGGATTTATTTCCTTGAAGGAAATATTTTCCTCATAGAAGTTCGCGAGACGTAATTGACGTCACGTTTTTACGTCATTTCCGACGAAGAAACAATTCATACGCTAACGTCAAATTTGTAAATTTTGACAACGTTATACGCGGAGAGGAATCAATATGTGTGCAAGTGCGCGTTTTGTGGGTGCGTGCAGAAAAAAGTGTGTTTTGGCCTCTATGCAGGTATTTTATTCGTCATAACTTTCTTATTCGTTCAGCGATTTTGATGAAATAAAGCGCACGGAACCCGCAAACGTGTGTAGTTTACTCGACTGCTGGTTGTTTCCTGAACTTGCCAGCTAGTTTTCCAAGCACTTCAACAAAGTTTGAAAACAACACAGAAATTGGCGTGGTAAAGTTGACATCACTCATGAAAATAGTACTATTTCAACTGAGTTTGGCTTCTTATGTCTATATAATAGAAATGCATTTTATCACAGTAAATATTTGCGGAAAATGTAAAGTATAATGGCGAGGAATGTGCAATTGCCATATGATAAAGTGCACATCAGGGAAACTGCGTGGATAAAGTTCACAGAGAGAATACCCTACAACGGATTTCGAGAGAATAAAGTCAATTATTCTGTTTGTTACATGCTTCACGATGACCACAATATGCAATAGTATTGTCTAACTGTTCATGTTCTGTGTCGCCGTACATGATAACCGGACAGAAATAAAAAAATATCAGTTGCAAGTGCGAGTTTATTGCACATGTTGATTTGTGTCTCAGACGTGCCCCACTTTAATCGAAAATGTAGGTAAAAACGGACACACCTTGTATGCAAACAGGTGACCCGACAACAACACGAATGGGGCTCATGAGGGTGTGCAGAAATATCTGGGATTATACTGATCTCAAATGTAATATGGCCACTTTCATCGTGGTAGGTCAAATATATAGTGAATAGTAGGTTAGTGCCGTGAATGGAAAAAATACATGGTAAGGCTTAGGAAACGGGATGGGCGAGGCTCTGCCGAGCACATCCCGTTTCCGAGCCGCGCCAGATATTTTTCCCATTCACGGCACTTACCTACTATTTTATTTATCCCGTCAACATTACAAGTAGCTTTAAAATGCAGAAAATAACCACAGCCGCATCTCCAAATCGTATTGACAGGATATCAAAAATGTTTCACGGCCCCGTGTACGCACTGTGTTGACGGGATAAAGATAAGATTTCTTCCTGGTAGATGGATACTGCGATGTGAGAGAATGCAGTGGCTTAGCCGGGAGTGGGGACGGTTAGATTTCGAAACCCCGTAACATATGAAAGTTATAACATGAAAGTCATTAAAATGCAGGAGTAGTATATAGGGAGTCAAAATGATACCACCTAACGGTGGTATCATTTCTCCACCCTATATACTACTACAACTACCCCCCGAAAACTCCAAAATTGGTAACGAGGAAATTGTCACCCGACAGCAAAATCGTGACAATCGGTGTCATAAATACATAATTGAAAAGAGGTCCAATTGAACATAAAAAACTATAGTAATAAAAAGGATTTGTTTTCGTCTCGTTGTCATATTGGTGTCATAAATACCTCATGTTCATTTAACGTCCAATTGAACAGATAAAACTATACTAATAAAAAGGATTTATTTTCGTCTCGTTGTCATAAATACCTCATGTTCATTTAACGTCCAATTGAACAGATAAATCTCATAGGTTATAATAAAAATATTATAACAAAATGGATAATATAATACGCAACCATATGGAATCTTATAACGCTGTTAAAGAATATTACGGTGTTTCTACAACATTAAAACACTTTAAAATGAGAATAATATGCAATATAGAATACATGAAATATCAACGTAATTTATTACGCTCCGATGAAAACGTTGCATTTACAATATTATACCGGCAGTTGTGTCGCTGGTACAAGGATCAAATTCGCGAAATGAAGCGACTAAATACGATCGGAGAAACACTACCGAAACATTATCAAAATGATATTATTATAAAACCGTTTAAAATCAACGATTCGTTTACGGTTCGATATTGCTTTTAACGAAGAAATTATCAGAAGAAAAAAAAAAAGGGAAATGTTTGTTCAATTGGGGATTTTGCAGAATTCCTATAAAAAAAAAAAATTAACCCCTAGAGTGGGACTCGAACCCGCGCCAGCAAAACCCTTCTGGGCCCACCCGGCTAGCCACCTTCTCTGTTCTTTGTTTTTGTCTTTGTCTTTCTCGTGTTGTGGCTAGCCGGGTGTATAGCTGCCCGTACAGCACAACGCCATCTATCGGCTGATCTAGGAACCAGTGTCGAAATTCTAGGCAACCTTGGAAGTGCCTGCACGGAAGCACTGAGCGCTCATTTTTTTTTTTGTCAAGGGGCGTCCCCCAAGACAAATTATTGTTGTTAATTTTACATATATGAAGCTAAACCAAATATTTACTT
Organism: Conchocele bisecta; assembly: GCA_029237695.1. Taxonomy (NCBI): domain Eukaryota; kingdom Metazoa; phylum Mollusca; class Bivalvia; order Lucinida; family Thyasiridae; genus Conchocele; species Conchocele bisecta. Next base: position 154,624,033 of record CM055265.1, on the reverse strand, counting down.
GTTTTTTTTTAATTGTTTTATATATAACAAGTTCATTTTTATTTAATAATATAGGTTATAACGTTCTAAATTATTGAAAGTAAAATTAGAAAATAAAAAACATGCCAACCAATAAGAATGTAAGAACTACTTCCGGAAATATCGATAGCGGGTTGCCATATTCTCGGCTGTAAATACACACACGAGGGTGTGTATAACAGTTGAGTATAGCCTTATCGAGGCCGCGGTGTGTGTTTAAATCAATACTCACAACAGTCACCGGTGTATTTCTCCAATAGCGATTGGCGTGTATTAGTTTAACCATAGTCGACAAGATATAGAGATGCGTTGTTGAATGCTGTACGTCCTGGTACGCACATTTTGTGGCTATAGAAATGTATGGTCGTCAGTGGGTGTCGTAACGGGCCCTTAAAAAAGATGTATGTTCCGTATGGAGGGGCCGTCGGAACAGCTGGGCTGTAAGGTGGAGGAATATTCTGCTGTTGCCTCAAACACGCGAATAAGCATATCACGTCCCGAGACGGGCGAGGAGATTTTTTCTCTCGTCGGCCCTCCCCTCCATAACGAGTTTTTTTATATCTTCGTCCGCCAGAATTTGTGGTCGAGCCTTGGACCGGATCGTACCCTTTAACTCCTGGTATCTGGCCATCTCTTCGACGACCATTTTGAACTCGCTATCTGATATATCGTTGTCGGCTATCGCTTTCGACACGATAACGTCGATACTGTTTTTCTTAGATCTCGCGAGAACCGCTATTCGATCGTGCTTTCGACTCTTGGCCTCTAGTTTTCGGCCCACGAGTCTGGTCGTCATGCAAAACAGTCCCGCCCCCGCCGCTGTCGCACTCAAGGCCACCGCGACCGGAGCGGCGACGATTGTTGACAATAAAGACACACTCCCCACCCCACTTATAACGGATGCTGAGGCTAACGCGGTGCTCACCCCCTCTAATATATTGACCGACCGTCTATATTTCTTCGCATAACCCGTCCGCATCTCTCCCTCGTGTTGTAGAATATGTTGTATCTCGACAATCCTGGTCATCCGGGTCGGCCGTCCCCGAAGGTAAGTGTGGATATAGTTTCTCGTCATTCATCATAAATCAAGTTGTATTAACAGCGTAACAATAGTGGAGGAAGCCGATTGGTCGGCAATTTTTGTAGCAAAGTTAATAACACTACCTGCCGAAACTTTAATTGTAGTGTCATCATCGAATATAGTAAACCCTGACCTCTGCCCCGCGTGCTTGGTGATGCCAATATTCTGTTCTACACCATTCAGGACGACATTCACTCGGACTTCGGCAGTGGCGTGTCCGCGAAAGTTGACCGAGCAGACCGCCATTCGAAAAAGCGTCCCGGACACTGCCATGGTGTATCCCCCGTATCTGTTGCTCGCGTTGGCACCGAATGAATATTCGTAGGCCCCCTCGCTTAGTGAACCCCGCTCCTCGGCACAAACTGTTATGACGTGTTTGCTAGCTTGTATTTTTTCCATTTGCGCAACCGCCCTAGTTAACATTGTGTGGGACTGTGATACGCCCCTCTCCAGCCTTCTCATTGCGGCTTAATCGTATGCTGCGGCCGCGACGGGAACGTCCCGTTCTAAGTTGGAACTACCTGGACCGTATATGCTCATGATTAATATGTATATATATATTAATGTTTAATCGGTTATTTCGAGAACGACCGAAATCGGGTAATCGTTATTCAACTTTCTCGCTTGATCATCAAGAATAGAAATCTTCAACTCGTGAATGTGTCCCGATTCCAAAAATTTCATCTCGGGATGTGGGAAGTCTACGGTCACAGTCTCCCCAGCAAGCTCCGACGCAACAAAAGCTTGGAGGGATCTCGAACTCCAAAGGCCGGGGGGCAGCTTTACATGTACTCGGCTGGGGGCCTTCACGTAGCTGAACCCTTCGCTCTCCCCCACGTTTTTCCACCCGACCGTGAAGGTGATTGATCTGAGGCCTACCCGGCGTTTTCCGCAGCAGTTGTCGATCGACTTTTGAAGTTCACAACTCCCATTTTGAACATTAGCGATAGTAGCAAACATAATAATAATATCTTTCAATGGATACCCAAGCATTTAGCTCTAATGAAAAGTACGTGGTCGGAGGTAAATACACACAAAAAGACGTTGTTGACCACCTTGTACACCCAACCGTAACGGTTAGACCGAAAAGTGGCTTTACCACCAATTTTCCCGACATCTTTGAACGATATAGGCTGCCGTGGAACGGGTGGAAAGCAACACCGATGCAGTTTTGGCAGAATCAGCTCAACTTCGCCGTATGGTGCGCAACGGCCGGATGCGGAGTTTCGCATCAAGACCATCTGGCATCCGAGAATGTCATGCTCCGAAGTGTCTACAACTTTCACGCGTATTACACCATTAGGAGGATTATCAAAGAACTAGGTATTCCACTACCTCAAGATGACGCATGGAATCCCATTTTCAACACGTACGATCGTAGGGCGTTCGAAAGACTGTGTAACGAATTTAACGTTTCAAAAGATGCGGACTGGAGACAGAAAGTATTTCCTGGCCTCGGGGACGTTCTCATTCATGGCCAGTCCGGGAATTGGACGCAGACTGATTTTAGACACGATCGATCGGGTGACCACATCGTTAGTCGGAACGCCGGGAATTTTGATCCTGCGACGATGACCTTCGGGCCGGAAGTATCTGGAGGTCGGCACTGTGGCGTCTCATCCTGCGAGTGGTTACCTCCGAAACGAGCTCACATAGATTACATACAGCAGGCTGCTGAGGTCCGGGACGCGTGGGGTACATTTATGTTAGATAAGGGTATGGGGTTCACGCAGGCCGGTGTTACTCGCCTCAACGACTTTATTCGGACATACGTCTGGGCCATCCTCGGCGCAGAGAAGCAAACTCGCAGTTCTATACTAGGCACGGGAACGGCGTTTGACGCGCAAAAACAATTCTTGGCCCTCGTAGAGGACGCCATCTCAGCTAAGGTGGACCTGGAGAAGGCGATCGAGCAGTATCAAGACGTTTTGCAGAATGCCAGCACCCCGGTAGACTACGTATTCGGAATAGGTCTTTATATGGCACCGAGTGATATGATACTACGAGACGATCCGGTTGACGGTTACAATAATCAGATCGTAATCGCCACCGTCAATCAAAAAATCGGCCACAACGGGCGTGGATATCATCAAGCGCACCCCCAACAGTGGAACCGATTTCATAAAACCGCCAATTCACGAATTGGGCCCCCCATCAAGTTCATTCGAACCCAGTGTTCCACCGAGTTCCGCTCCTGTTTCACCCTCTGCAATAGAACCCCCAATTCACGAATTAAGTTCCCCAATCGCGATTGGATTGGAACAGGGGAAAATAGTGCCACAACCCACGATGAGGAGAAATTAGGGCTCGTCGTAGCCCTCGTGGTGGTCGGACTATTTGTGCTTTGGATTTAGGAACTCTCGGGAGGCTAAAAGTAGGAGACCGGCGATTGCCACGTTTTTGATAATATAGATAGCAAGAAGGAGAGGAGACCCCCGATCAACCCAGGCAGCGCGGCAGCCAACTTTCCTGCTAATTTAGCCAAGGGATTGGCGAGGGCTTTTAGTTGTTTTTTTATCCATTCTTTGGCTCCACCGGATGGAGCTGGTGCTGGCGCTGGCGCTGGTGCTGGTGCTGGCGCTGGTGCTGGTGCCGAACCACCCGTGATAGATAGAACTAGAGACGATATAGATAGAATTAGGGTCGATATAATCATGCTGAAAGCCGCGATGACGGTTACTATCGTGACGCCCTTCTCTCTGAACAGAGTGTAGATGCCGTGTGTAGACACTTTACTCTCCCACCGTTTCACCAGAGAATTCGTTTCCTCGAGAGACCCCAGCTCACCCTCGGAGATCCCCGCAGGAATATCGGCACCGCCCGCCCATGCCGGAGTTTCGGGTGGGGCCTCCCACGTTTCTAAATGTGTATTTTTCCCGGGTGCCCACCCTGGAAACGGATTCTTCTCGGGTGGGGGCTCTATGAAGGTCGTTTCGTCATCATCATCATCGAGGTAATCGCCTGGTCTATATAGATCGTAATCGTCCAATCCCTCGCCTCGGCTATATGGATCGATATCATCATAATCGGAAGTTCGGTTGGAGTCATCATCATCATCATCATCGAGGTAATCGTCTCGGTCGCCCGTATCGAGATTGAATTCGTCCATGCCAATATCGAGACCAGCCATCTTTAATAATTATTATTATATTAAAGACAAAAGCATACAGGTTTAATAGATTATGTCTTCGAGTCAATACGGTCGCAAACTCAATCCATATCGCAGACTGCGTGAGCCCCTCGGGGCAAAAGGGGTGAGACAGAGTGTCGTTATTACGAACAACCTCTCGACGATCGATTAGAACCAGCAGCTCTTAGTCCGGTTCCCCAACCTCGGAGCTAGCGACGTCATTATGCCGGGGACTGTTCGCCTCGCTTTCACTATTTCGCTTACATCGACGGACGCGGACCGAACCATCGTTCAGAACCTGGGTCGCGCCATCGTCAAGAAGACTATGATAAAGATTTCTGGTAATGAGGTGATGTCGATCGATGACAGCGACCTCTACCATTGCTACCTGTGGAAGACGGCACAAGAGCTCGAAAATGCGGTATATCAAGGTATTGACACCAGCCGAAATAGGAACGTAACCAGACTTAGAATCGGGGCTGGTGACAAGGCAGATAACGTCGCGAGCGACAACGCGGTCGCGGCCGCTTTTGGCAACCGATTCTACATCCCACTCGACTTTGAGTTGTTGGAGAGTCACATGCCATGCTATCAGAGCGCTTTGGCGGACCGCCTCGAATACGAACTAACTTTCAACGACTACGGCCGAGTTATCATAGCCACTGACATGACATCGAAGTATACGATCGACAATGTTTCGCTGGAGTACGACATGGTCACGATGCCCGAACTCACGCGATTAATCAGATCCCAGTATGTCGGGCGCGTTGCCATACTTTACGACCGAGTTCTTCGCCACCGCAAGATAACGAAAGACAAAAGCGACACATTGTGGAATATTAACGTCAACGTACCCGCCCGCTCGATGAAAGGTATACTGATGTTGTTCGAGGATGGTCGGTTCAGCGCTCGGTGCTAGAAAATCCGACAAATTCTATAACCCCAAAATCACGAAGGTAGAGGTGACGATCGAGGGAGTACCCAATCAACTCTACAGCGCGGGTCTTCGCGCGCACCAGCAGTGGGACGAAGTAAGAAAACATTTTGCTTCCGGCTCTAAGCGTTCCCCGGAGGTTGCCGCGGTTGCCAAAGACCTGCAGCTCTCGGCCGTCTCCCTCTCGGATTTTCTGACTACCAAATACGCTCTATGGCTAGACATGCGAGCCAGCGACGATGACCAAATGCACGGTAGCGGACGTCAAGTTGAGAACGCTAGTGAGGGTGTGACGATCCAGATAACCAAAGAGGCGGATGGAGCTGGCACATTGAACGTATACTTATATATAATAACGGACGCGCAACTCAATATAGAAAATGGCCGATACGTCTCAGCTTTATTTTAGCAATCAATACCAATTCACGATTGGAGATGCCCACTCTGCCATAATATGTGGGCAGACAGGATGCGGAAAAACGGTTTTCATCCTCGACTTGCTAGAGGGCTCCTACCGCGATGCCTTTCGTCACATTGTGATTCTGTGTCCCACTGTGCGGCACAACGAGACTTATCAGCGGCGCCCGTGGATATGGACCGACCCTGAGGTATACGTTATTGACCCCGGCGACAGGCTTCACGGTTGGCTGCGTGTCTTCTATCAAATATTCCAGGGTGAGCCCACCCTATACGTGATCGACGATTGCTCGGCCAAGGCGGCGATGACCAAAAAGAAGGACATGCTCTCCGAGCTCGCATTTTCTGGCCGCCATGCTAGGCAAAGCGTATGGATCTCCACTCAGAAGTACAACGACGTCCTCAACGATCTGCGCGAGCAAACGAAATGGGTCGCCCTCTTCCACTGCAAGGACCGAGACTCATTCGATGAATGTCTTAGAGAGAACGACGTTATCCCAACGCGCGAGGAGCGCCTGGAGGTTCGACAGATACTTTCGGAAACTAAGCACACCAAGCTTCTGCTAAAGACTGATCAACCAACTGCTTATAATGTAATTAATTAGTAATTGCTGAGTAAATGCTGAGCAAATGCTGAACAATGCTGAGCAATTCTGAGCAATTGCTGAACAATGTTGAACAATGCTTAACAAATACTTAACAATGCTGAGAAAATGCTTAACAATGCTGAGCAATTGCTAAGAATTTGTTGCTCCGCTGCGAGCTTTATTGCGAGCATAACGGTGATCATAAGTATCTGGTGGTGCGCTTGGCAATATGTTAGACTTATGAGACTTGTAAGAATAATTAAATTAATTTTAAGAAAATTAGCAATAATGAACTGCGACGAACTTCTCGATCAGCTAATGGAAGAAACAGTCGCTCCGACTGCCGACACGACTGAAACTGTAGGAACACCTGTCAGCACGGCTGCCAATACGGTCCCGAAAGAAAATGTAAACGCGGCGCGTCGCGAGCGTCTAGCTGCGCTGGTTGCTGGGGGACAGTCGGAGCATTATCTCGGTAGGCGTCTCTCAGTTTGTCAGGTGGATAAGATGTCAGATGCGGAGGTCGATACGATGTACGCGCGATACGAATCCAAATTAGGTGCGGAGATGACAAAAACTCTCGGATCGGCGGCTATTCATTTGTACGCTACCACCGTTAGTATACTTCTCCCTATACCAGACACCGCGGGGTTGATTCGCGATCTAGAGACTGACCCTTTTATTTTATAGGACACACTCTTAGAACAGCATGCTGCTCAATTTATCACAAGTTTGGAATGTACTTAGCTCCGCTGACAACCGCGTTGACCACGGGTAAACACTGTCAATTTGGACATATATGCCCACGAACTATAAGCTCTGAAAATGATGACACAAGACACCCGCGAGAGTGACGGAGTTGAACCCGATTGCTCCAACACAATCGAACCCGAGTGTTACTCCGCCACTGGATGACATACCGCGTATACAAAATCCCAAAAGACAGGCGGCTGGGAGAGCGGCTGCTGCCACACGAAAAGCTAAACAAGATAAAATACTCGCCGAGCTTCGAGAGGCCAAACGGTCGTTGCAATCGGTGACAGAGACGGCAAAACACCCGGTGGCAGCTGTTTCTCCCCCAATCGCTATTGGATTGGAACCGATTGCTCCAATTGATTGGATCCCGTGGGTTGTTGTTGGTGGTCTGTCAGTTGTGGGCACCCTGTATGTGCTTTACCGTTTCAACAACAGATCCCCCCTATCATCAACGAGGCTGAAATTGAAAAAACAACCCCCAACACTGTTGGACGCGGTTCCAATCCAATCGTTGAGGGATGCGCCCCATTTAAACATTAAACGCGATCCTTTTTATATGCAATAATGGCTGAACGCGATGGTAAAATGATAGTGAATGCGCTTTATCACGCCGTGGTGATATCGGGTCTCAGTATCTTGTATGCTCGAGCAGAAAAGATGGCCTTAGGAGGGCCCGCTCCCAAATTGGACTTTACTGTGAGAGACATAGGGCTCGTGACCTTGGGTGTAACGGGCGCAGTTTGGACCCGAGATTATCTAATTAAAGCTGGAATTATACCCGTTAATATATGGAAATAAAATGGCTACGATCGGAATAATAGTAGGAGGAGCGCTCGTGAACACATTGGCGTTCAGCAACTTTCTATTCTCTAAACTACAAAACTCGAACGCGGATGAGGAGCGCGAGCGTCACGATTTAGCTCTAGAACAACTCAATAGCGCGAAGGAAGCGTGGTCGAAAAAACGAACCGCCCATCTCGACTGGGTCAACGAAGAGCTTCGCCGCGAGAATCACACCGCGCAAACTTTCCAGAACGTTGAACAAGCCAACCGCGAGTACGCGCTGGCATATCCGCAGAGAAGTCTCGATCCAATGAATCGCGAGCCCCAACTTTCAGATTTCTATGTACCTTCAGAGGCCCAAAAAGACCGCGAGATCGCGTCATCGTCGTGGGAATGGCTGCGACGGGTCTCGTCAGCTACTATATATTCAATCGAGATTGAAATAAGCAATTGAACTTGTTTAAATATATATTAACGATGTTAGTTGACGATCTTTATTACGCTTTGATCGATGTATGCTACACGGCCATTAGACACCGTATAGCTGACACAAAGGGTATGATCCGTCTGGCCCAAGATTCTCTCGAGACGTGGCGCGAGGACGAAAAAACGGCCACCCTTTTCGCGAAGCGGATGTTAGATTCCCCCACCAATCCTGGGGATTCCTTCAGACCTTAACCTCCAAAATCAATCGCGATTGTACTTCCAACAAAGGTTTATTATTAATGACGCAGTCACCGGACGAGCTGACGAGTGCATGTTGGAGATTGTCCGATATATTAGAATACTTCGCATACGATGAACACGCGTAAACTTGATACCAAACTAACGCGCAAGCTGGCGAATACGTACTATAGCCCACGTGGCTACTGGAAGGGACTCGCGGCCATCAAGAACCTCGCGGCGGCGACCAGGGTTTCCGAAAATGCAGCCAAGGAATGGCTCAAGAAGCAGGCCATCTGGCAGATCTATTTACCCGCGCCTCGCAATATTCCGCCCCCGAAATTCGACGTGCCGGTGCCGAACCAAGTTCACCAAGAGGATCTCCTGTTTCTCCCTCACGATCGCGTCGGTCGCAAGACGTACAAGTACGCACTGACAATCGTTGACGTAGCGAGTCGTTATAAGGGGGCTGAGCCGTTGGTCACTAAAGAGTCTAAGGAAGTGGCCGAGGCTCTTTCCCGAATATATAAGAGGAGTCCTCTCAAATGGCCGAATCTTCTCCAGGTCGATCCCGGCCGCGAGTTCATGGGCGCTGTCTCTCATCTATTGGCTAAACACAAAGTTTCTATCAGACCCGCCGCGTCAACATCCACCGGGACCAGGGGATCGTGGAACGCTTCAATCGAACCCTGGCTGAGAGACTGTTCGGACACCAATACGCTAAAGAACTTGTAGTCCCTCATTCGCGATCGACCGAGTGGGTGGCCAGACTGCCCGCCGTGGTCTCCGCACTGAACGGAGAGGTGACCAGATTGATAGGTAAGAAGCCCGTAGATGCTATCAAGTTTAAAAGGGTGACGAGCAAGCCCTCTGCCGTCTCGCGCGGGCGACCCGTTGGTTTAGAGGAGCAACGGCTTCCATCGGATATTGACGTCCGGTACCTCTATCAACCGGGAGAGCTCGAAGGTGGCAGCCGCCGCGCGACTGATCCCGTGTGGTCTCTCAATGTATATCATCTAGATCGATCTATTACCAAACCCGATGAGCCCGTGCTCTACTATTTGGATGATGGGCCCTCTCGAGGGTTTCTTCGCGAAGAACTTCTCGCGGTGCCTTCTGACACCCAGTTACCTCCGGATCGTCAGAGTCTTTAAAGAGGTTCCGTATGTATTCCGTCCGATAGCACGCGTCTTTTATCGTAGCACGCCGATAGTCCTAATTTTCGTTGACGGTACGTTTTCATAACGCCGTCTTTCATTTTAAATCCTCTATTTTGCGCTACATCTATAATGTGTTTTCCATCTACTGTAGTTTCGCTTAGTACTCGTTTATATCTATCCCAATTTAAATCGTTAGTTCTCTTGGACATTCCTTTCGCGGAGTTTTTATTAATTGAATTAAATTTTTCTACGAAATAACACTTACTAGATAACGCTATCGCCCTATCTCCGCTAAATTCCATTTTGAAAAGTCCTGGTTCTCTATTACTCCATTTATCCCAAGCCAACCATTTCTTTTTTTCTTTTTCAAACTCGTCTAGTAAGTTAGGTCTAATCAATTCCTCTATCTTTTTTCCACTAACTCCTATATACATACTATCCGTGTCCATCTGTATTAATTCGAAGTCTTCTCTTTTTACGTATTTGTCTAGAAATTCGTAGTAAAATTCCAACATTCTCAATTTAGCTAGTTGATAAACCGCTATTCCGCAGTGGAATGGTCTCTTTACCGCGCACCTGGGTTTTCTTGAAGATATTTCGTACGCATCTCCTATCTCTTCCAAATCATCAAAATACGCGGATCTTAATGCTTTGTCAACACAGGTTTCGTCTCGCGTATATGTCGTATTTAAATGTCTCTCCGTGCCTCTATCATTTTTCACAACACGAGTTTTCCAATAATTTCATTATGTCGGCCACCGGTTTCTTATTCGGTTCTACATCCCCCGTTCGTCTTGCGGCTGTAACTTCTTTAGCGAACCATTCGAAGGGTTTACCACTAATATAATCTATAACACGATGAACTCCCGTTATTTCTAGGCCGTGTTTTAAATACCATTTCAACAGTGGCGCGTACAGCAATACTTTAGTGGCCGACATAGATCCCACCAATTTTCTTCTGTTTCCTCTAGTTCGGCCAGTATCTTTTAAATATTTTAACATGTGCTCGGGAACTTCATCAAACGCTACTGCTCTGTTTATAAAAAGTGGAGACATTTCGGAAAACTTATCTTTTAAGTTGTGTGGAACTTCTGTATCCACCTCCGCAAACCCAAACCAGTCTCCGGATAAAACTCTTTTACTAAACTTTTTAATAAGTTTAGGATTATGTGGGTTATTTATATGATGTATAGTTTCTTTCCCACACGGCATCTCTTTATTTAACGTAGATAAATATAACGCGTTTGCGTCGTACCCCAAAACAGCCTCGCAAGGTTTGGAACCCACTCTAATATTTGAAACACCGGCTTCCGCATATCGCGTAAATACTATCGATGGACCACCAACTAGAGCGTCTTTCATCATTTTGTATGTTTCTTCTTTCGGCGCGCATAGAGCATCCTCCGATATAATCGTCTTTGAAGATTTTTGTTCTTTAATGGTTCCTCTCAATAAATATTGTATAGCTACTCCGGGTAGTGTTACCTTGTCTTTGAAAATATCTACACCCCTGTGTTTATAAAATTCACACATTTTTCCCACAGCTTCTAGGAACGGTGCTACATCTAAATCGTTATAAAAGTTTTCATATTCTCTTCTTCGAAAATTCTACGACATTTGCTTAATTCTGTTTCGTCTATTAACATTTTCCCAGATAGTTTGGAATACCAATTCTCTATATCCGGTAGTCCCGGGTAATCCAGCTTGTCTGTAGAATCTGTGTCCGCACTGTTCGTGGTGAATGTGAATTCCCTCCCGCTTTTCCACAGAGTGCATCCAATCGATCGCACCATAACTGTTAGAACCTTTTGGGTAGAACGCTTTCTCGAACGACGAACGCGGGCGCTCTAAAAAATTACCATCACATATTACTTTTGTCTCACCTCTCATACATGTTGGTCCGTGTCTCTTCATATTACTCGCTTTCGTGAATTTCTGCTTGCAATTATCGCAGGCGTAAATTTTAGATAGGTTTTTAAGGTTTTTTTATCAGAAATGCGTGATTATTAAACAGTCCTATTGTCATTGGTTTATTACCTATTGCATCATAGTGCGCTGGTACCTTTTTCAACCACCATACGTCACATTTGGTGGGTTGATATACTTCTATACCAATTTTAAAAAAACTCTTCAACCTTTTTCAGATCGGAAAAAGGAATTGGTGAAACCACATTACTACCGAAATATTGCTTACTAAGTTCTTTCGCTTTTTCTGTACATCTGTCAGGTCTGATCTTTTTATCAAGGTGCATAGCTAGACACCTGAACAGATAAAGGTCGTCATTATACTTATCTAAAGAATACATACCTTTTCTATTCCTCAACCATTCTGGAAGTTCTCCTCCTGCTGCTTCTTTGGATTGTAGTCCCAAATCTATTCCCCTACTGCCCTGTATTAACTTTACAAAAACCTCTACCCATCTTACAAACTTCCACTTTGTATTCGGTCTGTCTATTTTATCGGACATTATTCGTGTTTGCTCCTTATCTGACAACCATTTTTTAACGGTTTTCATTGATGATAGTGGTTCGCTACCACCGAGATTTTTGTGAAATATTATAGTTTTAGGTTTTCCATTTTTAGTTTCCTCCATATGTTCTAGCTTGTAAGAATATGAATATCTCAAATAAAAATTTGTTGTTAGATACGTAGCGATTTTATCGGACATGCGTTCAGACTCGTTGATGTTTTTACGAAAGGATAATATAACTACCCGTCTTCCCCCAATATTTCTTCACCTTTTTCCACTATCGCGCGAACGATAGATTTTTTCTTATTATCTGTGCGTCTAATTTGGGATGTGCTTGAAGGTTTGATTACACTGGCCCTTAACCCCGCAATACTTTCTTTTTGAATTCTGTTACCAACTTCCTCCGCTAGTGACAGGTCTTTAAAGGCTCCTCGTTTGTGGGCGCGGGTAAACCGCTTCATAAACGCCTCATTCTTTGTGGAGTTTATAAGATTTGTCAACCCCCTAACTCTCAACCGTTTACTATAAGTAATCCCTAGAGATTCGGCTTCTCTTCTCAAACTTTCTATTTCTGGCGTTATCATATTTTCTGTAATATAACCTATGAGATTTATCTGTTCAATTGGACATGAAAAATTTACACATGATGTTTTTTCATGTCCAATTAAACATAAACATATACATATATATACAAAAAAAAAATGGAGTGTGCTACTTGTTGTAAGACTTTTGCTTGTAAAGACTATCTACAAAGGCATATATCGAGACGTAGAAAGTTTCCTTGTGTCGCCCCTCAATTTAAATGCCCCAGATGCCCCTGTAAGTTCGTTAGTGCCCAAACTCTTTGTAGACATAAGCAACTACGCTGCCCTGAGGCTTGGGGGGAACGTGGTAGAATGGAGCAGGTAGAATTAGTTGCTGATCTACGGAATAAATTAGCTATAGTGGAGGAGGAAAATGCCGTGTTGAAAAATAAATATGAGGTATTTATGACAACGAGACGAAAATAAATCCTTTTTATTAGTATAGTTTTATCTGTTCAATTGGACGTTAAATGAACATGAGGTATTTATGACACCAATATGACAACGAGACGAAAACAAATCCTTTTTATTACTATAGTTTTTTATGTTCAATTGGACCTCTTTTCAATTATGTATTTATGACACCGATTGTCACGATTTTGCTGTCGGGTGACAATTTCCTCGTTACCAATTTTGGAGTTTTCGGGGGGTAGTTGTAGTAGTATATAGGGTGGAGAAATGATACCACCGTTAGGTGGTATCATTTTGACTCCCTATATACTACTGCAGGAAATTGAATGCAGATACCAACATATTTTGCGAGGCTAATATGCACCCCGTCAACAAAGATCGTGCTATGCCACTCGAGAGTTTTAACGCATCGGCCAATGATCTCTCTAAAATATTCTAGATAAGGCGTCTATTCGACCACCTAAAATGGCTGCAAACGGCTACATCCCTAGAAAGCTAATGTAGACACAGTCCGTTGACCCCGTGGCGTCACGTGCCCTTGCCAATTTATCGGAAACCAACAGTAGTGTATTCTAAATGTGCACAACATCACTGAAAGGAACAGTCAGACAATCGTCACTACATACGTTAGTACCAATACATTGTAATTTTACACCTAGCGTATGCATGGACAGTGTGAATTCCATATTGTTTTCAAGGATCAACATCGATCATCGGACACGGAGTGTTCCATATAACACCAAGGGACGTTTTGCTAAACTTCGTACGAATAAACTGTTCCTAAGTGCAAAATTAGGATCGTCTGAACATTTCAATTCATCGATTTACATTTATTTACAGCCTATGCTCAATAAATGTAAATCCAATACTCGTTTACAAGAAAACATTGTTAATGTGACATTCACAGACTATCATAAGTTTGCACTTACGAACATTTTAGTCGTACGAAGTTTAGTGAAACGGCCCCCAGTAAAGTAAGATCATGAGGATTGAGTACTATTCAATAGTGTAGTCATCGTGAAGCATGTACAAGTAAACTAGAACTGTGCCCTGTCGGCAAACTTTCACCCCTAAGTAACTGGAATGGATTTATATATGTTAATTTCCGGACCGATCCAATAAACATAAAATGATTTTCTGACTAGTCCATTTATGAAAAGGGGGTATTTTTTTTCTAAAAAATGTGAACATTACTTGCAAAAAGAGGCAGCTAATCTGGATCTACACTGTTTACCAATACCACTTTAAAGGTATGTGGTGTTGAAAAGGTTAATTAATTAAAAGTAATCCAGTATTTGGGGAACGGGGGGGGTGTCTAGTTGCGAAGGTATCCCTTGCAATCTACTCCCTTGGCTACGCGGACGGTATGGGAGTAATTGCAAGAGTTACCGTTCGCAATTATGGGGTTGTCCTATTTTCGAGCTCTTTGAAATGCATTTTCCTGGGTTTTACGGCATTTAAATTCAGACTCCAACTGGTGGTAAACTGTGGTCTATGTAAACTCCGTCGCTGAACGGGGGCGGGGGGGGGGGGGGGGGGGTTGCAACCCCGGAACCACCCCCTCTCTAGATCCGCCCCTGCGCCTTGTTGTCGACAATTAATGGACGGCGCTACTGTCAATGAAACATCATCACGTTAAAGGTACATTCCCACTCAGTAGGCACAACATGTTCTTTATAGGAATTACATACGTTTATAATTGTGTCACTATTCCACCAGTTCTAAAACTTACGAGTACCCGCAGTACAGATATAATAGTTTAGTAATATTTTGTGTACTGATAGTGACTCGCGGTTGTATCGTGCTATTTTCATATGCAACTGAGGCATGATATTTTTTAATTATTTGTCACAGGGCGAGAAAAATGTGCTCCGGCCCGGGGCTCGAACCCGGGACCTCTGGTTTACCGTACCATCGCTCTAACCGACTGAGCTAGCCCGGCACGAATACACATTTTCTCCCCATAGTGAGTTGCGTACCGTAACATACTTCCCCGCCAAATTGAAATTCGTCCCCGAATTCAATATTTAATTCGTATCTGAATTCCATAGTTTTGGTACAATTTGGGCTGTATTTATCAGTCACGGTCCCTCGTTGGGCGCCAAATGTCACATGGCGAGAAAAAAATGCTCCGGCCAGGGGCTAGAACCCGGGACCTCTGGTTTACCGTACCATCGCTCTAACCGACTGAGCTAGCCGGGCACGAATACACATTTTCTCCCCATAGTGAGTTACGTACCGTGACATATTTATATCAATTAAATGCGTGACCTGAAAAAATAATATGTTCGATATATTATAAAGTATGATCATTGCACATCAAAAAATAAATACAGAAAATAAATAATAATGTCCGTTAACATATCAAGGAAACGCAGTTATCGCCCCGGATATCAGTGTAGAAATTTACGTCTGATATAAGAGGCATACTAATGCCAATCAATACGTGGGGCAATGGTGCATGAATGTTTATATTGCCAGAAAATGGCTCAGATGATGTCTCAGATATAACAAACAGTTTGTGCCTACTGAGTGGACATGTACCTGTAATACAGTGCAAATGCCTATTTATGCAATAACACTATGCATTGTTTGTTTAAGTAGATACCAGGGTTGTCCAATAAATAGTGAAAACGAATATGTAAGTTGATATATAGTGCATATATCTGAATGAAATTTGACGTATCGCTATATTGACACTTCGTCCATGACGTCGCATTATTACAAATACGTCAAGCGTCTAGGCGCGGTCATGAGCGACTACAAAATTAATTTGGTAAAAACATGACGTTTTTAGCGTGAAAACGGGCATATAAATGCATAATATGCTGGTACAACGTTGCGTCACTTATGGTCGTGTTTTTCCTATGGCACATGTATATTATTAAATTGTGCAATTGCAATATGCGTATCATATGGTCCGTTAATCGGCTACCTGTGTGTAATTGTCGACGACAGAAGCGGCAGGTGCGTACCATCGAGCCCTAGTGATGAGTGATGGCGAGAAGATCTGTCGCGGCGATATCCGAATCATGAAGTCGTCATCGCCGGACCCATACAAGACATCCTGCTTCTACAACACTTCTCAGGTTGGTCAGTTTCCGATGTAGTAGTGATACCCTATGCCTATGGAACGCCAACTCCAGTATTTCTGTGAAATCCAGCATTTCTGTGAAGATGTCTATGGGGATTTAACATGAGTAAATTGTTTTTTCGCAATAAAATCAATAGTTGACCAAATTTCACGAAACAAAAAGAAGACTCGTTCTTAAATTTTACTTTAATTTAATATTATCACAAAAAATATTGTTTTTCCATTGATTATATAGCCGTACAATTTGGGCAGGTTTCGTGAAACAGACTTTTTTTTTAGTCTAAGAGCTAGCATTAAATATTTAGAGCTATCTCCAAATCATTTGAAGAGCTCTCTAAATCATTTGGAACAAGATCTAAATATTTAATGCTATCTCTAATTATTTAGAGCTAACATTAATTATTTGAGTTTAGGTAAATTTGGCGTTCCATTTGTGCTGGCATATTTCTGCCATCCACATAATGTGCATGCTGGGAAATTTGTAGGCTATAAAAATATCAGACGACAATTTATTATATTTTATTTTATTTCTCCTTATAAATATCATGAATATGTCTTGGAATGTCATTAGAAATGAGTCCGGAGGACACAATTCTAATGACATTTCAAGAAATATTTACAGAGGGAAATACGAAACATACTAATTTGTTGTATGTTATTTTCATCGCTAGCATGCACATAGGTAATACACTAAGAAGTCGTCTTAACTACATTATTGGAGCATTAAGACGACTTGCTAACTGACTAGCACGACATCTCATCAACAATGTGATACTTCCAACTACACTAGTAAATTTAATGCCTAAAAATAATTATCTTACGACGTCAAAGTTACGTATCACGTCAAGACGATTTACTACATTTAACTGATCATGACTGTATCAGAGGGCGGTTTCACTAAACTTCGTACGACTAAATAGAAATTTAGGATCGTCTGAAAATTTCAATTGATGGATTTACATTTATTGAGTATGGGCTGCATATGCAGCATATGCTCAATACATGTAAATCCAATAATTGTTTACAAGAAAACATTGTTAATGTGATATTTACAGACTATCATGATTATGCACTTAAGAACATTGTATTCGTACGAAGTTTAGTGAAACTGGCCCTAGATGTACTAAATAGACATGGGCGTCACCAGCATTTTTGACGCGGGGTTGGACTTTCAGTTGTGAAGCAACCGAAGTCTGTAAGGGTCCAGCGCTTTACATATTTCGGTTGCTTAACAGCCCCGGAAAGTTATTATTTTAAAATGCCGCATTCTTGTATGTTTGGACAACAGCTAACTTCTGGGCAAGGCGCTTTGGGTCAATTTAACCCTAAGACCGCTATCTTATTTTTTTTGTCGTCTGCTGTTTATTTTCTATTTTCCATTTTTATCATCAAAAACATGCTTTGACAGCACTTTAGAATAATTGACAACATGCTTTGACAGCACTTCAGAATCATTTCCATTGAAGTGCTGTAAAACCATGTTTTTATTGAGAAATAAAGCAAGATATAAAAGCAACAGCAGACGACAATTGTTGTGAGTAGCGGTCTAAGGGTTAAGAAGCGTACTTCTGACAATTGTCATATTAAAATAAGCTTAGCGTGACTTGACTGTAATTTGTTAGTAGGGAATTTGAGTAATATAATGTCTGTTCATTCATGCACCGACAGTGTCTATCGCATACGGAGCCCCGCAGGGGACATGAATATTTTTTTTCTTAATTCGTTCCCACGAAATAACAATTCGTTCCCTCAATTCAACAATTCGTTCCCTCGATATAACAATTCGTTCCCACGAATTAACAATACGTTCCCTCAATTTAACAATTCGTTCCCTCGAGTTAACATTTCGTTCCCATGATATAACAATTCGTTCCCACGATATAACAATTCGCTCCCACGTATTAACAATTCGTCTGCGTGGGAACGAATTATTATTTCGTTCGAACGAATTGTTAATTCGTGGGAACGAATTGGTAAATTGAGGGAACGAATTGTTAATTCATGGGAACGAATTGTTATTTCGTGGGAATGAATTAATAAAAAAATAATTCTACAAAATACCACTGGCGCCAAATAAGGTGGTTTGTACGAACCCATTGAACCTCCACTGACGACTACTTTGATCGATGTCGCTAGTGGGCAGAACATGTATCATGATATTTCATGTTATTTATCTGATCTAATTTAGCTCGTCTTCAGCAATTAATAAGTAACGCGAATATTATATAGTTAAGATGAATCACCCGGTGTTTAGACATTAACACGTTAAGGACCCGTTCTATACCTGATCATCGTTTGATAATTGCTTTGTAAATGTGATGGAATATATGTATAACATATATGTGAATACTACCTCATTACTGTATCCTATACGGCACATGGAGTAGCCATGTCGGCCATCATTATGTGTCCCAGTCATCGGCCAGCTTCACCTTTTCTGCCGTTTGACAAATAGTTCAAAATGTGTAGTAGAGCATATGATATAATGTAGATAATCACATGTATAAACGCCAGGGGAATGGACTCCTATCAATTGTTTTGCACCAAACTGTAAAATATTTCAGTTTTCTGGACAGGTTTCTGCTTGTGTTTTTAACAACATGAACCACCATCATAAATAGCCTCATAAACATAAAATCGCGTAGTGTATCACTTTTACCTGGAACACCACACAATGCATACCATATATACCATATACTCTATTAGCTATTTGTTGTCATATATGTCCATTATGTATTTCACCAACTTTTATTTAGTTTACTGTCTTATTATCTGCTGTATGTGTCAAACGCACAAAGCGGTGAAACTGTACAATGACTTGTACATACACAGATGGCAGAGATGACAACTCAATGCTCCATATAGTACACAGTAACAAGAAAATATTCACATATGTTATATTCATATATCACATCACTCTTATCAAGCAATTATCATTGACGTCAAGTGTATCTATCTATGACCTAATACCTAAGTAGATGGCATAAATATACCACATGACTTGCCCATGCATTCATTTCCAATGGAGTGCTTACCTGTAACGTATGTTGATGTGATAGAAATACGGCTCAAGTGTATGTGCCCATTATTTTATTTTTTAACAAATATGTAACAACAAAAGTTACAAAGAGATTCAGAATATGTCTGAACATACATGTAGTTTGAATATATTTAGTGCTAACACCCGCAGCATAAATACGACACTGTCATGGATGTGCCAGTTCTGCATTTTTAGCACACCTACCTTAACTAATATGGTTCAATATGGAATCTCCTATGACCGATGCCCTAGCCACGTTATCGGTAATCAACAGTAATACGCAAGGCTTGATGATATAACGAAACATTCGTAATGTTAGTCCTCATTTGACTCACCATTATAGCAATTGTAGCACATGTATTAATGAATAAATATGGAAATGAAAACCAAATTGCACATACTAGCGGGTCATATAAGTACAGGTCTACATATAGCCACTCTAAGCGATATTCATTCAATACGTCACTGTAGATTGCGGTTGACGGGGAGATACGGTACTTGGACATCGATATGGACGGCAGACACGTGATATTTGCCACGCCTTCCACCATATATCGTGGGAACATTGATGGACAGACACCAGTGGTCCAGATGATCATAACGACCGTCGATGAAATCACGGGTATGTAGTGGTAGACATGCGTTATATAGAGAATACCAGGCTAGTGTCTGTTGATATCAAGTTTAGCAGGCAATGCTAGGAAACGTGAAGGAATTCTGAGGCTCGTCGAGGATATTTCTGCCGTTTCCGAGACGAGTCTGATTAACTTGATATCAAAATATATTAGCATGATATTCTATGTATCAGGTAGCGTTTTCGGCTACATAGTGAGCAATTACAAGGTGCATGATCACGTGGTTACAACTACAACAACAATGGCTGAAAGTGTTGAAAGCGCGCCCACTCGAAAGTAAGTATTATTTGATATTTTCCTTAGAGGGCAACGGATTTTGATGAAATATGGCGCAGCAAACGCGTCTTGATGAACTGCATTTGGTGGTCCCGGGAGTGCGGCATATACTTATGTCATGTTTGCGAAGAATCGATTTCCGTGACACGGAAATCGATTCTTCGCAAAAACGACAGAAGTTTGGACAAAAGTACCGAGACCACAAAATGCAGCTTAACAAGACGCGTTTGATGCGCCATATATCATCAAAATCTTTTACATAATAAGGACAAAATAAAAGAATACGTACTTTGAATCCGAGGACTTCTGGAAGTTTCAGTACTTGTTGCTGTTGTTGTAACCACGTGATCATACACCTTGAATTATGACGTTCTTTTCGTTGAAAAAGACCCACAGTAGTGTACTTCCGGTGGAAAGCATGAACTATTGTATACATGGATTTTCGAGTACACTGAACAAAAAACTAGCCGCGAAGACTAGCGATAAAATGGGTTAGTCCCGTTCAAAATGGCGGATTTCAAATGGCCACCAGAGTAAACTTGTTTTGCCATATCTTAATATGTGTGGCTCGTAGGTACTTACTTTGTGTACACAATCTGTACTAAGAGAAATAGTATTAAAACATACTAATCTATTGTGAATGTACTATTTAATTTCAAAATGGTCGCCGTTCAAACATGTTTTGCCCATTTGTGTCACAAAATACACACAATGCTCGTATCTAGCATGTGTACAGGGAAACACACTACTAATTTCAATGTAATTACTACAGTGCCTATTTGTCTGTGATTGTTATACAGCAATATGTTATCAGTCAGTGCGTATTCGGCCAATACAAAACACGTTACATGATAAACTATTAATATCAAGTTGGTTCCATGTCCATATTGTATTTGACGCGGTATTGCATACATAGTACGGTGAATTCGTATGCTTTTTAATGAATTGTAAACCATTGCAATGTGAATTTGGAACACCGCATCGATAACATCGACGTAGACGACTACATTATGTTGTTACACCACGTACATTTACCAGTTTGAATGCACATTAATATTTATTGCATTGCTATTGTTACAAGATATGTTGTGTGTGATTTAATTGAGCTATACAACCAGCCGTTCTTTTACATTCGTGTTGGTAACAATATACCAAAGAATAATCATGATAATCGTGATATACATGTATAAACAAAAGCGAAGATTTGTTGAGGGTTTCCAAACGAACAATCGAAAACGAATGGAACACGAAGTGAAAACGATCGTTTTGTACAGCGCTATGCATACATGTAGAAACGAATATCGTTTTGCTGTTTTTGTACGCGATCTAACGATAGTTTTGTTCAAATACCCGGCTCACAACTATTTATACGCCTGTCATTTCTTTCAAGGCATATCGTGTCGTTTTCTTCAAGGGTGTTCTCCATGTCAACAAAAAGGTTAAAACAAAGTTTACACCCATACATTTTACGCTAATGGCATTTAAATGGATTGTTATCCTCTATGAAGTACGGATTCACCAAGGGGCTCTCGCATACACTAGCTAGCCTCATCGTGTCGGAGGCCCAGGCAGAATCGAGAACTCTCAATAGTGACACTCTGTATCTAGCAACATTAGATGCACAAAAGACGTTCGACGTGGTGCACCGCATAATTCTACTTGATAAGTTCCATAAAACAAATGTGCATTTGAGTCTCTGGACGATAGTTCAGACCTTGTACTCGAATATGTCATTTAGAGTAAACTGGGCAGGAGAGTTGAGTGAACGTTTCCAAATACGTCAAGGGGTACGCCAAGACGGCGTTTTGTCTACATTTCTCTACAAACTGTACCTGAACGATCCCGTTGAGGAACTCCAGGAGCCTATTTCACTAACATCGCAAAGTATACTTTTCTAGCAAAGTATACTTTGATGGAGAAATTTTCAATTTAGGATAAATTTATTAATTTGTATTATACTGAATTTATTACATTATCACAGCCATTTTAGATGTGATAATGTAATACATTCAGTATAATAATTCTGCATACTGTTAATCATCAAATATATGCAGTCGTTAGTTCTATATGAAATAATGCATTACAAGAAAAATAAATGATTACTCCCTCAAAGTATACTTTGCATGAAAAGTATACTTTGCAATGTTGGTGAAATCGGCTACAGGTCAACCGTGTAGGTCTGACACTCGGAACCGAGTATGTAGGCAGTTCGTGTTGTGCCGATGATGTTATACTTCTCTTGGACGATAAACATGAATTACAAACAATGCTGTCAAAAGCGTACCGATACTCTACAACACCGTTACAACATACCTGTACACCCGAATAAAAGAATGGTCATCGACTATTCGGCTATAAAGCGTGACTCTACCGCAGAAGACACATGGAGGTTGGGCGAAAACCCAGTACCCGCCAGTAATAGCACCGTACACCTGGAACAGAGTACCAAATAGAAAGGGATTTTCCCAAGCATATCCCTTTTTCGCTCACTTTTTTGCTCTCTCGCCACGACTGATTTCCACGTTTGAGCAGTTTTGGGGTCGAAATGTGGTCAAACTCGCAAATTGGAAGCTCATCAAATTCGCCTCTAAAACTGATCATGTCCAGGTTTGAGCAGTTTTGGTTGGCATTGTAGGAAATTTCCTACATTAGAAACTCTCCATTTGCAGGTTTTCGTAGTTATTGACAGCAAAACAAACAACGGAATATGGGCAGTGTTATTTAATAAATGAATTTAATAATATAAACTCGATTGTTGGAAATTTCCCACAATTGAAATACAGAATGTACAATTTAACAAAATAATTACAAATTGGACACTGAAATGCCAAAAAATACAACTCCGACAATATCCGAATACAATGAACTAAACTTGATGATTAATCGGTTTTCATTGTAGGAAATTTCCTACGTTCGATTTAGGTGTTTTACTTTTGTATAGGAAATATTGTTAAACTTCTCTAAATAAATTTCAACACTGAAATTCAAAACATACAACTTTGACAATATCCAAATGTACATCAATTTAATTGAACGTAGGAAATTTCCCACAATTAAACCTCATTTACAGAAAAATCAGAAACCGATCGTAGGAAATTTCCTACGTTCCATTCAAGTGACTTACTTTTGTGCAGGATATATTGTCAAATACATGTACATGTACCATTCAACATCGAGATTCAAAACATAAAACTTTCACAAAACTGTGATCAGTCGTATTTATTTTACAGAAACAACAGAACCGATCGTAGGAAATTTCCTACGTTCGATTCAAGTGATTTACATTTGTCAAGGATATATTGCCGAAGTTCTCGAAGTTAATAAATTTCAACACTGAAATTCAAAATATACAACTTTGACAAGATCCAAATGTACATCACTTGAATTGAACGTAGGAAATTTCCCACAATAAAACCTAAAAATCATTCATTTTATATCAGTCGTATTTCTTTTACAGAAAAGTCAAAAACCGATCGTAGGAAATTTCCTACGTTCGATTCAAGTGATTGAAAGTATCTAGGATATATTGACAAAGTTCTCTATGTTAATGAATTTCAATAATTCAAAACACAACTTCGACAATATCCAAGTACATGTATAACTCACTTGAATAGAACGTAGGAAATTTCCCACAATTAAACCTCAAAAGTTATTCATTTTATATCAGTCGTTTTTCTTTTACAGAAAAGTCAGAAACCAATCGTAGGAAATTTCCTACGTTCGATTCAAGTGATTTGCTTTTGTCCAGGATATATATACGAAGTTCTCTATGTTAATAAATTTAACACTGAAATTCAAAACACACAACTTTGACAATATCCAAATGTGCATCACTTGAATTGAACGTAGGAAATTTCCCACCCAACAATTAAATCTAAAAAATAATTCATTTTAGATCAGTCATATTTGTTTTACAGAAAAGTCAGAAACTGATCGTAGGAAATTTCCTACGTTCGAATTCAAGTGATTTTCATGAATCTAGGATATATTGACAAAGTTCTCGATGTTAATGAATTTCAATATTTCAAAACAAAACTTCGACAATATCCAAGTATAACTCACTTGAATTGAACGTAGGAAATTTCCCACAATTAAACCTAAAAAATAAAAAATAATTTATTTAGTTGCATTTGTTTTACAGACAAGTCAGAAACCGATCGTAGGAAATTTCCTACGTTTGATTCAAGGATTTACATTTGTCTAGGATATATTGACGAAGTTCTCTCGGTTAATAAATTTCAACATTGAAATACAAAACATACAACTTTGACAATATCCAAATGTACATCACTTGAATTTAACGTAGGAAATTTCCCACAATTACACCTAAAAAATAATTCATTTTAGAATAGTCGAATTTCTTTTACAGACAAGTCAGAAACCTATCGTAGGAAATTTCCTACGTTTGATTCAAGTGATTTACATTTGTCTAGGATATATTGCCGAAGTTCCTGAAGTTAATAAATTTCAACACTGAAATTCAAAACATACAACTTTGACAATATTCAAATGTATATCACTTGAATTGAACGTAGGAAATTTCCCACAATTAAACCTAAAAATCATTCATTTTCTATCAGTCGTATTTCTTTTAAAGAAAACTTAGAAACCAATCGCAGGAAATTTCCTACGTTCGATTCAAGTGATTTACTTTTGTCCAGGATATATTGACGAAGTTCTCTAAGTTAATAAATTTAACACTGAAATTCAAAACATACAACTTTGACAATATCCAAAAGTAAATCACTTGAATGGAACGGAGGCAATTTCAAACAATTAAACCTAAAAAATAATTCATTTTACATCAGTCATATTTGTTTTACAGAAAAGTCAGAAACCAATCGTAGGATATTTCCTGCGTTCGATTCAAGTGATTTACTTTTGTCTAGGATATCCGTCAAGCAATCGGTCAAGTAATATTAAAGTTATACCATGATGAAGAAACGTGTACAAACTTTTTCTTACGAAAAAAAAGTGTGTTTCTGCAAAAATATGAAGGTAAAACAGGCCATAGTCATGTTAATGGCGGCATGAGTGTGTTCGCAATGTTCACATGCATCAAATGTCCAAACATTGAAGCAATCCGTCAAGTAATATTAAAGTTATACCATGATGATGAACCTTGTACAAACTTTGACAAAAGCGGCACATGCACATGATTGTGAGATATTTACTACAACTAAGGACATACAAGTTTGTCAATATACATAGCAAAGCCATAATAAATATATGTTGTTTACATGGAGAAATACGCAGATGAGGAAGAACAATTTATTTATTTAATGGTGTTTAATGGTCTTGTCAAAAGCTAAGGTCATCCTAGGCCATGTTAACTGGGTCAAATCCCATATTTCACCAGTATCAATGGAAATTCAATGGCAAACAAATGGAGTTACATGTATGTAATAAGACATCTGGAGTGATGTGACGCAGGATTTCACACGTGAAGCAGTGCATAATTTCACATTTGGTGTCACACAGTATCTCAGAAGTGTTGTCACGGAGGATCTTACAAATGTGACGCAGTATCTCAGGAATAATGCACATGTGATCATGGTGATGCTGCGGATCTCAGGAATGATGTAACGCAGGATCTCAGCAACTCACGAGTGATGTGACGCGGGATCTCACATGTGATGTGACGCATAATTTCACATTTGGTGTGACGTAGGATCTCAGAAGTGTTGTCACACAGGATCTGACAAGTGATGTCATCATGGGGACGCTGCGGATCACAGAAATGATGTAGCACAGGATCTCAGCAACTCGTAAGTAATGTGACACAGGATGCCACAAGTGATTGGTGCAGGATGTCGACACATGCAGGTTTTCACACATGATGTGACGAAGCTTTTCTAGCTACGTGATACAGGATTTCACAAATGTTGTGATGCAAGATTTCACACTCGATGTCAGATATTTGCATGCCACAGAGCTTCTGTGATTGAGTTTGACTGTAACGAAAGTGTTCCAACAAGGTGATGACATTGATGCACAGTGGCAGGTCATACTGAAGATATTCATTGTCCGGGTTCAACAAAACATCTACGTCAAACTGAAACAGATATAGAACAGTATACAGTATTATGTTTGATCAAATTCATTAGCGAACAGTGTATGCCCTGAACAGACTACAAACGCACCGGTTGATCAGGGACTACACTGGTTGCAAACTCATTAGGTGATGCGTGTCTTTTAAGGGATGTCTGCAATAATCTAGATTACCGCGGCCTGCATGGACACTAAAAAAAGAGATATAGTATAGAAAAACTTTAATAAAAAAACTTTAACCGGACACACGCACGTATGGATGTACGCCAAAGTGCCGACTATATCGCGCTTTCCGCAAGCGGGCGCGACAAAAACTTTAACCAAAAACGTCAACCAAAAATTTAAAAGTAATTAGACCTTGACATTGGGCATAGGGGCCGCACGGGAGCGGGGTAGAATGAAAATATAGATGCTATAAACACCCATAAATGTGAAAAGTCAAGGTAATGGGAAAAGCAGGTGCAGAGATAATAAAAGTACATGAAAAAACTAAATACCTAAAAACTTTAACCAAAAACTTCAAAGTAATTTGACCTTGGGCCGCACGGGTGGGGGGTAGAATGAAAATATGGATGATGATAAACAGGCATGTGAAGGTTCAAGGTAATGGGCAAAGTAGGTGCATAAATATAGTACATGAAAAAACTTTAACCAAAAACTTCAAAGTAATTTGACCTTGACATTGGGCACAGGGGCCGCACGGGTGGGGGTAGAATGAAAATATGGATGATGATAAACACCCATGTGAAGTTTCAAGGTAATGGGCAAAGCAGTTGCAGAGATATAGTATAACGAAAAACTTTAACCAAAAAACTTTAACCAAAAACTTTAACCAAAAAATGTTTAACCAAAAACTTTAACCAAAAACTTTAACCAAAAACTTCAACGTAATTTGACCTTGACATTGGGCACAGGGGCCGCACGGGAGGCAGTTAGAATGAAAATATAGATGATGATAAACACCCA
This sequence comes from Conchocele bisecta, assembly GCA_029237695.1. Classification (NCBI taxonomy): domain Eukaryota; kingdom Metazoa; phylum Mollusca; class Bivalvia; order Lucinida; family Thyasiridae; genus Conchocele; species Conchocele bisecta. The sequence goes on along the minus strand of CM055265.1, from coordinate 154,596,976 downwards.
TGTGAAGTTTCAAGGTAATGGGCAAAGCAGTTGCAGAGATATAGTATAACAAAAAACTTTAACCAAAAAACTTAACCAAAAACACGTGCCAAAGTGCCGACTATATCGCGCTTTCTGCAAGCGGGCGCGACAAAAATAATGTACTCTCACTTTTAATGAATTTATGTAGTGAAGAACCGCCATATTGGCTGGTAGGAAATGTGCAATGTCCCTTAAAACTGTGAGTACCGACTGTGCCTCAGATACAACGGTAATATCCAATAATTCCAATTCATGGGCAGTAAATGACATATATGTGGCTGTGACTGGAGAAATTGGGCTTATGGGTTTTGCAACCAATGTAGATCCAGACCGGCCTGCGCATCCGCAGTCTGATCAGGATCTACACTGCTCGCCGTTCCATCAATGAAACACCCTCCGTCATGCTTCTAACAAGCAATATAGATCATTATCAGGCTACATGAGTGTGAAGAAGCTACACTGGTCACATATCCCATAAGCCACATTTCTCCAGTCACAGCCACATATTATCAATCAATCACACCATTTTATTTCATCACATTCCCCAAAGCATGCGCTACATTCAAGTACATGCCTTCAGAACCTGTCATAAGCAGGGCAGATAATTTGGTATGGCATAATTTGGCATTTTCGCTATACATGTACCAGTATGTTCTGAAATGATAATACTATACCACATTTAGAAAATAGTTCTCAGTATAGACGCTAGTGTAATTAATTTATATGAAACAATTTAGTAACCTTCAATCGTAAAACAGTTATAATACTGAAAAATATTGTACTGTAAAATTAGTTTCGGAATTATTAGTTTGTACTTGTCATATTATTTTTATAATATTAATTTTTTTTCAGTAAACTATATAAAATATGTCAGTGAGTCACATTTAACTACTAAAGTGCAAATTAGATCAGATTCGCTATTCTGCAGACTGAGAGGAAGCCATGAGTGGAATAGTAACTATGGCTGCGAACGGTACGGTAGTACATTGCAAGAGTTACAGTTAGCAACTGCATGTATGTATACTGCTTCAAGTTTAGTACCAATTTTGCTATGCTGATGTGTTATCCAGTACGCTGTTCATTTTTGTTTACACTGCAAGATGCGCAGAATTATCAGAAATAAACATGATGTTGCAAACACACAGAGGTGGCATCAGACATCACAATAAATTGATGTAATTTACTGACGTCCGAATGTTATGAGACTTTTTAACATGCACAGACTTCTTTGAACTGCCTCGGCTTATATGCTGCTGGAATTTGGACTAAATATGGTCATGATACTGACATTTAAACTTGTTTCGATAGTGTTTGAATAGTTCTTTGTCCTACTTCATAGATAGGTACAATGGTGTCGGCTAAATCTGCACACCTAAGGCTTTCCAAACAAATTTATATGTCATTAAAGGTACATTCCCACTCAGTAGGCACAAACTGTTACTTACATCAGAGACATCATCCTACACATTTTCTAGCAAAATAAACATTCATTCACCATTATTCCATGTATTGATTGGCATTATTATAAATTTTATATTAGCCGTAAATTTACACACTGATATCAGGGGCGATAACCGTGTTTCCTTAAAATGTTAACGGACATTACTATTTATTCTCTGTATTTATTTTTTGATGTGCAATGATCATACTTTATAATCTTTCGAAAATATTATTTTTTCAGGCGACGCATTTAATTAGTACCGTATTCATTCTAATAAACGCCCGGGCGCTTATTAGAATCATCGGTACGTCACAGGTCGGGGGTGGGCGATTAATAGAGGCAATGGTTTTTGATCAGAGTAAAAAATGTCAAAAAGTGAAGAAAACGATTGGATTTGTAAACCTTACAGACGTTCTATGTACTCATGGTATAGTCTTAGCAATTACTACCGTATCGGACGTTTGTATTCGGATAATCTGTATGTTTGGACTGGTCCATTTCTCATTAGAATAATTACTTAAGTATTCGGACATACCCCAAATCCGTAAATTTCTCAAAATATCTCAACAATAACAAAGGGACATCACTCTTCGCGTAACATATACTATCTGGTAAAATCGTCCGCAGACCAAAATCGTCCCCATACCAAATCGTATTTTTTTATATTTTTTTTGATAATCAAGCAAGCCCATCATCACATCTGGTTCCCGGTTTTGCTGTACAATATTGTGCGTTAAACCGTGACCGGGTACCGATGGCTGTCAACGAATCGCTGTAATTTGATCTCAGGTCTACCCATGGTGGTTCCATGTGGGCCCTCCCGTTCGGGCAGAATACGCGCGGTACCGAGAGACCACGTGATCTAATGCTAGGCCAGAATCTGCGCGGTAACAGACCACATGACACTGTGATGATGTAATTTGATTCATACCGGTAGTACTGGCCAGACAAACGGTGTTGTGTGTAGCTACTTTTGTTCTACACAATGACTGCGTGTACATGCATGTTATTATCTGTAAAAGCAATGATCAAAGGATATCACGTGTATAGAACAAGTTATCCGCCAGGAACAGAACTGGATTGTATATTAGAACCAGATAACGACTATAGTGACTGAAATAATTGTTAAACAAGGCGAAACATGTTGTGGACATATTCCTGAAGGACTGTGTCAGCCATTGACAACATTATTTAATAACGGAGATATCACCCAGGTGATCGCAGTTACTTCTGGGGAACCGCGGCGACCCTCCTCTATCGGGACATTTGCAAGGGGAGGTGGCCTTGAAATTCCATGTTCCTACAGAATATTTGGACGCAAAGAACGAAAGGCACATGTCCGCGCGTTACTAAAAAGGGAATTACGGAAAATTACAGTTTGACAGGTATGTCCATTTTTCTTTCCAGAGGAGGCCATGGGCATTTATTAGAGGTCCCAATTTTTGTAAAATCAGGCGGAAAATGTTCATTTTTTGGCCCAAAATGGGGGTGGGCGTATGGGCTTATTAGAGTATGGGCGTTTATTAGAATGAATACGGTATATTAAAATAATTAAAAAATATCATGCCTCATTTGCATATGAAAATAGCCGGATACCACCGCGCGTCACTATCATAAAAATAAATATTACTAAATGATTATATCTGTATATCTGTATAGCTGGCACTTGTAATTTTTACAACTGGTGTAATAGTGACACCATTATACAACTATTTAATTCCAATAAAGAACAGTTTGTGCCTTCTGCGTGGGCATGTACCTTTAACATCCCCATATTCAGTCAAAATTTCATGAATATTCAACGCAGTTCAAAGATGTCTGTGCAGGTAAAATGTCATAACATTTTGACGTCAGTAAGTAACGTAAATTGTGTGATGTATGACAATCACACTCGTGTTGACAACGTCACATTTGTTTCTGCTAATGCTGCACATCTGGTAGTGAAAACATGGCGAACAGCTTTCTGGATCAGCATAGCAAAATAATTATTGGCATTAAACTTGAAGCAGAACTATCCAGTGACATGACAGGTTAGTTTCTTAGTTGAACAATTAATTTAGTAGGGTCTGAGGATTTTACACATTTTGACTATATTCGGAATAACTTTTTATCAAACAATCGGAACGACATAAAATTGTGCTACAGTGTAGCAATTACTCCTCTTGTTTATTCCGAAATCCATATATGTTATTATGATATACGCAAGGCTAAATTTTACGTGAATTGCGTTACATTAGCCGATACGCAGAATTAGCCGATAACAAAATAAATTTGCTAATACACACTTTACTAGGTGAATAATCAATGTATGATTGATGATATCTTTGATTAATATTGTTGCCGTTGCTCTCAATAATGTCACATAGTGGGAGAAATATATTTTTTGTATGTGTAGTAGTACGGCCTTGGTATGATAATCAAACATTTGTACTGCCTTGCGGTACAAGCCGGCTTTTATAGCGACGTGGTAAAATGTTCGTCTCACTCAGGCGGCCTGAGTTCGACCCCAGCCGCCGACAAGATATTTTTCACTTTATGACACATTCCGCTCTTACTACATTAATTGCTACACTGTGGCACAATTTTATTCCGAATATAGACAAAATGTGTAAAATTCTCTGCTGATGGAACAGCTGTCGTATTTACTAAATTAACTGTTAAACGAAGGAACTAAGTTTAACTAACCTGCCATGATGTCACTGGATAGTTCTGCTTCATGTTTAATACCAATTTTGCTATGCTGATCCAGTATGCTGCATGCCATTTTGTTTACGCTACCAGATGCGCAGCATTAGCCGAAACAAATGTGACGTTGCAAACACGTATGTGATGTCATGCATCACACAATTTACGTTAGAATGAATAGTGATACTTCCGCTCTCGGAAAGCCTTAGGTGCGCGGAATTAGCAGACACCATTGCACCATTGTAAGCAAAGATCCCTAAATAGCCGATTACCATTACGCATATTGTAGCTAAATTTACGTCACTTACTGACGTCAGCACGTTATGACATTTTACTTCCACAAACGTCTTTGAACTGCGTTGAATATTCAGGAAAGTTTGACTGAATATGGAGATGGTAATGCCATATAAATTTGTTTGGAAAGCCTTAGGTGCGCATAATTAGCAGACACCATTGGCATTGCACCATTGTATGCAAAGATGCAAAGATCCCTAAAAAATCACCATTACAAAAGTTAATATATGCAAATGAGAGATAATACTCAACGAAATGGCATAAGAGCAAACATAATCAGGCCAACATACAGCGGTAAATGAATAAACTTATAATCCTTCCAAAAACAAGTCGAAAACACATCCGACATGATCTGTCCGAAATTAGGTTACTTTCTAACCATGAAAGCAAAGATCCATATATCAGGCTGCGGAATAGACTGGCCAAATTACCATCAATCAATGCAAGTGACAATTACCTCTGTGCAGCTTTGAAGCATCACCTGCCCAAAAACGGTGGAAATTTGCACTTTAAACGCACTTTAAAAACTTTACAAATCATGCAAATGGCGGAAAGCCGAAGTGGTGGGACTAAATAGCGCAATGGTCCAATTTCGGCGCAAGGTGGGAAGTCCTAACAATGCTCGAATAAAAAATCATTTAATTCATCTACTAAAAATGGCATTGTTGCTATACATGTACCGGTAAGGTTTTTTTCTTGTTTGCTGTGAAATTATTTTACTACAGCACAGTTAGAAAGAAATGCCCATCATCTTCATACTAGGGAAATTAAGTTAAATACATTAATTAGTATATTAACCATCCAATGCAACACATGTTTATAATACTGAACAATAACTAACAGTGTACGTATGCCCTGTGCTGGTCCACCTGTGTTACAATCTTGTGATAAACCCGCATCATCATATACGGCCGCTAAATATGTTAAAGTTCTACACTGTTCGTCATTTGTTTATTGAAACATTTGTTTATTGAGATGTGTGGCGGTTATACGGGCAGTTGCATCACAAAGATAGGGAATACAGTCATAACTTTATTCAACACGTATTGGTGAATCAGAATTTGTTTGTTTCATGTAATTCCTATTTGTCTCAGTTGTTTGTTGAGCTTAACTCAATAACCGGCAATGCAATTCATGCCAGGTTTTAATAAGACGCTTTGATATTCACAAATCCTACACTTGAAATGCGAACAAATCTTATACTTAGAATGAACAAATTCTACACTTGAATGCGGACAAATCATGTACTTAGTATTAACAAATACTACACTTAAATGAGAAAAATTAGACAGTTGACATCAATACGGCAAGGCAATCCCCGTCAGGTATCGATCAGAATCTTTGATATCCATTTAAATCCGACACTTGAAAGTCTACACATTTGACTTGGCAACTAATCATACATGCATAATAATAATGGGGATGTATGTCAGCATGTCATGTTTTAATTATATCGACAATTATATTACACATGACTATCGGTATCTACATGTGTCAAAACAGGAAGTGCTAAGTATAACCCTCAGCTTCAGCAGGTATAATAATATTCAGGGTCTTCAGTTAGTAACTCATGATCATTGTAGGAAATCGTCTTGCAGCACATGTACATGTCCCCAATGTTCTGGTCTGAGCTTAACCCGAATGTTCTGTCTGTAACGCTGGACGACTTACGTTACAGACAGAACATTCGGGTTAGTCTGAGCTATGAAAATGTATTACAATTTTTTACCAATTCATTCTCATACTGTTTCTGTAAAAATAAGCCAAATATACATTTGCTTCATATTGTGCAATATTTGACTTTTACACATGCTGTTAATCCCAATAATTATCTGTTGGCGCGTGACTTTGATTAGCCTGAGGCTGCTGTGTATTTTCCAATTCAGTGCACACGGGATTTGTTAGCGATACAGTGTTATCTGGCTGTTATTTGAAGAAATGGGGCTCAAGTACAATGCAACCAGTCAGGGACCATGCATACCATTTATCCAGCCAAAGCTACATTATTATAAGACCAATCTATTTTACATCAACGTAACCGCAATTTGACAAAACAAAGACTTTCTTCTGGGAATCATTTTCTATTTATTTGAAATAGTAATGAAGTTAAATTGTGTTCATTAACGTAATACTACCCATGTGAAAATTGAATATTAATATATATAATATTAATTATTTGTATCTGTCAAAGAACAAAATATTAGACAAGTGAGATGGTGTATTTATTTTATTAACTAGGCCCCAATTTCGGGGGAAGTGGCGCAATTGACATGAAAAAAATAATCTGGTGTTATGCAATAAATTAGCTTTATTTTATGTATTTTCCCATTAATACATCATATCTAAACTACATATTTATAAAAACCAACTATTTCAAAAAGATTGGTTTCGTAAAAAAATACCATTGAAAACCTATTTGTTTTCTTGATTTTACATGCATATATTTAAAATTATAATTTTGATCCTTATCAGAAGTTTGACTGTCCACAAAAAAAACATTTCTCAAATCAGAGCTGCATTTCATGTCGGAAAATCACCATAAAACCAAACAATAAATTGCACACCCATCCCATATAGTTGCACTACTCTTAGTCTAGCTGTCTGTTTTTCTTAATTATATTTAGCTTCCGCCGATATTGATATTGATGTTTTTGTCAAACTTTTCATAAAGATCAAAATTATAATTTTAAAGCATTACATTACGTGTGTTTCATTGACTGAAAGGCGAACAGTGCCGGTCCTGATCCGACTGCATGAATGCAATGAATGATCTGGGACTACACTGATGTCCCTAGTCCACCAGCCTCATTTAGCCAGTCAAAGCCACAAATTACAATTACACTTCTAATAATGCGATTAATTATTGCATTGCCATTCTAAACATATTTTACACGATGGAAGAAAGCATATTTTATTAATTATAAACTCATATGTTATTATAACAGTTATTTATGATATTTGCTGGCAATGCAGCCTCTGATCAGCATGTGTATACGTCATTAACAAGCACTAACATCATGAACATGGATGGCATTTATCGCAATAAAATTCAAATACATGTATATTGTAATAAATGGCTGAATGCCCTTTGAAAGCATATTTTATTAATTATAAACTCATATGTTATTATAACAGTTATTTATGGTATTTGCTGGCAATGCAGCCTCTGATCAGCATGTGTATACGTCATTAACAAGCACTAACATCATGAACATGGATGGCATTTATCGCAATAAAATTCAAATACATGTATATTGTAATAAATGGCTGAATGCCCTTTACATGCAATCAAAATCAAGAAAACTAAATAGGTTTTTGAACTGGTATTTTTTTTATTTTTTAAACGAAAACAATATTTTCGAAATAGTTGTTTTTTATAAATACGTAGTTTAGATATGATGTATTAATGGAAAAATACATAAAATAAAGCTCATTTATTGCATAACACCAGAAATAAGTATAACTAGATTATGTTTTCATGTCAATTTCGTCACTTCCCCCGAAATTGGGGCCTTGTTAAAGGTACATGCCCACTCAGAAGGCACACAATGCTCTTTATAGGAAGTAAATATAGTGTATAATTGTGTCACTATTCCACCAGTTCTAAAAATTACGAATCAGTGCCCGCATTGCAGATATAATGATTTAATAATGTTTATTTTACTGATAGTGACGCGTGGTGGTATCAGGCTTTTTCATATGCAAATGAGGCATGATATGTTTTAATTATTTATACTAATTAATTGCGCCACCTGAACAAATAATATTTTCGACAGATTATATATATATATATATATATATACAGTTTTGATCATTGCATATCAAAAAATAAATACAGATAATAAATAGTAATGTCCGTAGTAATGTCCGTAGACATTTTAAGGAAACACGGTTATCCCCCCTGATATCAGTGTGTAAATAATTGTCTGATATAACATGTATAATAATGCCAATCAATACGTGGAATAATGGTGAATGAATGTGTATTTTGCCAGAAAACGTCTCCGGTGATGTCTCTGATATAAAGTACATTCTGTGCCTACTGAGTGGGAATGTACCTTTAATAAAATACATACAATATCTCACTTGTCTAATATATATTTTGTTCTTTGACATATAAACATAATTAAAATTATATATATTAATATAACATTTTCACATGGGTAGTATTACGTTAATGAACACAAATTAACTTCTTTACTATTTCAAATAAATAGAAAATGATTGGACATAGTAAACGTGCATATTTTTCCCAGAAGAAATTAATTGTTTTGTCAAATTGCGGTTACGTTGATGTAAACATAGATTGGTCTTATAATAATGTAGCTGTGGCTGGATAAATGGTATGCATGGTCCCTGACTGGTTGCATTGTACTTGAGCCCTATTTCATCATATCACAGCCAGATAACACTGCATGTATCGCTAAAAATCCCTGGTGCACTGAATTGGAAAATACACAGCAGCCTCAGGCTAATCAAGTCACGCGCCAACAGGTAATTAATGGATTAACAGCATGTGTAAAAGTCAAATATTGCACAATATAAAGCAAACTTATATTTGGCTTATTTTTATAGAAACAGTATGAGAATGAATTGGTAAAAAATTGTAATAATTTTTCATAGCTCAGACTAACCCGAATTTTCTGTCTGTGTCGTAAGTCGTCCAGCGTTACAGACAGAACATTCGGGTTTAGCTCAGACCAGAGCATTGGGGACATGTACATGTGCTGCAAGACGATTGCCTACAATGAGTTACTAACTGAAGACCCTGAATATTATTATACCTGCTGAAGCTGAGGGTTATAATTAGCACTTCCTGTTTTGACCCATGTAGATATACCGATAGTCATGTGTAATATTATTGTCGATATAATAAAAACAAACCATGACATGCTGACATACATCACCATTATTATTATGCATGTATACACAAATGACGAACAGTGTATAACTTTAACATATTTAGCGGCTGTATTTGATGATGCGGGTTTATCATAAAATAATATTGTGACCCAGGTGGACCAGCACAGGGCATACACTGCTAGTGCTAGCTACATAAGTGGCCTACGATGGAGAGATAGCGTAGCAGGGTAGCAATTTTGTTTCTATGCTAGTGTTAGTTATTGTTCAGTATTATAAACATGTGTTGCAATGGATGGTTACTAATTATAATGTATTTAACTTAATTTCCCGAGTATGAAGATGATGGGCATTTCTTTCTGACTGTGCTATAGTATAATCATTTCACAGCAAAAAGGAAACAAAACTTACCGGTACATGTATAGCAACAATGCCATTTTTAGTAGATGAAATGATTCTTGATTCCAGCCTTGTTAGGACTTCCCACCTAAATATCATATCACTTGCGCCGAAATTGGACCATTGTGCTAATTAGTCACACCCCATCAGCTTTCCGCCATTTGCACTGTTTATAAAGTTTTTAAAGTGCGTTTTAAAGTGCAAATTTCCACCGTTTTTGGGCAGGTGATGCTTCAAAGTTGCACAGAGGTAATTGTCACTTACATATATTTATGTTCCCTTTATGGTAATTTGGCCAGTCTATTCCGCAGCCTGATATGGATCTTTGCTTTCATGGTTAGAAAGTAACCTAATTTCGGACAGATCGCGAGATGTGTTTTCGACTTGTTTGTGGAAGGATTATAAGTTTTATTCATTTACCGCTGTATGTTGGCCTGATAGTGCTCTTACGCTATTTCGTTGAAAATTTTATATCTCATTTGCATATATTAAGTTTAACTTTGGTGATGGTGATTTTTTTTTATCTTTGCGATAGAAAAAATATATTTCTCCCACGCTTGTGACATTATCAATTTATTGAGAGCAACGGCAACAATATGAAACACCTGTGTGTTTACAATGTCATTTTTTTCTGATAATTCTGCGCATCTGGCAGTGTAAACAAAAATGAACAGCGTACTGGATACCACATCAGCATAGCAAATTTGTTTCTAAACTTGACACCAGATAAGGAATTAGTAATTGAGTATTGTCACTCTATCATTTCTGAAGCAATTGGGTAATAACCTTATGTTTTCGGACGGGTAAAAATAATTATCGATCACTGCTCAGCCGACGTAACACCGTCTTGCCAGTAGACGTGTCCGCATGGTGAGACATCGTGTTTTTTTTAAACTGTGACACAGATTTCGGACAAGCGGTCAGACAGACAGACGCGGATCAGTGTTATCACGATCACTAGCGACTGTCCTGTCCATCCATACTTTGAAAACCCGCTTACAACTTTATACAAAATCACCTTTTTTTGCCACACGTACGAATCAAAACCAATAATCCATTCACAGATTTACATTATTATATACCGTAAAGATTCTAATAGACGCCCATGGTCTAATAGACACCCACCCCCCACTTTTTACGTTGAAAATGACACATTTTTTGGCCGATTTTCACGAAATTAGTGCCTCTAATAAACGCCCAGTACCGACTTGAAACAAAATCGGAGCTAATTGTCAAATTAGATTTTTTTCGGTGTCACAGTAAATTCCTCATCATCAGTAGCTATTTGCACGGACACAGGGTGATCAGAATTTACACGGTTATGGAGACGCCATTTTCAAAGCATCTCAAACCCAAACCCGACAGATCTGAAACGCTGACGAAACGTCAGTAAGAGTAAATCTGGTCAGCATTAATGATTGACGCGGTCTTGATATACATTACCATTAAATTTAACATTTCTAACCGACTGTACCATAATGACCAGAGTGGCCGAAACGTCTTGGCCCAAATGTATAAACTGACAGACAGTACAATTCAAGTCTGGCGTTTGAGAGTAACGTCCCTTAGTTATGTTTTTGTTCAGATAGCAGAACATCGTATATTTTTTTTATCATTTTCCCTTTGCTGAATAACACTTGCCTCTATTAAACGCCCACCCTGGACTTCGGAGCCAGTGGTGATTCTAATAGACGCCCGGGCGTCTATTAGAATCTTTACGGTATGCTTAAACGCGGGTCTGCCTCTGGTACTACCCACAGGTAATTCTAGCGTGTCTTGGATGGTCAATTATTGTTGGTATATACATGAAACAACTTTCTAAACAATGTACAAAACAATTCATATGCGCGTGGGTGTAATATTAAAAGTACTATTATTATTACACCCAGGCGCATTTGAATTATTTTGTATCAGGGGTGTAAAATTCCACTCGACCGCTCGCCATGGAGACTTGGTCATCATCTCGGTCGAGTAGCTTTGTGTAGACGGTCGTCCGACGGGTCGAGTGAATTTTGAATCATCCATGATTGATCGTGAATAAAAAATATATAGTTATGCACCGTTCTCCGTTTATTTATCAAATACCATTGATCATTTCATAAACGCTTTGAATTGAATAAAAGCGTTTGCACCAACCGGAACAATTCTAATTATGGACGAGTTTAAATCGCGGCTCAAGCGGCGTGAATTGAAATTTTATCAATACTTACCTATTTACAATATAAATGGGAAAAGGGAAATACGCAAATTCTCTGTCACATATGTCTGATCGCAGCCACGGTTTCATCTTCACTTAAGTTAGTGCAGCGAGTTATTGTGCAAGTGTCTCGATTTATGGGATGGTCACCGGGCCTAGGCTGCCTGTCGTCCGCGATTTAAACTCGCCCATAATTGTATCCCCCGGACTCCGTCGGGGGATACTATGGATTTGACAGCGCGCCGCGTACGCGTACGCGTCCGCCGCAGACACTTCTTGTCCGGAGCATAACTCGAACGCCCTTTGGAATATTTTCACGAAACTACACACATGCATAGACCACGACCCGAAGGTGTGTCGCGCACAAGAATGACAACTCTTGCATAGCTAATTTTTGAGTTATCTCCCTTTTTTGTTTCGCGCACTGATTGACCATAACTCGACCACCCTTTGGAATATTTTTATGAAACTTAACACATTCAATTAGACCACGAACCGAAGGTGTGTCGTGCACAAGAATGACAACTCTTGCATAGCTAATTTTTTACTTATCTCCCTTTTTTGTTTTCGCTCACTGATTTCCTGTCCGGAGCATAACTCGACCACCCTTTGGAATATTTTCATGAAACTTCACACATGCATAGACCACGACCCGGAGGTGTGTCGCGCACAAGAATGACAACTCTTGCGTAGCTAATTTTTCAGTTATCTCCCTTTTTTGTTTTGCGCACTCTACAAACTGGACAATAATGCATGAAGACCTGTTTTCTCGTCTGCTCTGTACACCTTTTCTCGTGTGCTCTGTACACCTTACCTGTAGAGAGAACAATGGAAACTGGGAGAACCATGTGCTAGCATGGGCTAGCATGTGCAGATGTCCAGTGCTTGACCACTGTTGACCAGGTAATTTATACAGGTAAATTACTACATTGGGTACTGTGTTGAAAATATTGTGGCATTATGTGGACCTGTGCAGATATATGTAGATAAATATAGGACTATTAAAAAAAAATCTGGTCTCCAATAGCAAGCATTATTATTTTTAAACTTTTTTTTTTCATTTTTTTTTTTTTTTCAGCTACGAATTATCGGTACTCATTTGCAGCTGGGTGAACTGGAGCAGTGTGGATAAAGTCTCTTGCTCAAGGACACAACGCACGCCGCTAGTCAGGCTCAAACTAACGACCCTTGGATCAGTAGTCCGACACACTTAACCATTACGCCACGGCGCTCCTAACCCCAAGGTTATTACAAGCTCCTTATGTACTATCAAACTGCGCCAGGCGGGACATCTTGCTCCGCGGAGCTCTTGTTTAATTATTTATACAAATTAAATGCCTCACCTGAAAAAATAGTATTTTTCGACAGATTATAAAGTATGATCATTGCACATCAAAATATAAATACAGAGAATAATTAGTAATGTTCGTTAACAATTTAAGGAAACACGGTTATCGCCCCTGCTATCAGTATGGATATTTACCTGATATAAAATGTATAATAATGCCAATCATTATGTGGGGAAATTGTGAATGAACGGTTATTTTGCCAGGAAATGTCTCTGATATAAAGAACATTTTGTGCCTACTGAGTGGGCATGTACCTTTAAGGGACCTGGAACATTTTCTTCTAGCAAATGGCGAGTATTCACTACATAAATTCATTAAAAACGGGAGAACATTATTTTTTATTGCTGACGTCCCTTAAAAGACATCACCTAATGAGTTTGCAACCAGTGTAGTCCCTGATCAGCCTTGTAGTCGTTCAGCTAACACTGTTCGCTAATGAATTTGATCAAACATATGGTAATACTGTATACTTTTCTATATCTGTTTCAGTTTGACGTAGATGTTTTGTTGAACCCGGACAATGAATATCTTCAGTATGACCTGCCACTGTGCATCAATGTCATCACCTTGTTGGAACACTTTCGTCACAGTCAAACTCAATGACAGAAACTCTGTGGCATGTAAATATCTGACATCGAGTGTGAAATCTTGCATCACAAAATTTGTGAAATGCTGTATCATTTGTGGCATCCTACGTCACATCACTCACGAGTTGCTGAGATCCTGTGCTACATCATTTCTGTGATCCGCAGCGTCCCCATGATGACATCACTTGTCAGATCCTGTGTGACAACACTTCTGAGATCCTACGTCACACCAAATGTGAAATTATGCGCCACATCACATGTGAGATCCCGCGTCACATCACTCGTGAGTTGCTGAGATCCTGCGTTACATCATTCCTGAGATCCGCAGCATCAGCATGATCACATCACTTGTGCATTCCTGAGATGCTGCGTCGCATCATTTGTAAGATCCTGCGTGACAACACTTCTGAGATCCTGTGTGACACCAAATGTGAAATTATGTGCTGCATCACGTGTGAAATCCTGCGTCACATCACTCCAGATGTCTTACTACATACATGTAACTCCATTTGTTTGCCATTGAATTTCCATTGACGGTAACCCCATCCATACAGATGACATATGGGATTTGAAGCAGTTAACATGGCCTAGGACGACCTTAGCTTTTGACAGGCCATTAAACACCATTAAATAAATAAATTGTTCTGCCTCCTCTGCATAGTTCTCCATGTAAACAACATATATTTATTATGGCTTTGCTATGTATATTGACAAACTTGTATGTCCTTAGTTGTAGTAAATATCTCACAATCATGTGCATGTGCCGCTTTTGTCAAAAAGTTTATACAAGGTTCATCATCATGGTATAACTTTAATATTACTTGACGGATTGCTTCAATGTTTGGACACTTGATGCATGTGAACATTGACTGGTCTGTAGAACAAATATGACTGATTTAAAATGAATTATTTTTTAGGTTTAATTGTTTGAAATTGCCTCCGTTCCATTCAAGTGATTTTCTTTTGGATATTGTCAAAGTTGTATGTTTTGAATTTCAGTGTTAAATTTATTAACTTAGAGAACTTCGTCAATATATCCTGGACAAAAGTAAATCACTTAATCGAACGTAGAAAATTTCCTGCGATTGGTTTCTAAGTTTTCTGTAAAAGAAATACGACTGATATAAAATGAATGATTTTTAGGTTTAATTGTGGGAAATTACCTACGTTCAATTCAAGTGATATACATTTGGATATTGTCAAAGTTGTATGTTTTGAATTTCAGTGTTGAAATTTATTACCTTCAGGAACTTCGGCAATATATCGTAGACAAATGTAAATCATTTGAATCAAACTTAGGAAATTTCCTACGATCGGTTTCTGACTTGTCTGTAAAAGAAATTCGACTATTCTAAAATGAATTATTTTTTAGGTGTAATTGTGGGAAATTTCCTACGTTCAAGTGAGTTATGCTTCAACTTGGATATTGTCGAAGTTGTGTTTTGAATTATTGAAAGTCATTAACATAGAGAACTTTGTCAATATATCTTATATACTTTAAATCACTTGAATCGAATGTAGGAAATTTCCTACGATTGGTTTCTGACTTTTCTGTAAAAGAAATAAGACTGATATAAAATTAATGATTTTTTAGGTTTAATTGTGGGAAATTTCCTACGTTAAATTGATGTACATTTGGATATTGTCAAAGTTGTATGTTTTGAATTTCAGTGTTGAAATTTATCAACTGAGAGAACGTCTTCAATATATCCTAGACAAATGATGTAAATCCTTGAATCAAACGTAGGAAATTTCCTACGATCAGTTTCTGACTTGTCTGTAAAACAAATGCGACTAAATAAATTATTTTTTAGGTCTAATTGTGAGAAATTTTCTACGTTCAATTCAAGTGAGTTATACTTGGATATTGTCGAAGTTGTGTTTTGAATTATTGAAATTCATTAACATAGAGAACTTTGTCAATATATCCTAGATACATTAAATCACTTGAATTGAACGTAGGAAATTTCCTACGATCAGTTTCTGACTTTTCTGTAAAACAAATATGACCGATCTAAAAGGAATTATTTTTTAGATTTAATTGTGGGAAATTTCCTACGTTCAATTCAAGTGATGTACATTTGGATACTGTCAAAGTTGTATGTTTTGAATTTCAGTGTTAACTTTATTAACATAGAGAACTTCGTATATATATCCCGGACAAAAGCAAATCACTTGAATCGAACATAGGAAATTTCCTACGATTGGTTTCTGACTTTTCTGTAAAAGAAATACGACTGATATAAAATTAATAACTTTTTAGGATTAATTGTGGGAAATTTCCTACGTTCTATTCAAGTGAGTTGTACTTGGATATTGTTGAAGTTGTGTTTTGAATTATTGAAATTCATTAACATAGAGAACTTTGTCAATATATCCTAGATACTTTAAATCACTTGAATCGAACGTAGGAAATTTCCTACGATCGGTTTCTGACTTTTCTTTAAAAGAAATACGACTGATATAAAAGGAATGATTTTTAGGTTTAATTGTGGGAAATTTCCTACGTTCAATTCAAGTGATGTACATTTGGATATTGTCAAAGTTGTATGTTTTGAATTTCAGTGTTGAAATTTATTAACTTCGAGAACTTCGGCAATATATCCTTGACAAATGTAAATCACTTGAATCGAACGTAGGAAATTTCCTACGATCGGTTTCTGTTGTTTCTGTAAAATAAATACGACTGATCACAGTTTTGTGAAAGTTTTATGTTTTGAATCTCGGTGTTGAAAGTTACATGTATTTGACAATATATCCTGCACAAAAGTAAGTAACTTGAATGGAACGTAGGAAATTTCCTACGATTGGTTTCTGACTTTTCTGTAAATGAGGTTTAATTGTGGGAAATCTCCTACGTTCAATTAAATTGATGTACATTTGGATATTGTCAAAGTTGTATGTTTTGAATTTCAGTATTGAAATTTATTTAGAGAAGTTTAACAATATTTCCTAGACAAAAGTAAAACACCTAAATCGAACGTAGGAAATTTCCTACAATGAAAACCGATTAATCATCAAGTTTAGTTCATTGTATTCGGATATTGTTGGAGTTGTATTGTTTGGCATTTCAGTGTCCAATTTGTAATTATTTTGTTAAATTGTACATTCTGTATTTCAATTGTGGGAAATTTCCCACAATCGAGTTTATATTATTAAATTCATTTATTAAATAACACTGCCCATATTCCGTTGTTTGTTTTGCTGTCAATAACTACGAAAACCTGCAAATGGAGAGTTTCTAATGTAGGAAATTTCCTACAATGCCCACCAAAACTGCTCAAACCTGGAAATGATCAGTTTTAGAGGCGAATTTGATGAGCTTCCAATTTGCGAGTTTGACCACATTTCGACCCCAAAACTGCTCAAACGTGGAAATCAGTCGTGGCGAGAGAGCAAAAAAGTGAGCGAAAAAGGGATATGCTTGGGAAAATCCCTTTCTATTTGGTACTCTGTTCTGGGTATTATACGCACCCCACGGACGGAGTCTCAGCCGAATATCTACTGCTAGGAGAACGTTCTATAAACACAGGGTTACAGGTACTTAATGGATATAACCCAACAGTTTCATACAAAATATATCAGACATTCATTTTGCTACGCAAATAATTTATATCACCTGAGAACTTTCCACATGTATACAATCCGTAAACTACATGTACAGGTCGCTTTCAGAACGAACAGTAACACAGGCAGTATATCTGGTTATGGGTACACTGCCGATTGAAGCGCAACTTCACCCGCCGCCAGTTGTGCCTTTTACATACAATTATCATCAGTAACAACGAATATATTAGAAACATAATAACCAAAGGACAATAAACAACTTTGATAATAAGTGCAGTTTCTTCTGTAATATAACGGGTATTCTTATACAGTACATTTTATAAACTCGGTAATATACAAAGTCCGATGACGGAGCAAAAACAGAGAAAGAATGCTGACAAACCAGATGTGCAAAAGCGGTGAAACAATACTGGACTAGCTTACTAACGAATAGTGTCTGTAAAAAACAGTCTAAAACACCAGGGGGCCGTTTCACTAAACTTCGTACGACTAAGATGTTCATAGGTGCAAAATTATGATAGTCTGTAAATTTCATATTAACAATGTTTTATTTTTATATTTTTTTATTTTTTTTTTTTTTTTTTTTTCCATACATAGTCATATACAAACAATACATGAGTTACAAGCAGTTTAACAACATGCATTTATAGGTTATACTCCTTGTTTCCAATCAACTATCAGTACATCTAGTGTAAATAATTATAGATTATGCCGTATTGTTCATACATGGTTAGGTTTGATTTATTTAAGAATGTTATTTAGATGAGAGAATAGAGTTGAAAATGAGATATGGTGAAATAGGTTTAGTGAATAATAATTGAGCAACACATCACGATACAATACTATTACGGTATATGCTGTTATACCTAACTGTAATATTTGTATGTATAATCAGAAGGTTCGTGTATCTCTAAATGAGTGTTAGTCTAATTGGATAACATTCCATTTTCGTTCATGAACTATGAGCTTATTTCTATTCATTCCAATTTCTTTTTCAATATTTTATGTTGCCTTTAGGTAAGACATACACTCTGGAAATTTAGGTTCCGTGTTTCGTAATTTACATGTATATATAAAGTATTTTCCTAGTATGATACAAAAGTTGAAAAACTTGTTGTCTTGATCATATTGCCCGAAGCAAACAGTGTGCCAATCAAAATTACATACAATATTATTATTGTTTAAAAAGGTATTCAGCTGTGACCAAAAGTGTTGGCTTATAGTGCATTCCCAAAAAAGGTGCTTATTTCTTTCTGGAGCCATGGCGCAAAAATCACACAAATTGGAGCTGACAATGTTACACTTAAGTAAATAATCGTTTGTAGCAACAATTATCATAAAAAATTTGTACTGAAAATTCCTAAGTTTAGAACTTATAGTGTTTGTAAAATGATTTGTGTAGACTATCTTCCAATTTATATTTTTATCCGCGAATTCGTCATCCCATTTTGTCTTGGCGTTATGCACAACCGGTTTTCTGTTGATTAGGAAACATGTTATATAGCTTCTTATTACATTTGGTCGTGGTTTTTATTTGTTCTATTAATAGTATCTTTGTATTAATCGTGTTTATTCTTTCATTTTTAATTCGTGTTCTCCAGTCTTGAGGAATGCACGAAATCAGTTTGAAGTATTTTAGGTAATCGTTATTACTAACATCAAATAGTTCTTTTATAGTTCGAATGTTTTATTGTAAATAATTATTTGCTTTACATTTATTGAACATAGGCTGCATGCAGCCTATGCTCAATAAATGTAAATCCATCAATTGAAATTTCCAGACGATCATAAAATTGCACTTACTAACATTTTAGACGTACCAAGTATAGTGAAACAGCTCCCAGAATATAGACAATCTCCGCAGCTCGACTGTGCTAGTAACGGGAACATGCCTACTACAGGTCGACAAACACAAGTTTATCCCGTATACCGTCGACCCGACATGCCCAATGTGTCTCCTGGAGCCAGAAGATTTTCGCCCATATGAATCTAAGGTGTCTAGCACCACATTCGAGTCGCATAGAAACGTACACGCCAATTCTACACAAACTTAGGAGTGTGCTGGGTGTCGTGACATTGTCCGCATTCACAAGAGCCGATCTTCTGAAAAAAATCATAATTGACTGTTCTGTCATAAAACCACAATTCCATAACCCTATTTATTGAGCATATGCAGCCTATGCTCAATAAATGTAAATTCATCAATTGAAAGTGCCATACTATCTTAAATTTGCACTTACGAAAACTTTAGTCGTACAAAGTTTAGTGAAACGGGCCCCTGATACATATATGGGAGTGATATTGTCTGCCGGTCGGTCGGTCTTCTATATCTTGTAAACCGATGATTTGCCACAAATGTTTGACATGAGACGACATGTAGCGTTAAATACCCACGTGTCTACGTCCAATGTCAATGTCACACTTAGCAGTGAAGTAAAATATGCGCAATTACATTTTGTTTCCGCCGTATATCTTCTAATCCGATAAATGGATTACCTAATGGTTTGCCACAAATGTTTGGCAAGATGATATATGGTATCGCGTGCAGTAACCAAGTACCTATGTAGCTGTGGCTGGAGAAATGGGGCTTATGGGATGTATGACCAGTGTACTGTAGCTCCATATTAATTGCCCACTCCTGTAGCCTGATAACAATCGATATCGCTGACGGGTATCTGACGAGTGTTTCATTGATGGAATGGCGAGTAGTGCAGGTCCTGATGAGCCTGCATCTACACTTGTCGCGAAACCCATAAGCCCCATTTCTCCAGTAACAGCCATATTTCCCTAACGAAATGTTTATGATTCATTTTATAGGTCTTGCTTTAGACTGGCTGAATGGATATGTGTATTGGAGTACGGAGACAAATATAAGAATGGTGTCGACACAAACGCTTGCCGACTTTAACATCCTCGACAGTGATAATCCTAGAGATATCATCGTGTTACCCCATGACAGGTAATCCCTTAGGTGAAGGTTGCTATCCAGACTGTATACAGATATAGTAAATACATGGTTAGTGCCGTCGAATATAAAATATATTCGGTTGAGCCTTCGACAGCTTTATTGGGGCGAGCTTTAGCGAGCCCCTAGAAAGTTGTCGGGGCGAAACCGAATATATTTAATATTTTATATTCGACGGCACTAATCATGTATTTAATTTATACCGCATACTAAACTTAATTGTTGAACGTCATATTTTGACGTCATTCCCTCGCCATACGTCACAAATCTAACGACGTCATTCAAAGCAAAATGGAGGCGTCCACGCTAGGTAGATTCGGTATTGTATCTGATTAAATCTCCGATTTATTTAAGATGAGCTTCAATAATGGCTGGTTTTATACTACACAGTTGTCATAATAAGCATTACAATCATAATGGACATATCCATGTCGTTTGTTACATCGCATATACTGTAAAAATGGACAAAATTCAGCTGAACCGATAGCGATTTCGATTTTAAAATTCGCCGCCATCTTGAATTTGCTGTTGAGACTGACCAATCAGAGGCCACGGTTAGGGGTCAAAGGTGAAAAAATAAATGCAAAAACGGCACTTCATGCATATTAGACTACTTCAGTAGCCGATTTCACCAACATTGTAAAGTATACTTTTCTAGCAAAGTATACTTTGAAGGAGTAATCATTTATTTTTCCTGAAATGCATTATTTCATATAGAACTAACGACTGCATATATTTTATAAAAGTATGCAGAATTATTATATTGAATTTATTACAAAATCACAACCAAAATGGCTGTGATAATGTATAAATTCAGTATAATAAAAATTAATAAATTTATCCGAAGATTGAAATGTCTCCCTCAAAGTATACTTTGCTAGAAAAGTATACTTTTTTATGTTCGTGAAATAGGCTACATATTTATACCGCAACCAGCATCTGAAGTAACCTAAGAAGTAAGCCGAATAAACATCATCTATATTCGCTACTAACCGTATATACATAGCATAATAAACTTGCACTTTTGTTTTGGTGCTCAGTTTGCATATAATTACAATGTAACCGGGTACCAGCCATACTAGCTTTATTTTCTCAACTTTGACCTCTCGTCATGTGACTAGTGGGTTCAAAATAGCAACAGAAAAAGTGTCTCACTTCACCTCAATAGTGTTGGAATAATTTTAGAATTACTGGACCGATTTTCACAAACTAACTCTTGTTTTCTTAGTTAGACAATTTCCAAGCTATCTAGCCGGGTTTCTGGGTGAATTTCTAAAAAAAATGTTTTTCGACCAGCTTCTCGAGCTCCTCCACCTTGTAAAAACTGTCCCACTTCAAATCGATTTTTCGCAATAATTTCAGAATTACCGGACCGATTTGAACAAACTAGCTCTTGTTTACTTATTTGGATAATTTCCAAGGTAGTTAGCATGGTTTTGGGGCGAATTTCTAAAATAAAATGTTTTCCGTACTGCTCCTTGTCCTCCTCATCCAAGACGGCGGTAATGACGTCAGTCAGACAACTTGACGTTAAGTCATAAATCAACGTGACGTAAACGTAAAATGGGTTGCGGTATAAAGTAAATACATGGTTAGTGCCTTACAATATAAAATACATTCGGTTTCGCTAAAGCTCGCCCCAATAAAGCTGTCTAGGGCTCAACCGAATATATTTTATATTCTAAGGCACTAACCATGTATTTACTATATATTAGGTTACTTCAGATAAAAACAAAATTTATTCAACCCCCTTTATTATGCTACATGGAGCCATGGTTGCGGTATAAATATGCATACATTTTCCGTTTGATTTACATTGACTTTACATGGGGGTCCAATAAGGGAATAACAACTTTAAGGACCGACTGTATAGAATATGAAATTTTGTTTCAAATGTAGTGGAATCATACATGTGATCCAATATCTACATATATATAAAGTATATCTGACTCTGTTCTTCTTAGAATATATTATACAGAGCATCGAGTTGCCACCTCCGCCATTTTAGTTTGTACATGTTATCGAACAGTTTAACCACTTGGAGTGTTTGGCAGCAAATCTAATAAAATTTAGTGCAATACGTGACAGATACACACAACGACAATTTACTATCAATAGTATGTCAGCAGACTACACACAAAGCTAGATATATGAGCTTCTCTACCATCACTCACAAAATATACAAATGGACACGTTTTCAATGTGGAAAATGTCTAACTAATACACTGTCTATTATTAGAAGTGCATCTGCCAAAGGTAAAAGCCGTATTTACTCGCATAGCAGGCAAGTAAACAGTAGTAACAATACACTCAGATAACTGCTTACAAGTCACTGGAGTCGATACATGTATACAGGTATATATATACAGCAGCACTGTGTATTGTTCTTATTGTTACACAGTCGTTACTGAACATTTTACCAAAAGGTCAACAAACCCTTTAGATATCACACTTTGTATATAAATTTGATGAAAACAATGCATATCTTGTTGTAGTCAGATCGTTCCCATCATGTTGCACCAAATTGTATTCACGTATTTGTCATATTATTAGTGGTATGTGTCATACGCAAAAAGAGGTAAAACTGGCTGATGGTTGGTACACACGAAGATGGCCGACATGACAACTCCTTGCAATGTGTAGGATATAGTAAGAAGAGAATGTTCACATGTATGTTATGCATATATCCCATCAAATTTATGAAGCAATTATGCATGAATCATTAGATGAACAGGGGCCCCACGAGTCCTTAATAAGTAAGCCACATATATCGTTTCTATTGGATGAAATGGAAAGTGGCGCCGACTGGCCTGACATGTACCAACTGGCATGAACCGTCACCATTCATGCAGTCCATACATCTCGCTTGTCATGGCTCTTGGCGTGGGTGGCAAGTGGGAGCATGCAATGGATAATTTAACGATCAACATTCATACTTACCCGAATCCCGACCGGAGCACTGGTTTGGCCATCAGGTACGTCTTTGGCTTTCTGGTATGTGAGAGATGAATCTGGTTATACACCTTATATGAGTAATATGATTATTCGTAATCATATTACTCTTAGGGGAAAGGCCAAGTGATTTTGTGTGGTATGGACCTTGTACCAGGTCAGGTTATTCTAATTCATGGGCTGAATATATTTGTTTTCGATGTAAATATTCCGTTCTGATTTTGGAATTTCCCCTCCAATGCAGCAGGTTGAATACGCGATCGAACCCGTTGGCCTGGCCTAACATGACCGTAGCTGTTTATAGGCCGCTAAACACTGACAAACAAAGATGGCTCTCAGTAGCAGACATTAAATCGCAGATAGTTGACCTGCTTGTTTTGCTCTCCACATGTCAAACCCCTCAATGTTATATCTGACAAAATTGCATTTACATGTCAACCATGTCTACCCACCAACATAGCTTTACATATTTCAGTCATGTCGTTACATTGTAACATGACTTTAAATAAAAGTAAGTTCAGTTCTGTTCATATGGTGAGTAAGACAGTGTAGTTGTTGATGCAAATACTGAGGCTATACTAACCCAATGGAAGATCGTAGCTAGTTATCTCCCGTTGAATTTATTTATAGAAATCCGGTCTAAATTGTATATTTGATGCCATTATTGTTTGTAAACAGGGCGAATGTAGCTTGATTTGTTCTGAAAAATAGCCACTATTGACCCAGATCATCCTACATATAGTGGGTGAGCTAGACCCATGAACACATTGTTATCATTACCACTTGGGGGCGGGGTTGTGGCAAATTATCACTATATTTTATTGACAGGTATGTATCTCTAGATATTATTTCCGTATGATAGCATACTGTATGTCTTCGTTTAAAAATCTTATGCCCCTATAAGTGGACACCAGAACAGCAACACGTTCTGCTAAAAACTGTGCAGGTTTGAGACAATTCAAGTAACAACAATGCAAACTCCAATTCACACATCGAAAAAGCACTGAAAATGTTACAGCCGGTAATTATAATTTACATGAAATCTAAATTGATCATTTTCATCCAAAATGGCCGCCACAATCCAAGATGGCTGCCACGACCCAAGTACATTACCCCACTACACTAAATATGTACGAACTACATCAATTATTGGCAAGCCAGAAGTACGTTTATGGTTGAACTGTGTTCTAAGAGTAA
Organism: Conchocele bisecta; assembly: GCA_029237695.1. Lineage (NCBI taxonomy): Eukaryota > Metazoa > Mollusca > Bivalvia > Lucinida > Thyasiridae > Conchocele > Conchocele bisecta. The sequence goes on along the minus strand of CM055265.1, from coordinate 154,572,462 downwards.
ACTATAAAATGATAACATTTATATAAATACGTAGCAATTGGGAATGTATGTAAACAATCAAATATCATAGTTGCCCATCCAGAAAATTTCTGTGAAGAAAATCAAATAGCATCAAAGCAAACTCGCATTTAAACATTGTAAAGCGATATGAAAAATGATAATCCATGGTTACAATTTTTAGAACATCAGAACTTGCTACCAAAATCAAAGATTGCGGCCAAATTATAACAAGTTCAACCACCAACCCAACCCACCGCTAACACAATCAAACTAGAGTTACGTGGCAATAAATGGTAGTGTATATAAACTGCATCACCTTGTTCCATTATTTAGACGGGCAGTGACACATATTGTGATAGCCTAAACTTCATATGTAAACCCAAGATGGCTGCCAAATATCAACACTTCAATTTCAAGTATTTAACGGCGATCACAAATTGATGAGCTTGGCAAAATAAATATGTTTGATAGCGTTATCAAAACCAGCTTTCATATGAATATTTAATGATGATACTTATATAAAATCATGATGGCTGCCGAATTAGTATTCCTCCATGTATCAGTGTTTTGTCTACCATTTTGAGTTTGTGTGTTAAATTGGTCTCTTCTGAAATAAATGGCGTGTTATCCGCTATGGAAGAAAACATATCGGAATGTTGGTGTCAAAGCCAAAAAAGGGTGTGTATTTGACGCTCGAAGCACTGGTAAATCACTGTATTATGCTTCAATTTTAAATAAAGCCATGCGTTTCCGAAACCATTTATATGTACATGCTTACTGTTTACTATGTGCTTAATTAAGTTAATATGGATGTGTGTTTGATTAATCTGCTATGCTATTAATATGAGTATGATTTCAAGGCCATGCATGGTGTGCACGTCATATTGTTGTGCTAGTAGTTTAATGGATCTCGGCCATGCTACTAGTTTGAGAACGACAGCTACGTTTAATTATCAACATAATCCACGCTGCAATGTCAATATTTGTTCCTGTGGATTATATAAAATATAAATAGTACACCTACAGGCGAGCAGGAAGCTGTAAGCACAGAGTTTTCAACGGACATCCATGTACACTCTAACACATGGCAGTGTACGACTCACAACGAAATTAACACATACTATGTATTCACTTAGATATTAAGTTCACATTATACGTGAACGTTTGTTTATTAAAGTGTCCGCCAGTTGAGACTCGTGCGAAACTCTTTGAATATCATAATTTCACAAAGTCCTATGAATGTGGCATAAACATGAAATTCTCATGTTTCACTATTCCATAAACAACATTATATTAGGAATACAATGAACACATGTATTACTTTCAAGTGTATGCCATTGATAAGCACCTCATATTTGTTATAGAAAACTACAGATACTTGAAAAATACGTCAATAAAACGTTGGCAATACTAACGAATTATGTTAAAGGCTCTGCGAAACGGACGACGTGTAAGTTTGCATGTCCCATATTTTCTTATCTTGTACATTTATTACTCCAAATCGTACATATCACACTATTTTGAACATGTATATTGCCAAAAAGCCGCAGTGTGTGATCTTTGTACGTGGTTACCATAAGCATAAGTGTGTGTCGGCTACGTTGACCTATTATTATTTATTTATTAATAGTGTGTACGTGCTCATCGAGCATACATACTTCGACAAATCCAAAACATCTGAAATCCTTTCGAATAGTATTTCAAACAAACATAACCAGTCAATGGCATATATACATAACGAGGATAGTATTTCAACATATCACTCCATACTCCATTAATGCATACTGCATAGTACTAACTTAAGGTTAGTCACTGCCAGACATATAGTCGACGACAATTTCTACCTATTGATTACGACCCCACTCATTGAAGTGTATTATATAAGCCGAGCAGGGATGTTCACCTGATGTTCGAATTGGCAGTCATTTACTATCAGGATATTTACTTCAGTTTGGTCAAACTAGTGCCGAGAGCGGATGCGGTCAAATGCAGTTATGAGTAGTATTTTACTATGTATGTCATGTTTCAACCGCTACTGATATGACTTTGAAGTTCAATGTTGCTATGAAGTGCTTGCAATGGTAACTACATGGCATGTATAAAAAGATGTTGTCCGACAGAGCTCGCGACAGCTTCGACAATGCAACTCAATTTGATCATATTGTCCCTTCTTTTGTAACATTTGCTTTGTTTCATTGCACTTATGTGTGACCTGTTACATGATTGTAGCACATAACACTTTAGTGTTGTGGTTTGTCATTGTCAATGTGTTATTGGCCGTTTAATTTCATCGCTGTATATTTCCGCTACGTTACTGTCTCTGTGCGCCAAAATAAGAAGTTAAGGAGACGGTGCAGGCGTTGTAACCATGCTAACCAGGTTTAACTGTCTCTTATTAGTGGAGAAGAATTCATATAAGCTTTTTCAAGCTTGTTTTCAAATCCACATACTATTTAATGCTTGTATCATACCATGTATTGTTAATTTTCATTACTTATAACTTAATATATATTGTTTAAACTAACTGTCTCTTCGAAATATTTTGATCACTGACGATTCGGCAGGGTACGGTTTTGTGCCTCCTTAGACTGTACGTGAGTGACTTTTTGTCATTTATGTAATTAGTGAGTGATTTATTAATTAATTGATTTCTTGGCGGGTATCAAGTAGCGTTTATAGTAAGTAAGTATTAAGTATGAAACCTACGCAGTATATATCCGAGTATATATTTTATATTCGGCGGTTGTGTGAAACCTAATGGTATATCATGTATATGAAGTATGTAGCAGCGGTGCCTGTTAATGACGGACACACACATAAAGCAATAAGGCGTATATGGATGTTTAACAGATATATCGGAATATTATAATCTACTGCTGTAAATAAGATCATGACTAGTGATTAAATAATATAGTTATTGCAGTATTACAATGAGTTTCACATATAATGAACATGTAACAGTACAATGCTTTATGCTATTCGAACACTGGGTATTGGCATGCGATACTTAATTATATATACTTCGCCAACAGTTAAGTGCGTATGAAGCTATGTCTGTTTTATTTATATGTCAATGGGACAAAAAAACGTTTACTGGTTGATTTAATGAAAGCAATATACTGGATGTCATATCGCCCAACTTATAGGTTGAAGCTCAGAAATATCAATATGAAAATAGCATGTAATTGTATAATTAGAAATATTGCACCATTCCTGCGTAATATTACTTACTGCTTTGGGAATTCAAATAACCAAAACCAAAGTAACAGAGTGGTTATGTCTACTTCAATCAAATATCGTACTCAGGTATATTATAATAATTTCCTAATTATAAAACGTGTCCCAACTTAAAAATAAACATTACTGTAACCGTCTTATCCAATATTTATTAGCCCATACTAATAAATTGTTGAGGTACAATATGAACTTACGGCGGCCATCTTAGAATTTGGTAAACTGTGCATTTATCCGAGTATGTGTTACATTTGTTTACTGTGTCAATGTAATACTGTTTACTTGTTTTAAATTAATCCCGTCAAATACATAACGTGATGTAAATTGATGAGAAGTCGTGATCGGCCATCTTGGATTTTTGTGAACAAAACAGTTTTCAAAGCATGTTTTGCTATTGTCATGGCCATTTACTGTGTACGTATGCTCGTATGTAAGTATGTTTTGAAATGTTAAATGAGTAATATAAGTGACACGATGGCAAATGAACGGAAACTGTGATTGTTGGCCGACATTTTGTATTTATATACATAATTTCTAATACCTATTTATTGAAGTAGCATAAGTTTGTATTTCACTTAATATAATCCAATACGAATAAACCAAGTAATACAAACTCGTTTTATATATGGTTTAGTGTGGTGGGGTAATGTAGTGGTGTATGTTCGGCCATCTTGGATTTTGGCGGTCATTTTAAATCAAAATGTGCTAGTTCGATTGTATGTCAATGACAAATACCAATTTTAATGTCTTCATTACGTTTTACAGCATTTACATGCGATTCTGTGGCAGTTTTATGTGAACGTTTGCAAAACAGCTCTTTTACAGGCAGAAAGCGGGGCTGTTAGGGTGGTCCACTTATTGGGGCATACAACTTTAAACGAAGACTTATAAATTGCTATCATGCGGAAATGATATGCTGGGATATATATATTCCAGAAAATATAGTGGCAATTTGCTCCCCCCAAGTAGTAATAGTGACCCCTCCTGGCTCACCCACTAAATCTGCGCAATGTAATCCGGGACTGTGATATTTGTCACATTTATTTTCACACATATTATTATTAATTTATTGTAAACAGTGTAGACTCAGATCAGACTGCACTATTGTGCAGTCTGATATGGGTCTAATCTGTTCGCAATCTCAATTTTAAAACCATGCAGTAAGAAATAAACGCTAAAATACAACATACATGTATGGTCGAATATGTATAAATAAATTTTCAAAGGGAAATAACTGACTACGATCCACATTGGTTGAATGTTTAATACGTTGGCAAACAACACTAATGGCCATTCTTTTCATGATGACCGCCATACAGTAACGTTCTGTCACAGCACCATCGCTCTAACAGACTGAGCCAGCCTGACACGAATACACACATTCTTCCCATCGTGAGCTACATACGTACCGCTGCACACCCCCCCCCCCACCCCCCCCCCCCCCCCACGCTGAGCCACGGAGTTTGCAGAGATCACAGTTTACCACCAGTTGGAGTCTGAATTTAAATACCGTAAAACACAGGAAAGTGCATTGAGAAGAGCTCGAAAATAGGACACTCCTAGTTGCAAACGGTAACTCTTGCAATTACTCCCGTATCGTCCGTAGCTAGCTACGGACGGTACGGGAGTAGATTGCAAGAGTTACGTTCGCAACTAGACAACACCCCACCCCCCCCCCCCCCGTTCTCCAAATGCTGGATCCGCCCCTGAGTTCTAAATATAAAATGTATAATCCCTACGATCTGTTTCCGTTGCATGTTCAATATTGTTGGCTAGCTTCTAGTTCCCATCAGTGAATTATTTTTGTAAATATATTTTAACAAAATCCTACTCTGAAAACATGAAGCACATTATTAATTGTCACTGGAACCAATGTTTGTGGCTGGCACCCGAGAAATGGGGCTTATCGGTTTTGCCACCTTTGTAGATCCAGATCAGACTCGCACAGTCTGATAAGGATCTGCAATGTTCGCAATGCCATTAATGTGCCATCCGGTATGCTTCGAACAAGCAGATTTGATGTATCTGCAGTTCCCAATTCGTTTCTACTTGACAATCATGTGAATATTCACTCTGTTGTTAATGAACTCGAAGCGGGGTTTCGAACTCAGTCTGCTATTGATAGTGCATACAATGATTTATGTGATATAATAGTTAACGAGATGTCCCATAAGTTGCCAAGTGTGGCTATCCTATTGCATTGTGGTGTTTCAAACAAAAAGCGGAGAGTTGGTAAGCCTTGGTGGAATGAAAACTTAACTGTGGCATGGAATGATGTTTGTGAAGTTGAACAAAAATGGTTGCACAGTAAAGTTAAATCTGATAAAGCGTCCTGAAAGATGTCATATGTCTTGGTTGGAAAACATTTTGACCGGTTGGTTCAAAGAGCCAAAAGGTTTTTGGAAGACCTTTGGTAAAATTGGCATTGGTCATGGTAAATCTAAAGGTATACCGATTGAGGTGGTACTTGATAACGGTGGCATTAGTAATGATGTTTATGTGGTGTTGGACAAGTGGAAACTTGATTTTAGTCATCTTCTAAACGCGGGACAATTTGCTAATATGTCAATGTATGATCTGATCTGATCAACGACACATCTTAACCTATGTTCAATGATAATACTACATTGTTAGAAGTAAAACAAGCTGTAGATCATGCAAAGCGAGGTAAAGAGTGTGGTGATGATCAGATCCCTTATGAAGTCTTATGTAATGCCACCAGTATAATGTTCTTACATATACTATTTAATGTTTGTTTTAGCAAAAGTAAACTTCCCACTGTTTGGGGTCACAGTAGCATTAACCCAATTCCCAAATCAAGTACCACAGATCCTAGGGACTCATTATCTTATCGTGGCATATCGTTAACTTGTTGTATGTATAAGTTGTATTGTTTTATTTTAAATGAAAGACTCTCGCGATGGGTGGAGGCCAGTGATAAAATATGTGATGAGCACAATGGTTTCAGAAAACGTCGAAGTACCATTGATCACGTGGCCTCATTAACACACATTATTGATGTGCGTAAGAAGAGTAAACTGTCAACATTCTGCGCATTCATAGATTTTAAAAAGGCATATGACACTGTAAATATAAATATGTTGTGAAGTAGACTAGCTGAAATAGGTGTCAGTGGAAAACTATTTGTAGCTGTCACATCATTGTACAGTTCTGTATCGTCATGTGTGCGTGTCAATGGTTTTACAACTGATAGTTTCAATGTCACTACTGGATTGAGACAAGGATGTAGCATATCACCTTTATTATTCAATCTTTATATTAATGATCTTGCACCGAACATGACTGCTCTGGGAAAAGGTGTCCGTGTAGGAGATGAACACGTTGCCATTTTATTATATGCTGATGATATTGTCTTAATTGCAGATAATGAACGTGACTTACAATGTATGCTGGATTAGTTGTATGACTGGAGCAAAGCCAATTATATGTGTGTTAATAGTAATAAAAGTAACAGTGTACATTTTAGACCAAAATCCGCATCGAGAAGCGCACATACTTGTTTATGTGGTGATACAAGTTTAAACACTGTTGATAAATATACATATCTTGGACTTTTACTAGATGAATATCTGGACGATAATGTTACTGCCAAAATGGTTGCACAGAGTGCATGCAGAGCCCTCTGTCTTATCATTGCAAAGTCTAAGTACATTGGTGGTATGCCGTATGATGTTTTCACTAAATTGTATGATTCAATAGTATGGCCTGTTATAGCTTATGGGGCAGCAGTATGGGGACATTCTCATGTATCGATGCTGTACAGTATAGAGCTATGCGTTTTTATATGGGCGTGGGAAGGTATACACCAAGTGCTGCTGTCTCCGGTGATATGGCATGGTTACCAGCTATCATCCGACAGTGGAAATGTATTGCCAACCTCTGGAGTCGTTGTGTAAATATGAGTGTAGACAGAATTAATAAGATCATTTTTAATTGGTGTCATAGCAGGCAGTGTCAAAATTGGTGTTATACTGTTATCAAACATTTTAATAATTTGCAACTTAATCAATACTTAAATATTGATAGATTTATTGCTGAAACGGCACTTTTAGGAGATCTAGTTACGACAATGATGCACAAATACGTTCAACTTGTTGAATGGCATGACCGTATTAACAGTAATAGCAGCATACGGGGTCAAGGGGGTAATAAACTCAGGTCTTATGGTAAGTTCAAAAATAACTTCGAAACAGAAGCATATTGCAAGCTCTTGATTTCATTTAAGCACAGATCAGCTTTTGCCAACTTTCGCTGTGGGGTTTCCCCCATTAGACTGGAAACCGGACGATACGAACATATTGCCCTGGATGAAAGGCTGTGTATATTTTACAATGCTAATACTGTGGAAACGGAAAAGCATGTGCTTTTAGAATGTGATGTGTACAGTGATCTTAGAACTGTATTGTTCGATAAAGCTTGCAACATTGTTCCGGATTTCTTGAACTTGTGTGATATCGATAAGTTTGTCATCTTATTTTCTAATGGTGATATCATGAAAGAATGTGCCAAAACTTGTTTCAATATTTTAAAAATAAGGTGTGGTTTTCTTTATAGATGATCAATATACCGTACGTTAGGTCTTATTCATTTAACCATGTCTTATAGTGTAGATATTGTACTATATTCATGAATTATGGTGTCTATGTTTATCATGTGTTTTAGTGTACGGGTACGTCATAGTCATGATACACGCAGTAGGTTACATGTAGTTTGCGCATGTGCGTTATAGCATTTATCAGATGCTGGTGTCACGAACACGTTAGACAACTGTATGTACATATTACCCATGTATTCATATTAATTTGTTTGTGTGGCAAAACACATGTTTTATAGTGAGTGCAGTCTCCTATAATTCTTATAGAATGGCGATGTACTATTGTACTGTATCTATATTGTATTATCTTATGTGTGTACATTGATGAGACTTCAATAAACAAATATACATATAAGCAATATATATCGCTATCAGGCTACCGAAGTGTGCTATATGATCAGGATTTAACTGGTCACAAATCACATCAAATCCCATAAGCATGTGACTATATTTCAGCAAGATAATGTGGATATCCGGCTCTACCTCCCCATACCACGTGGAGCAGGCGAGCATGAACGGGGCCGATCGCAGTATTGTCCTGTCCACCTTTCGATCGCCCAAATCGCTCGCATACGACATGCACGGAAATAGGTACACGCAGAGAAACCGTTATGTACAATGTACTGGAAACCGACCGACAAGCGGACAACATGTCGTTTTTGACCAACGTAGACACTGATCAATATTGAAATGTGCAGCCTGATTGGTGCTGCACTGTTTCAATGTCCATTTGTTTTATTCAGATCTGCCTAGTTTGGCGTCGATAATATACATGTTATGTGGTATGGGCTTGTGGCGTACTTCACTGATTGAAAACTTTTGTATTGTATTGTATTGTATTGTATTGCATGACATGTCTTTGACAGTGTAATAACACAGTGCAGTGAAAATCATATTACACCAGTGTAATAAATATTCAAAGGAGATTACTACAAAACACGCTGGGTGATCAGTACAGCTTCAGCAAAGGCTTCTTAGCTTATGCATACATATAATCTAACATGGGTGTTGATTTAATATGATATTTATTAAGGTAGTAGGTGATAGATATGTACACTTTACTTCAATGATAATTGATTCACAAGAGGTGTATAATGTTACCACTTCGTGCGTTTGACACATTCAGCAAATAATATGATAGTAAACTAAATACAATTTGGTTCAATACATAATAGACAGATATGGCAACGGCAAGCTATACATATTATGCCAGCAAACTATACAAAAGACGAGATATCGGAGCATTTCAAAATAAAGTTCAACGTTTAAACTTTCCAATCTGATGCACAGCCTATGTTACTGTACACGTTACCCATAGCTAAAGCCATATTTACTCATATAATAGGTGAGTAGACACCAGGAACAATACACTCAGATAACTGCTTACATGTCACTGGATGTCATAGTACAGTCGTGGTGTGGTATGGTACATATGGTATGTGCTGTGTGGTTGGCCAGGTAAAAGTGATACACTGTGTGATTTTCTGTGTATGAGGTTATTTATAATGGTGGTTCATGTTGTTAAAAACACAGGCACAAACCTGTCCAGAAAACTGACATAATTTACAGTTTGGTGCAATATAATGGATAGGAGTCCGTTCTCCTGGCTTTTCTACATGTGATTAGCTACATTATATAATATACTCTACTTCCAATTTTATGTTCTTTGTCACACGGTAGAACAGGTGAATCTGGCGGATGGCTGGAACACACAAAGATGGCCGACTTGGCCACCTCATGTGCCGTATATGATACAGTAATGAGACCGTGTACACATATATGTTATACATATATTCCATCACATGTACGAAGCAATAATGTTTGAATCAAACGATGAGCAGGTATATACCGTAGTTGATTCTTAAACTCGTTGACTTATTTCATAGAAACTCAAAATCAGTGAACTCGTTTATCATATTAAATCATCACTCATGCAATATCAGTATGTAAACATACGTCACATTTTATAATTAATCCACATAAAGAATACGATGAGTTGTATATAGAACATAACTCAAACGTACATGTAATACAGCATGATCATAACATGGCACGCCTAGAGTGCTGGTTGTTAAATGAGGTTTAAATGTGGCACTACTATGCACTCCACGACTAGCAATGTACGATACTGGGATGACAAAATGTATGGCAAGTCGCACATATTGTGCAATCATTTACAAAATAATAATTAAACGCTGGCCCGAGCAGCCGTCCTTTATTCCATTCCTACAGAATCCCACAAAATAACAATTCGTTCCAACGAAATAAAAATTCGTTCCCTCAATTTAACAATTCGTTCCCACGAAATAAATATTCGTTCCCTCAATTTTTTTGGGAACAAATTGTTATACCGTGGGAACGAATTGTTAATTCGAGGGAACGAATTGTTAAATTGAGGGAACGAATTGTCATTTCGTGGGAACAAATTGTTAATTAGAGGGAACGAATTGTTATATCGTCAGAACGAATTGTTAATTCCAGGGAACGAATTGTTAAATTGAGGGAACGAATAGTTATTTCGTAGGAACGAATTAATAAAAGAAGTGTACGTCCCCTGCGGGGCTCCGTAACGTGTGACTCAGACGCTGTCAGTATTGCTGGACATGTACAATCTCGTCTCTTTTCCTCCAGAATATACTGGGTAGAACCCGGCTACATAAAGTCGGCGGATATGACGGGCAGTGATATACAGACCCTGCCGGCAGACGTTATTATGGACCCGGACCTCCTGTTGATATACCAGGTAACACCTCACTCGACGGCAGTCGTGGACTCGTAACACTGCCAAAACTCCCGTAACGTCCGTAGTCTACTACGGATCGTATGGGAGATGTTGCAGAGTTGTGTGACTAGATCCATTACCCGATATGTGCACCTCATTTGCGGTTAGACCACACAAACTAGTTTTATTATATAATTTAACCGAATCCCATCAAATAAGGCAAGAATTGAACAATAGGTTCACTTACTCATATGAAAGAAAAATCCAACCTCGTCATATCCCCCAATATAGTGTACATTTTTTGCCCACCGGAAACTCTGTTTACATGTACATCTTTTACAGGTTCAGCGTATTCTTTTAAATGCTACACATATGCTGAAAACTAGTGTTCCAAAATGTTTGTCAATTGAAATCGGGTAGTAATATATCGAGATTTGGTCTGTGACTTCAAAACACCCGCACTACTTTTTTATACCGGACTATTTCTGCATACCCCATGGGCGATTTCGCGCCATTTGGTATCTCTAATCTTGCGAAATGGATTGTTGGAAGTTGGTCCGCTATTGGTCCCCTATTTTGTGTTCCCATAAATCGGAATTTTCAAAGCAGTAGTCATAATTTCGAGTCAAATGACAGGCCCGTACGAAGAAATTTATATAGGGGTGTGCGTTATCGACGGCTCGAAGCGTCGGAGTTGCTAAAGAAATTAACATTCACGCATTCACGGACGGACCTCTGCCGTTTACGGGTGAAGGGGGGGGGGGAATATCATGTAGTTTTGATTTTGCTGCTTCATGTACATGTTGCTTTTAAATAATAAATCATGCAGACAATCCTTGCAAATGGCATATAAAGGCAAAGTTCTGTTTACAGTGAAGAACCATATATGAAATATGAGACACAAGTCACAATTCAGGGGCCCGTTTCGTTAAACTTCGTACAACTAAAATATTCGTACATGTAAGTAGTCAGGGGGAAATCCAGCTAACCCCTTCAAAAAACAAGTCATAGAGATATTTGCATTTTTGGCATCCTTAGGACCCCTAGTCAACATTTCTGGATGATAACATTAAATTTGGGCAGTGGCAATTTTTGTATTCGCATATTTTCAAAATGGCTGCCACCTGCGTCAACCGAAAACAAAGAGTAGCATATCTCAGCAAATAATGGGCCGATTCTGATGATTTTGATATCAAACTATATGTTTTCTGGGATGCTGAGTCAATTGCTGAGGTCATTGAAGCAATTTGAGGTCGGGATCACATGTACAAGGTCAACATCGAGGTCATTTCGGGCCAATAACATCTGAATATGACACATCTCAGCAAGTTATAGGCCAATTTGGATGATCGTGTTACCAAACTATGGTGTATTGGAGTATTAAGTTGATACCCATGGTATTTAACGTCAGATAGTCGACAACACGGAAATGCCATATTTCAAATTTAATGTTAACACTTTCAAAAGAAATATATAGATCTAGGCCTAGTAGTGGCACCATAATGTTTATACATTTATGTTGTTATTATTGTTTATATATGTTGTACAACTTGTGCTGTTGAGTCTATGGTTTATTGACCATTCTCATCATCATCATCATCATCGCCTTCATCATTACACTCAGCTTCATGATTATCTGATATCTCTGATCTCTTGGTCAGTGGGTTGAGACACAATGGACCGGCTTCACAGGCACAAAACACTATGCAACCGATGAGGCTACACTTACAAATTGCACCCTTACAAGCCGACTTTTCACACCCACACCGTACCATTTGTAGGATCTCATCATGAGCCAGTTTTGTCCCTGGTGTGACGACACAGGGCTTCAGGACAAAGCCATCCTGCTCCCATCCATGGTCCTTTGGACTGAGTGGTGGTGGCATGCCGGATATGGCTGTCATCCAGTGTGACACTTGGTAGTGCGCTCTCTTGATATTTTCATTGGCTGCTTCAGTTGTAGGTGGTAGTCTAGACAGCTTGATAGATGCGACAACTCCTGTTTTTTTCTTTTTTCTTCCACATTTTGAGGCGACACTCGCTCATTGATTTGCAGTCAGCATATGTCTTGCCAAAGCAGGCAATCAAGAAGGCACTTGCTGAGCTGCATACTTCATTGAGATCGGCTTGAGGGACACCAATTATGGACAAACTATCTGGGTCAATTGCTTGTAGGGCCTTGAGTGCTGACTTTTTCCCCACGTTGTAAGTTGCTGCGACAGTATCAGTCCCTGTTAGCGCATGCATCACCAGGATGGCCATTGTGGTGTCTTTGTGCTTCTAAGCAGTTGCTCTGAGATCCACAATCGAACGATCTGCAACTGGGGAACACATCTACAGATCACTTGTACACTTGTGGGAGACATAGAAATGGAGGAGAAGAAGGAACACATCTGTGTCATCAGAGACGACTCTCACCTTCTCCCCTTGCATACACCGTGATATGGCATGCTGAACGAGGATGGGATCGGCCTCTTCATGACTTGAGGAAAGATCTCTACGCTCCAAACGTACCCCCATATTAATCTCCACAGGCACATCATCCACACCAGCGATAGTCAAGATGTGCCTATTCTGTGTGGCGGAGATGCAGAAGTCAGAATCTAGCAGGGCATCAGCAATCATTCTGTTTAGCTGCATCTTGTTTTTGCATACACCAAGGATTGCACTCCTGGGTGGTGTGGGCATGTCTGGTTTTAGTATGTGAACTCGGCTGGTTCCTTGCTTCTCCTGTCGGAGCAGGCGACAGTAGGCCTTTGTGCTGTTTTCAAAGTATCTGTCAAAGACAAACACGACATTGCCAGCCATCAAGGCCTGCACGACGAAGACCTTCACTGCATCGATATACAACCGCAGTGCACCAGTTGGCCAGTTGATGGTCCACAGTAGTGCAGACAAATCGTACACTGTAATGTCAACAGCAGATACTGATCGTTTTGAAGCAGTCATTTGGAGAGAAGTTTTCAGGCTGGACTTGTTTGACACTCGCATCATTCCAGCAGAGTCGAATAGCGACGGGGTGTATGCTGCAAGCTCTGTGCTCAAACAAGCAACTATGGGCACTGGTCGATTGCTTGACATCAGACCTATGATCATCGCATAGATCATTTCCTGATCATACAATTTCTTGCCACCAATTACGACATGCTTCTTCTTGTCATACATGGTCACAATGGGCTTTGATAGCTTATCATAGAAACCTGCAGGCCAGCTTTGCCTGAACCCTTTAACCATGGTTCGCCCCATTTACGCCACTTCACCGGTGACAATGTTCAATAGTTTGCCGGATGGATGCTGGTCGGGATCGAGGGGATCAATGGATATTGATAGAGACCTCTGTACACTCTCCCTGTCCTTCTGATCAGCGGCAATTCTCTTTGCTGACTCCTCCTTGTGCACTTTACCCGTTGGGGGATCATTCTCTGACATTCTGTTCAGACTAGCACAGACCTCGCCGCAAATGGCGAAGCTGAGTGCCCACTTGGTCATCTGGACATTGTTGACAGCAAGACCTGTAGCCCCCTCCTGGCCCATGGCCAAGGCGCATGTATGTTGACTCGATGAACTGGTCTGTAAATATCGAGTTGTTGAGCCCCGGGATGAGACGGAGACCACAGTCATTATTGAGCTGTTTGAGGCACTCTGCAGGGAGCGACTCCATATGGTGGATGTAGAATGAGCCATATCGCAGGTAGTTGTGACAGCCAGCCGCTGCGAAGTGGGGCAACATAGCTTTCACTGCTGCCAACTGCAGTGGAAAGTCTTGCTCATGCGCTCCTCGAACGAAGGCGGTCATGATGAGCACTCTTTTTACAAGCGTGTCACTCCACAGTTTTGTGGTCTTGCTGCGTGCAGACCTTTCGTTGAGGCAGTTGAGCAGGTCATCCATGCTTGTTATTTCTGGATTCTGCTGCAGAAGGTTGCGGAGCATCTCCTCTGTTAAGATTCGTAGAGCCCTGAAATGTTGAGGGTACGTTTTCCCGCTCACCATTTTGTCCACACTTCCAAATGTTGCAGAAAGAAGGGCTTTCAGGTCAAGAGCGAGGATGATGCAGACGGCGTGAATGAAGGCCATGAGAGTGTGCATACCCCCTAGTAGAGGGACGACATTCCTAAAGTAGGAAGGAGTGTGGAATAGTATGTCTACTGCGACCTTATACAGTTGCTGATCAACAGTAAATATTAGGACATTCTGTCCGGTCCCTGATTCGCTCAACAGAGTCAGGCCTTTCTCGATTGCTGTGAGTATGGTTGATGGGGACGCAGGAACTTTGTCGATCAAAGGGAGGTAGACTCATTTTGCCTTCGGCTTAATCGCCACACCAGATTTTCGAGCCAGTGCAGTATTGTACCCACTCCATTCTGGACAGGATTCCAGTGTCGCTATGTCCTTCATGAATTGGTAGTCCAGGTCATGGGAGCGCCGAACGGATATCACCTGGGAGCAGAGAAATGACAGTGGCAGGACTTGATACAAGGCTTTGTCTGGTGACATTGGGGGGTTCTTAGGACCATCATAAAGGATTCCGGGCACTTCAAAGTCTACAGCTTTGTGCCGCTGCGCCATATCCTGACGTATAATGGTTTTATGTTGACCTGCAACCGGGTCTGAGCTAACAGAGTCCTCATTTTGCGCGAGAACCATGGCCAAAGAATGGCAGAGTTTCTTGCAGTTCTGGGATGAGATCTCACAGTCAAAGCTACCTGCACAGCAGTGAATCAGGCTTTTCCCATTGAACTTCACTTCCTCCGCGTCATCAGCAACTGCAACAGCGGCTGAGTGCTTGAGCAAGGTCACCTCGTCATAGGAGCAGCACACACCAAATGTATGTAGAAGAGTTGTCAGGCTTTTATTACTCCTCATGGCTACTCCAAGGGAAATCTGGAGATCAGTTGGAGACTTGTGAACCATTCCAGAAAGCATATTACCAATCAGGAGGCCAGTCAGAGAATCACTAAACTTTCCACTCACTTTCTCAAGCAGACTCAGAAGCATTTCGCTGATGGGTTCACGAGCGATGTCAACATCTATGTTGACTATGTATGTGTTCCTCTTCTTCTTCAACGTGCTAGTCTCTTGTTGTATTTTCTTTGCTACTTTGGACACGGCTGCATCAATGTCATCCTCATCCTCATCTTGCTTCAGGAGGTGGAATAACTTAGTGGTTTCAGATGCAAATGCAACAATACTGGCAATTCCCGGGGAACACAGTACAATTATAGCATCTTTGAAATACTGCTTGATCTTCTGGATGAGACTTTTTCTTCGGGTGATGATACTCCCACCGCTCTCCTCTTACTCTTGCTGTAGTTCAGCCGAATACCACATCTTTGCCCTGTTAGCAGACATTGTATCGGCAAGGGCGAGGAAAGATGGGTCTTCAGGTTCATTGCTGTTGACCTTGAAGTTGTACAGGAAATTGGTTTTACACGCACGATGATACCTCGCGTCAGCCGCATGCAGATCAGGGGGCCGTTTCACTAAACTTCGTACGACTAAAATGTTCGTAAGTGCAAAATTATGATAGTCTGTAAATTGCACATCAACACTGTTTTCTTGTAAACAATTATTGGATTTACATTTATTGAGCATAGGCTGCATATGCAGCCTATGCTCAATAAATGTAAATCCATCAATTGTAATTTCTAGACGATCCTAAATTTGCGCTTACGAACATTTTAGTCGTAAGAAGTTTAGTAAAACGGGCCCCAGACTCAAGCATGAACTCTGTTCTTGTCTTGACCACATGCCCTACCCTGTCATTTCTCTCACAACATTTGGCACAAATAACTTTTATGAACTCCCTGCCATGCTTGTCGACATCAGTACGTACCAGACTGGCAGGTTGGCGACGACTACGTGGGACTTTGGCATCATATTCACATGGTAATGTACATGTCGCAGGATTAATATAAAACAGACAATGTATCTTGAAATCAAACTTGATACCACTATCATCCACTGGAGCATCTGATCTCAACTGTTTTGCATGTCGAGCTTCAGTCAATTCCTCGTCTCTATGCCATTTCTCAACTCTATCCACGAGTGTTTTCGAAGTATATACAGATGTACACTTTCTGTGGATCTGTATTGAAAAGTCGCTCTCCAACTCTTGGTGCAGCCTGTCACCTCGTCGTTTACTTGCTGATCGAATACTGTCAAATCGCGCTTCAGTCACACTCAATTGGAAATCCCCCAGCTGCTCTGCACTGACCGACTCTCCCCAGTGTACATTCCATCTTAGGACCTAAGGAGTAGAGAAAAGATACACTGATGTTGGTAGGAAGATAATAACATGCATGCAACCAATGTAGATCCAGATGAGCTGTCTCCTAACGAGCCGCCTCATCAGGATCTTCACTGTTTGCAAGTAATTTTCAATTAACAGAAAAACACCTTTTGTTTGTAACTGAACTGGTCTGAAAATCCTTTTCTGACGAATTGATTGGATTTATCATGGATCTGTCTATCTACGTTACTTGGCGGTGAACGGGTTAAACAAACCAATGGAAATAAAGATTGCTGGTGAGGCACCAATGGCGCCACAGTACAATGCCAGCCCAACGTTCGAATTCAGGTGTGCGCGCAGTTGACATAGTTGATGAATACAGTTTTATACGGTTTCCTCATCTACAATGCAATTTAATGGAATTATATAATGTGCTTTCATGCGTTAGAACGTTGTGTCGGCATTCAATCTGTGCCGCCATTGTTATCTACTCAGTATAATAATTTGAGAAGAAAGTTTCTATACCGGTACAATAAATGGTATTATTTATGTGGCGATAATTGTTTCCAATATTAAATGATGTCATATTGTATTAGCAGCTAGTGTCTCTGCATCCAAAAACGTCGGTTGTGTTATGTATGATCAGTGTCAATCCAGGCTGACAATTGTACTGTGTATATGAAATTTTTATTGAGCTAGGTATCGGTCATTAGTTATTACACATACTTACTTGAAATAGCAACAGTGGTAGCGTTAATGCGAAATTGCTGGACAGCATCAGGAAGGTGGAGCCATGTGCCTTGAAGACAATGGTGTATTGCGATCCGGTCACAGTCAAACGTCAATCAACAGAGCTCCAAGTAGACCATTGTAGTTTGGTGAATCAATCTGGAAAAGCAGAACCAAAATATGTGATCGTGAATGTACATGTATTCATTATAATATTATATTCAGAACATGGCCAAATACATAGCTTAGTTATGTGCTGTATCAGTTCAATAGTGATATCACAAGCCCCAGTTTGTTATACAATGTCACCATAACGTCAAATAGCGTACATGAATCAATGTTACATGTATATAGTTGCACAGTGGTTTAAATGTGTAGGGATACACATATGCAGTTTGCTTGTGGGGAACTCCCTCTTCATATTTGCTAGAAAAAATCGGCCAAAATAATCTAAGTCGAACCCTAAAAAAACTTTGGCCATGGGTTCCCCTAGGGCGGAGCCATTTCAGTTTTCCCCCCAACCCTTTACCCGAGACATCATAAAATGTCCCTCCCGTAAAAGTTATCAACCCCCGAAAACCAATGACACAACTATTTACATTGATATATAAACATGGGAGCAGCATTGAGAACTAGCTTTGCTATATTCTGGACATACTTACGTTGTATCATGTTATAAAAAGTTTTACTTACCGCAAGAATGTGGAGAACTTCAATATCTTCCTTTTTTTCAAATTTGTTGTTCCAAAATACTTTTTGTTGTTGTTGTTTCGCTGCGTTTGATATTCCTCCGCTTACTTGTTTCCTCACCACAACTGACCAGATTGAAGTTATCAACAAATAATAGTGGTGACACACAAACATCATAACAGCAACTATGAGGCCGTCAGTTGCTGAATATTGGGGAAAATAAGAGAAATTCGAACATTTTCAGCTCAAAATGACCTTTACATTTTCGGCCCAATATGACTGACCTTATTATGCCGACCTCAAATTGCTTCAATGACCTCAGCAATTGACTCAGCATCCCAGAAAACATATAGTTTGATATCAAAATCATCAGAATCGGCCCATTATTTGCTGAGATATGCTACTCTTTGTTTTCGGTTGACGCGGGTGGCAGCCATTTTGAAAATATGCAAATAAAAAAAATTGCCACTGCCCAAATTTAATGTTATCATCCAGAAATGTTGACTAGAGGTCCTAAGGATGCCAAAAATGCAGATATCTCTATGACTTGTTTTTTGAAGGGGTTTAGCTGGATTTTGCAAGTTTTCCCCTGAAAGTGCAAATTTAGGATCGTCTGTAAATTTCAATTGATGGATTTACACGTATTGAGCATAGGCTGCATGTTTGAAATAAATAAATGTTTGAAAGAAAATATTGTTAATGTGAAATCTACAGACTATCATAATTTTGCACTTACGAATATTGTAGTTGTACGAAGTTTAGTGACACGGTCCCCTGATGTCTCCAGTCATAGGTACAATTATCTGGCGTTTTGCAGGGCCATGTGTTATGGACAGAGAAGAAAATGAGCAGGTCTGATATTGAAACCACGTCTCTGGACTATAAACAGCACAGAGTCACGTTGACGGACCTCGGTGTTCTACGAAGCATTAAAGTTCTGGACGATGTTCTTCAACCCATGGAGAAAGGTGGGCCACATAGAAGACCCAGTTGAGGGAAGTAACTCTGCAAAACTCCTGTACCGTCTGTAGCAGTACGTGGTGAGTTGTGCAGAGGGACTGCCCACAACTATTAGAAGACCATGCATTACGTAACGTTCTTGTGATCACCATCAGAGTTGTACCTTGTGTTGAACGTTTCTAAGACGGACAACGTAGTAGTTTTGCTATCATACTTTATTGCCACGCGATCGATCGCATAGCGGCATTTCCCTACATCTCACAGTCCCGGGATGTCACCCGTGCCTAGATTATCAAACGGCGCCCCAAGGCGATCCCGTGTGGGTCCAACCTTACAACCAGTCCAACCTGAGTGCATATCGCAAAGCGAGCATTTTGTACACTGATTAGTCATCCCCAAACTGACGGTCTTAAGTACTGATTTCATCGCATTTACCAGCGCAAGCTGGATTGAACCGGCCACATATCATCAGGCGAAGTATATATCAAAACGTCTCATGAATCAGACTGGAGCTTAATCCGAAATTCAATATGGCTTCCAAGATGGTTGCTATAAATTGATTAACAGGTAATTCATCATATGTGGCTGTGACTGAAGAAATGGGGCTTACCGAATGTGCGACTAGTGTAGATCCAGATCAGCCTGTGCATCCACACAGTCTGATCAGGATCTGCACTGGTCTCAATTCCATCAATGAAACAGAGCCATGCTTCTGACAAGCAATACAGCTCATTGCCAGGCTACATGAGTGTGCTATTTGACCAGGAGCTACATTGGTCGCAAATCCCATAAGCCCCAATTATCCGGTCACAACCTCGTATGGAGAAATATATTTATCCCGTCAACACAGTGCGTATGTGCCGTGAAACACGGTGCTGTGAAACATTTTTGATATCCTGTCAATACGACCTAATCACTGCGTATGCATATGTGTGGTGGCTGGGGTTACTATTTTGCATTTTAAAGCCTTTTGTAGGTGTTTGACGGGATAAATAGAATAGTAGGTTAGTGCCGTGAATGGGAAAAATATCTGGCGCGGCACGAAAACGGGATGTGCTCGGGAGAGCCTCGCCCATCCCGTTTACTAAGCCTTGTCAGATATTTTTCCCCATTCACGGCACTCACCTACTGTTCTCTATTTCCGATACCTTATAGTGTTGGGTAACTCACCAATCGTGTATATCCGCCAGGTCCGTGCAGAGCGATGAACGGCGGATGTGAGCAGATCTGTATCCCGCTGGGCCTGATCGGGCTGTGCCGGTGTCAGTATGGATATCTCCTCCAAGACGACAAACGATCATGCTCATCCAGTAAGTGTGCGTGGATAGCCACCAAACAGAATCCCAATTAAAAAGGGATTTTCCCAAATAAATCCTTTTTTCGCTCAGTTGCTTGCTCTCTCGACGCAACCGATTTACACGTTTGAGCAGTTTTATGGTTGAAATGTGGTAAAATTTCCTACAATACCCCGTCAAAACTGCTCGAACCTGGAAATAATCAGAAAATTAGGTGAATTCGATGAGCTTCGAATTTGCGAGTTTGACCACATTTCGACCCCAAAGCCGCCCAAACGTGGAAATCGGTTATGTCGAGAGAGATTTATTTGGGAAAATCCCTTTTTGTTTGGGATTCTGTTACACCAATGATTTTTACTATCTGACCTTTGACTCGAGAAATGGTGATTATGGGTTTCATCCGCAGTGTCTGATCAGGTTCTGCACTGGTCGCCATTTCATCAACAACTAGTAGCAAAATATCTTTAACAATTTCAGGCTAGGACATGTGGGAATATTCGCAGAGATTTACGTTCGCGGTCTTCAATCCCTCGCGAAGAACGTGAATGTATCTGGCGCGCGAATATTAGTTGGTTTACAATAAACACCCGTCATGATACTAACTAGAAATATAGATCGACATCAGGCTATAGGGGCCCGTTTCACTAAACTTCGTACGACTAAAATCTTCGTAAGTGCAAATTGAGGTTCGTCTGGAAATTTCAATTGATGCTCAATAAATGTAAATCCAATACTTGTTTACGAGAAGACATTGTTAATATGAAATTTACAGAGTACCATTGTTTTGCACTTACGAACATTTTAGTCGTATGAAGTTTAGTGAAATGGGCCCCAGGAGTGTGATATATGATCTGGCACTGCACTGGTCACAAATCCCATTAGGTCGATTTCTCTAGTCATTGCATAGGTAGATGTTGCAGTGATTCACCAAGAAAATCACTATCATGGGGGCCGTTTCACTAAACTTCATACGACTTTAATGTTCGTAAGTGCAAAATTAATGACAGTCTGTAAATTTCACATTCAAAATGTTTTCCTGTAAACAATTATTGTGTTGACTTGTATTGAGCACAGGTGGAAGATTTGGACCCTAGACCCAATAAATGGCTCATTTGAAAAACGTTACTCCACCCATCCATTTCCTTACAATATACTGTATAGCCTTTCACGGTGGGCAAGAGCTTTCGACAATGCCCTAGACATGCTTAGTTTCGGGCTCGCTCAAACACCACACGTTTCACTGTTTTCTGCTGACTTACTCCTCTGGCAAATAATAAATGCATTAGGTCCCAAATCCCCAAATATATTCACGTTAAACATCTGTGTTTAGTGTATTGTTAGTTACACACGTTTTAGATACCAACGTTACAGACAAATATCTCTTTCCGACAGAATCCCAGACACACATCGCCACCTGATTGGCTGTAGTATTTGTAACGCTCCAGTTTAGGTTTTTCCGTGACGTCATTATTGATCATTCTGCGAATATAACAAAGAAAATCCGAAAGTAAAGTTCACGGAAGGTTATGTCGAAATGTTGGGACGCAAATCAAAATAAACGCACGTTTTAGATCATTCAAGGTTAGTCACAAATTGTAACATAGGATTTACTGATGTTTATTTCAGTGATTCACGTCAATATGTTGAGATTGTAATGGGATTTCAGCAAGATTTAACACGTAATTTATGCTTCCACAGCCCACAAAAATGTGTGACATTCTTTCGTACACACAATTATCGCCTGGCTGTGATAGCTAATTTGCCCGTAACTAACGAAATGCTTAAAGCAGATGATTGAATTGAATTTAATTTAATTTGAAGCCCTACGACATTTATGGATTACCAGAGACATAAGTCAGCAGAAAAATCGAAATGTGTGGTGTTTGAGCGAGTCCGAAACTACGTTTTCCCAAGCTCTTTCCTACCTTGAAAACGCAATCATAGTGAATGGGGTAACGGTTTACAAATGAGCCATTTATCAGGGCCTAATTTATTTATCAGTCTGGTCAGGATCTGCACTGTTCACCTTTTGATCACTGAAACACCCGTCATGCTTCTAACAGGCAATATATATTGTTATAAGTCTAGAAGAGTGTGATATTTGATCCTGAGCGACACTGGTCACACATCACATAACCCCAGTCACAGCCACATATAATCACTTCAGCCTCGTTTACGGACAATTTTCTCCTGTTGTCCGACTGGACACACAACACGATGTACCAAGTGTCGCTGACCACAAGTGACGTCAGGGCTGTGGACACAGATGACGTGGGCCAGGTTAACGGAGTGATATTTAACCCCGACACACAGACCGTCATCTGGGGCGATACGCAGGAACATATCATCAAATCGATCAACCTCAATGGATCGGGATACTCAATTATAAGCAACACTGGTAAGGAAGGCCATCATCCGGGTATGGAAGGTGTTCGAGCCAATTGCCCGGCCACACCACCTTAATTAATCACAATAACAGGTAAGTAAACTCTGCTCAGTAATTATTAATTATTTGACCATCACGTTAGTCGTATTTTATAATTTGCTAAATGCTAATATCAAAATGGGCGCTACCTATATGACAGGCTTTGTCAGACATTTGATTGGGAGTGTTGGAAGACGTAGACTTTATTGAGGAAATAAAGATTATATACATATTATGCCGTATGATGAACATATAATATGAACTAGGTGCGACACTAGTGCCATATAGTGGCATCGTGATAGTTCACATATTGAAATTTCAATCTGGGACTAATCATAGCGTATGTAATGTATGTATCAATATACTAAATTAAATAAACGGTTTCAATAAACTAATTTCTTAATCAAAGTACTCGAGGTACTGACTGGTGGTAGACATAGACATGCACATTGATACGGTAAAACAGTTATGGAAGAATAGAGCAACGTGCAAGCATCTACTGAATGAAAATATGAATGATAGCAAACATGCAAATGCAGTTTCAAATGAATCACTCATACGGCAATGACGTTGTAACATAATTAATCTACTGAACTGGGAATTTATAAGAGGGGAGAATGTGCGGGGTGGGAAAGGAAGATATGGATGATGACAAACGTTCACAGGAAGTTTCAAGCCAATCAGTCATACAATAATGTTATAGGAGAATGTAAAGGTATATGAATATAAAAAGAACATTTTAATGGTTCGTATTTTGCTATATGTAAATACAATTTATTACAGTGAGCAATCATTTTACCTGTAGCCGTGTTTGTGAAGTTTTCAATACTTTTTTGAATATGTGAAGACGATTGTTCGCATAATTCACTTATTATTTTCTGAATTCATGATAGCATATTGTTCGCCAAGGAATACTCCTGTTGTTTGTTTTGTTTCCTCACCATCCTCTTTGTATAAATCTACAAGTTGAATACTTTATTATTTAACTCTTTTAACTCCTCTATGAGTTGATTTTATAATATATTGTTCTTATCAGACAATAGTTTTTGAGGGACTTTGTATGTTTTAAAATATATTTCGTATGCTTTGAAATATCCACATTTCGGTTTGTCTACGAGTTCTAAGAAGTTAGTGCTTTTATTATCTTTAAGTTCATTGATTACAGCTGCATATGTTTGTTTATTAATTTTAAGCAAGTTTTCTAAGGTTGTAGATTCGGTTTCTATAGGGTTTGCAGTCAAAGGTGCGGGTATAGGTTTCGGTTTAGGTTCTTCTCGTTGGAGAGCATCTACCATCTTTCTAGTTGTTCATCATTGCTTACACCATCACGGTGAAGCTGTAAAATGTATTTCTCATCTATAGCATTTGTATATATTGTTTTATTTTGCTAAATATATTAAAAAAATATATCAAAAGGTATATAAAATGGAAAATAAAATGTGTTACTTTTTCAGAGTCGGAATGTTTGGACGCTGCAAAGTCAATGCTACAAGAAATGCTGACTACTGTAATTCATAACTATATAAGAAAAAAGGATAAAAGTAAACTAAGAGAATGCATAAATTGTGGTGGCGGCACAACTACTAAATATCAATCTGTGGTTCCTGTGGTGGAGCGTTAGTTAATTTAGAACATAAATATATAAAAGTTATAAAACCTTTCTTGAATGAAAGTACAAGATTAAGAAGAATACAAGTATGAATTTATTCTTCACTCTAGTTTGATCATTTTTGGTGAAAAATAAACACTAGTCTGGGGAAGTAGGTGGGGTGGTCTAGAACGTGCGCCAGAGGGTAAGTGAGTTTAACTTAGTACTTGTTTGTGTTTTATCGAAAATATCGGTTTACTTGGACTAAAAGTTGGTATTGGGTGTGGTCCAGAACACCCAATTGTTGTATATATATATATATATAATATACTAATGTGGGAAAGTGCGAACACACCGTACCCAAATTCTCAAAAGCCACCCGGCAACATACTTCCATGAAATAGTCGTTTAATCGCATGTTCAAACTTTGTGTCATTTTGTTATTTCGTAAATTTCGCTTTCCAGCTCAATTTTTGTATTAAGCATAATAATTAGAAGCTAAAGCTAGCGAAAATTACTTGAAATGCTATGAAATTATTAATAACCAACTCGTTTTCTACATTATGAAAAAATAACTCGAAAATCTATTTACTAATAACGACGAAATCAGCAAAATAGTATTTTGTGCAAACCGTATCAACATGACGTCACGTGACGTGTGACGTCACGAAC
Organism: Conchocele bisecta; assembly: GCA_029237695.1. Classification (NCBI taxonomy): domain Eukaryota; kingdom Metazoa; phylum Mollusca; class Bivalvia; order Lucinida; family Thyasiridae; genus Conchocele; species Conchocele bisecta. Next base: position 154,547,302 of record CM055265.1, on the reverse strand, counting down.
TTCGTGACATTATCATAGTACTACTACAATCAACCTCACACATAGATGTTATTGGCATGTTGTCAACCTTGTGCATTTATTGTGAGCACACTCCGCATCATATATGTGGCTGTGACTGGATAAATGGGGCTTATGGGTTTTGCGACCAGTGTAGATCCAAATCAGCATGTGCATCCACAGTCTGATCAGGATATGCACTGTTCGCCATAACATCAATGAAACACCCAGCATGCTTCCAACAAGCAATATAGACCGTTCATAGGCTAAATAAGTGTGGTATTTGATCAGGGGCTACACATGTCACAAATCCCATAAGCCCCATTTCTCCAGTACCAGCCACATGTACAGACAACTCGTGCGTGTTCATGCCTATGCAGTAAAGACAGTGTGTAAAGTAATCGAACGTGCTATTCGTATGATTATACAATGGAAAGAGACGATTTAAATTACATGTAGATGTGTAGCGTGTATATACGATACGCAAATGCATTAATTAACCATTTCAACATCATGTGTTTCTCCTAATGTTTGCAAACAGTGGGATTCCAGATGAGCTTGCTCATCGGAGTCTGCACTATATATGGATATATTCTAACCTTTTATATAATTCCCAACTATTCTGATTATTAAAATTAAATATTTCATTCCAGTTATTTAGAGGTGAGATTGATTTATTTGCTTATATTTAAGGGTATGCATTGGCTCGAATACCTTCTATACCTGGGCATTGTACCCAAGAGGCCGTATTTGAATTAATTTTGAAGTAATTTCAGGTTCTGCAAACAAAAATCCAAAGTAAAATTGGCAGGTGCGTGTTAAAATAGGTCAACCCTGTCAGCCACAATTCGTGACCTAAAACGGGTTCAGACATATGCGCCTAAGTGAGATTGATAATGGAGATGTTCCATTTAAAGGTGTGTACCAAGCATATGCTGACCGGTTCGCCATAGACTTCAGTACGGGGAACATATTCTACACGGCTGTCAGGCTGGTTGACACCGGCTTTCTCGGGGTGGCTGTATTGTCCACGGAGGGGCATCATCGGAAACTGGTTACACTGTCTGGTGGCTCCTTACCACGTGACATTGTGGTCCATCCAACAGATGGGTATGTATATATACCGCCACGTGTATATAGAGATATTATATAAGTTATGATTAAATATGATATTTATTAAACTAGTTTCCCAATTTCATAAAAAAAACGAGGCTATGACCAGTTACTTAATGTGAAATCAGCCAACCAGTTTATAAACATCATATTAAATCAACACAAATGTTATAGTACATGTATTAGCAGTCCATCATACATGGAAGTTGAAGTGATAACTTAACGTAGTTCTGTAGTGGGCTCATTTACATATTTGTTTGACTTGTGTCTTTTGAGTTTTATAGCACTGTTTTATTTAACTTCAAGCATCTATTTTATGGAATAAACACATTGTGTTACGGTTATCATTGGTCTTGGTTAAAGGTACATGCCCACTCAGTAGGCAAAAACCGTTCTTTACAGGAATTAAATAAGTGTATAATTGTGTCACTAGTCCACCAGTTCTAAAAGTAATGAGGGCCCGCTATACATATATACTCATTTAGTAATATTTATTTTACTGACAGTGACTCGCGATGGTATCAGGTTATTTTCATATGCAAATGAGGCATGATGTGTTTTAATTGTTTATACATGTACTAATTAAATGCGTCACTGAAAAAATAATATTTCCGACATATTATAAAGAATGATCTTTGCTTATCGATAAATAAATACACAAAATAAAAAGTAATGTCAATTAACATTTTAAAGATACACGGTTATTGCCCCGGATATCAATGTGGAAATTTACGTCTGATAACAATGTCAATGAGTACGTGGGGTAATTGTGAATGAATGTTTATTTTGCTAGAAAGTACTATATCTATAGAATATACAAAACTATCTGTCTCCCTATAGTACAACCTGGCATTTGGGACCCCGGCTTCAATACATGTTAGAAATTGTATTCACGAAAAAAAACGATGTTATAATATGGTAATCATTACGACTCTGAAAAGTGGCATAAATAGTGTGTGCATTAATTTCCGAATATGCTCCTACATAGTAGGTCGTTTAGCTAACTCCAGATATGAGTCGAAAGGTACGGATCCCCGCAGGGGACATATAATATTTTTGTTATTAATTCGTTCCCACGAAATAACAATTCGTTCCATTCCATCAATTTAACATTCGTTCCCACGAATTAACAATTCGTTCCCATGAATTAACAATTCGTTCCCTCGTGGAAACGAATTTTTAATTCGAGGGAGATTCTACACGAGTATATTAGGTAACCATAGTTAGAGTAGGCCAGGTTCTACACTATGTATATGCCGTTAAATTAGGTCGGGCTATACACTGTCTATATACAATTACAGTAGGCCAAGTTCTACACTGTGGATATGCCGTTAAACTTGTTAAAGTTGGCCATTTTCTACACAGTGTATGCAGTAGGCCTGTTTCTACACTGTGTGTATGCCGTTACATTAGCTCAGGTTATACACTGTCTATATACAATTACAGTAGGTCAGGTTCTACACTGTGTATATGACGTTACAGTATGACAGGTTCCACAGTATGTATATGACGTTAAAGTAGGCCAGGTTCTACACTGTGTATATGCCGTTACATTAGGTCAGGCTATGCACTGTCTATATACAATTACAGTAGGCCAAGTTCTACACTGTGGATATGCCGTTACAGTATATCAGGTTCTGCACTGTGTATATGACGTTACATTAGGTCAGGCCATATACTGTCTATATGCAATTACATTAGACCAAGTTTCACACTGTTTATATGCCGTTACCATTGTTACAGAAGGCCAGGGTCTACACTGTATATATGCCGTTACATTATATCACGTTATACACTGTCTATATGCAATTACATTAGGCCAAGTTCTACCCTATGGATATGCCGTTATTATTGTTAAAGTTGGCCAGGTTCTACACAGTGTATGCAGTAGGCCTGTTTCTAAACTGTGTATATGACGTTACAGTATGACAGTTTCCACACTATGTATATGACGTTACAGTAGGCCAGGTTCAACACTGTGTATATGCCGTTACATTAGGTCAGGCTATACATTGTCTACATACAATTACAGTAGGTCATGTTCTACACTGTGTATATGACGTTATAGTATGTCAGGTTCCACACTATGTATATGACGTTAAAGTAGGCCAGGTTCTACACTGTGTATATGCCGTTACATTAGGTCAGGCTATACACTGTCTATATACAATTACATTATGTCAGGTTCTACACTGTGTATATGCCGTTACATTATATCAGGTTATACACTGTCTGTATGCAATTACATTAGGCAAAGTTCTACCCTGTGGATATGCCGTTACCATGATTGTTACAGTAGGCCAGGCTCTACACTGTGTATATGCAATTACATTAGGCCAAGTTCTTCCCTGTGTATATGCCGTTACCATTGTTACAGTAGGCCAGGTTTCTACACTGTGTAAATGCCGTTACAGTATGTCAGGTTCTACACTGAGTATATGTCGTTACATTAGATAACGCTCTACACTGTGTATATGCCGTTACAGTATGTCAGGTTCTGAACTGTGTGTATGCCGTTACAGTGTGTCAGGTTCCACACTGTGTCAACGACGTTACAGTATGACAGGTTCCACACTGTGTATATGCCGTTACATTATATCAGGGTTTACACTGTCTGTATGCAATTACATTAGGCCAGGTTCTACCATGAGGATATGCCGTTACCATTGTTAAAGTAGGCCAGGTTCTACACTGTGGATATGCCGTTACAATATGTCAGGTTCCACACTGTGTATATCCCGTTACTGTATGTCAGGTTCTACACTGTGTATATGGCATTACAGTATATCAGGTTCTACAATGTGTATATGCTGTTACCGTAGGCCTGATTCCACACTGTGTATATGCCGATACAGTATGTCAGGTTATACACTGTGTATTTGCCGTTACAGTATGTCAGGTTCTACACTGTGTATATGTCGATGCATTAGGTCAGGTTATACATTGTGTATATGACGTTACAGTATGACAGGTTCTACACTGTGTATATGTCGTTGCATTAGGTCAGGTTCTACACTGTGTATATGCAGTTACAGTATGTCAGGTTCTCCACTGTGTATATGTCGTTACAGTATGTCATATTTTATACTGTGTATATGTCGTCACATTAGATCATTTTCATCACTATGTATATGCCGTTACATTATGTCCTGTTCTACACTGTGTATATGCCGTTACAGTATGTCATGGTTCTACACTGTGAATTTGCCGTTACAGTATGTCAGGTTCTACACTGTGTATATGCCGTTACAGTATGGTAGGTTTCACCTGGTTTATGCCGTTACTGTATGTCATTTTTACACTTGTTGTTTATATGCGTCAGTATGTTAGGTTCTACACTGTGTATATGCCGTTACAGTATGTCAGGTTCTACACTGTGTATATGCCGTTGCAGTATGTCAGGCTCCACACTGTGTATATGACGTCACATTATGTCAAGTTCCACACTGTGTATATGACGTTACAGTATGTCAGGTTCCACACTGTGTATATGCCGTTACAGTATGTCAGGTTCTCCACTGTGTGTATTACGTTACAGTATGACAAGTTCCACATTGTGTATATGCCGTTACAGTATGTCCTGTTCTACACTGTTTATATGACGTTACAGTATGACAAGTTCCTCACTGTATATATGCGGTTACATTCGATCAGGTTATACACTGTCTGTATGCAATTACATTCGGCCAAGTTATTTGGATATGCCGTTACCATTGTTAAAGTAGGTAAGGTTCTACACTGTGTATATGCCGTTACAGTATGCCAGGTTCCACACTGTGTATATGCCATTGTAGTATGTCAGGTTGTACACTGTGGATATATCGTTACAGTATGTCAGGTTCCACTCTGTGTATATGCTGTTACAGTATGTCAGGTTCTATGCTGTGTATATGACGTTATAGTATGTCAGGTTCTACACTATATATATGACGTTGCAGTATGTCAGGTTCTACACTATGTATATTACGTTACAGTATGTCAGGTTACACTGTGTATCTGCCGTTACATATGTCAGGTTCTACACTGATGTATTATGTACGTTACAGATGTCAGGTTCTACAGTGTGCTATATTTGACTGCTACAGTATGTCAGGTTCTACACGTGTGTATATTAGCGTTACAGTATCAGGTTCTACACTGGTGTATATGCCGTACATATGTCAAGGTTTAGTTGTGGTTTATATGCTGCCTACAGTTATGTCAGGTACACGTGTATATGGTTACGTTATGTCAGGTTCTACACTGTCTATATGACGTTACAGTATTTCAGGTTATCCACTGTGTATATGACGTTATAGTATGACCGGTTCCACACTGTGTACTTTCCGTTACAGTATGTCAGGTTCTACATTGTGTATATGCTGTTACATTAGATCAGGTTATACACTGTATGTATGCAATTACTTCAGGCCAAGTTCTACCCTGTGTATATGCTGTTGCCATTGTTATAGTAGGCCAGGTTCCACACTGTGTATATGACGTTGCAGTATGCCAGGTTTCACACTGTGTATATGCCGTTACAGTATGTCAGGTTCTACAATGTGTACATGCCGTTACCATAGGCCAGGTTACACACTGTGTATATGCTGTTACGGTATGTCAGGTTCTACACTGTGTATATGCCGTTACAGTATTTTAGGTTCCACACTGTGTATATGCTGTTAGAGTATGTCAGGTTCTCCATTATGTATATGCCGTTACAGTCTGTCAGGTTCTACACTGTGTATATGACGTTACAGTATGTCAGGTTCTACACTGTGTATATGACGTTACAGTATGTCAGGTTCTACACTATGTATATTACATTACAGTATGTCAGGTTCTACACTGTGTATATGCCGTTACAATATGTCAGGTTCTACAGTGTGTATATGCTGCTACGGTAAGTCAGGTTCTACACTGTGTATATGCCGTTACAGTATGTCAGATTATACACTGTCTATATGACGTTACACTATGTCAGGTTATCCACTGTGTATATGACGCTATAGTATGACAGGTTCCACACTGTGTACTTTCCGTTACAGTATGTCAGGTTGTACACTGTGTCTATGACGTTACAGTATGGCAGGTTCCATACTGTGTATATGCTGTTACATTAGATCAGGTTATACACTGTATGTATGCAATTACTTCAGGCCAAGTTCTACCCTGTGTATATGCCGTTGCCATTGTTATAGTAGGCCAGGTTCCACACTGTGTATATGATGTTGCAGTATGCCAGGTTTCACACTGTGTATATGCCGTTACAGTATGTCAGGTTCTACAATGTGTACATGCCGTTACCATAGGCCAGGTTACAAACTGTGTATATGCTGTTACGGTATGTCATCTACACTGTGTATATGCCATTACAGTATTTTAGGTTCCACACTGTGTATATGCTGTTACAGTATGTCAGGTTCTTCATTGTGTATATGCCGTTACAGTCTGTCAGGTTCTACACATGTATAGATTACGGTTACAGAGTTCATGTCAGTCCACACTGTGTATATGCGTTACAATATGTCAGGTCTCCATTGTGTATTATGTGAATACAGTATGTCAGGTTCTACACTGTGTATATGACGTTACACTATGTCAAGTTCTACACTGTGTATATGCCGTTACAGTATGTCAGGTTCTACAATGTGTATATGACGTTACAGTATGTCAGGTTCTACACTGTGTATATGACGTTAGAGTATGTCAGGTTCTACAATGTGTATATGCCGTTACCGTAGGCCTTGTTCCACACTGTGTATATGCCGTTACAGTATGTCAGATTCTACACTGTGTATATGCCGTTACAGTATGTCAGGTTCTACAAATGTTTATATGCTGTTACCGTAGGCCTTGTTTCACACTGTGTATATGCCGTTACAGTATGTCAGATTCTACACTGTGTATATGCCGTTACAGTATGTCAGGTTCTCCACTGTGTATATTTCGTTACAGTTTGACAGGTTCCACATTGTGTATATTCCGTTACATTATGACAGGTTCCACATTGTGTATATTCCGTTACAGTATGTCCGGTTCTACACTGTTTACGTGACGTTACAGAATGACAGGTTCCACACTGTATATATGCGGTTGCATTCGATCAGGTTATACACTGTCTGTATGCAATTACATTCGGCCAAGTTCTGTGGATATGCCGTTACCATTGTTAAAGTAGGTAAGGTTCTACACTGTTTATATGCCGTTACAGTATGTCAGGTTCCACACTGTGTATATGCCGTTGTAGTATGTCAGGTTGTACACTGTGTATATGTCGTTACAGTATGTCAGGTTCCACTCTGTGTATACGCTGTTACAGTATGTCAGGTTCCTTACTGTGTATATGACGTTATAGTATGTCAGGTTCTGCACTATGTATATGATGTTGCAGTATGTCAGGTTCTACACTATGTATATTACGTTACAGTATGTCAGGTTCTACACTGTGTATATGCAGTTACAATATGTCAGGTTCTACAGTGTGTATATGCTGTTACAGTATGTCAGGTTCTACACTGTGTATATGACGTTACAGTATGTCAGGTTCTACACTGTGTATATGCCGTTACAGTAAGTCAGGTTCTACACTGTCTATATGACGTTACAGTATGTCAGGTTATCCACTGTGTATATGACGTTATAGTATGACAGGTTCCACATTGTGTACTTTCCGTTAGAGTATGTCAGGTTCTACACTGTGTCTTTGACGTTACAGTATGGCAGGTTCCACACTGTGTATATGCTGTTACATTAGATCAGGTTATACACTGTATGTATGTAATTACTTCAGGCCAAGTTCTACCCTGTGTATATGCCGTTGCCATTGATATAGTAGGCCAGATTCCACACAGTCTATATGACGTTGCAGTATGCCAGGTTTCACACTGCGTATATGCCGTTACAGTATGTCAGGTTCTACAAAGTGTACATGCCGTTACCATAGGCCAGGTTACACACTGTGTATATGCTTTTACGGTATGTCAGGTTCTACACTGTGTATATGCCGTTACAGTATTTTAGGTTCCACACTGTGTATATGCTGTTACAGTATGTCAGGTTCTCCATTTTGTATACGCCGTTACAGTCTGTCAAGTTATACACTGTGTATATGACGTTACAGTATGTCAGGTTCTACACCGTGTATATGCCGTTACAGTTTGTCAGGTTCTACACTGTGTATATGACGTTACAGTATGTCAGGTTCTACACTATGTATATCACGTTGCAGTATGTCAGATTCTACACTATGTATATTACCTTACAGTATGTCAGGTTCTACACTGTGTATATGCCTTTACAATATGTCAGGTTCTACAGTGTGTATATGCTGTTACAGTATGTCCGGTTCTACTCTGTGTATGCCATGCCGTTACAGTATGTTCAGTCTTACTGCATGTGTTATATGCGTTACAGTATGTCAGTCTACACTGTGGTTACATGATATGCCGTTACAGTATTTCAGGTTCACACTTGTATCCGTTACAGTGTATGTTCAGAGCACCCATACTGTGTATACGTCACAGTATGTCAGGTTCCACACTGTATGACTTACAGTATCATTTCACACTGTGATATGCCGTTACAGTATGTCAGGTTCGATAATGTGTATATACCGTTACCGTAGGCCATGTTCCACACTGTGTATATGCCGTTACTGTATGTCAGGTTCTACACTGGGTATATGCCGTTACAGTATGTCAGGTTCCACACTGTGTATATGCTGTTACCGTATGTCATGTTCTCCAATGTGTATATGCCGTTACAGAATGTCAGGTTCTATACTGTGTATATGACGTTATATTATGTCAGGTTCTACACTGTGTATATGCCGTTACAGTATGTCAGGTTCTACACTGTGTATATGACGTTACAGTATGTCAGGTTCTACACTGTGTGTATGACGTTACAGTATGTTAGGTTCTACAATGTGTATATGCTGTTACCGTAGGCCTTGTTCCACACTGTGTATATGCCGTTAAAGTATGTCAGATTATACACTGTGTATATGCCGTTACAGTATGTCAGGTTCTACAATGTGTATATGCCGTTTCCGTAGGCCTTGTTCCACACTGTGTATATGCCGTTACTGTATGTCAGGTTCTCCACTGTGTATATTACGTTACAGTATGACAGGTTCCACATTGTGTATATGCCGTTACAGTATATCCGGTTCTACACTGTTTACATGACGTTACAGTATGACAGGTTCCACACTGTATATATGCGGTTGCATTCTATAAGGTTATATACTGTCTGTATGCAATTACATTCGGCCAAGTTCTTTGGATATGCCGTTACCATTGTTAAAGTAGGTCAGGTTCTACACTGTTTATATGCCGTTATAGTATGTCAGTTTCCACACTGTTTATATGCCTTTGTAGTATGTCAGGTTGTAAACTGTGTATATGCCGTTACAGTATGTCAGGTTCCACTCTGTGTATATGCCGTTACAGTATGTCAGTTTCTACACTATGTATATGACGTTGCAGTATGTCAGGTTCTACACTATGTATATGACGTTGCAGTATGTCAGGTTCTACACTATGTATATTACGTTAGAGTATGTCAGTCTATACACTATCTGTATGCAATTACATTAGGCCAAGTTCTACCCTGTGTATATGCCGTTGCCATTGTTATAGTAGGCCAGGTTTCACACTGTGTATATGACGTTACAGTATGTCAGGTTTCGCACTGTGTATATGCCGTTACAGTATGTCAGGTTCTACAATGTGTATATGCCGTTACCGTAGGCCAGGTTCCATTCTGTGTATATGCTGTTACGGTATTTCAGGTTCCACAATGTGTATATGCTGTTACAGTATGTCAGGTTCTCCATTGTGTACATGCCGTTACAGTATGTCAGGTTCTAAGCTGTGTATATGACGTTACAGTATGTCAGGTTCTACACTGTGTATATGCCGTTACAGTATGTCAGGTTCTACACTGTGTATATGACGTTACAGTATGCCAGGTTCTACACTGTGTATATGACGTTACAGTATGTCAGGTTCTACAATGTGTATATGCCTTTACAGTATGTCAGGTTCCGCACCGTGTATATGCTGTTACAGTATGTCAGGTTCTCCACTGTGTATATTACGTTACAGTATGACATGTTCCACATTGTTAATATGCCGTTACAGTATGTCCGGTTCTACACAGTTTATATGACGTTACAGTATGACAGGTTCCACACTGTATATATGCAGTTACATTCGATCAGATTATACATACACTCTGTTATGCAATTACATTAGGCAAAGTTCTGTGGATATGCCGTTGCCATTGTTAAAGTAGATCAGGTTCTACACTGTGTATATGCCGTTACTGTATGTCAGGTTCCAGACTGTGTATATATGCCGTTTCAATATGTCTGGTTGTACACTGTGTATATGCCGTTACAGTATGTCAGGTTACACTCTGTGTATATACCGTTACAGTATGTCAGGTTCTATACTGTGTATATGACGTTATAGTATGTCAGGTTCTACACTATGTATATGACGTTGCAGTATGTCAGGTTCTACACTATGTATATGACGTTGCAGTATGTCAGGTTCTACACTATGTATATTACGTTAGAGTATGTCAGTCTATACACTATCTGTATGCAATTACATTAGGCCAAGTTCTACCCTGTGTATATGCCGTTGCCATTGTTATAGTAGGCCAGGTTTCACACTGTGTATATGACGTTACAGTATGTCAGGTTTCGCACTGTGTATACCGTTACAGTATGTCAGGTTCTACAATGTGTGATATGCCGTTACCGTAGCCAGGTTCCATTCTGTGTATATGCTGTTACGGTATTTCAGGTTCCACAATGTGTATATGCTGTTACAGTATGTCAGGTTCTCCATTGTGTACATGCCGTTACAGTATGTCAGGTTCTAAGTGTGTATATGACGTTACAGTATGTCAGGTTCTACACTGTGTATATGCCGTTACAGTATGTCAGGTTCTACACTGTGTATATGACGTTACAGTATGCCAGGTTCTACACTGTGTATATGACGTTACAGTATGTCAGGTTCTACAATGTGTATATGCCTTTACAGTATGTCAGGTTCCGCACCGTGTATATGCTGTTACAGTATGTCAGGTTCTCCACTGTGTATATTACGTTACAGTATGACATGTTCCACATTGTTAATATGCCGTTACAGTATGTCCGGTTCTACACAGTTTATATGACGTTACAGTATGACAGGTTCCACACTGTATATGCAGTTACATTCGATCAGATTATACATACACTCTGTTATGCAATTACATTAGGCAAAGTTCTGTGGATATGCCGTTGCCATTGTTAAAGTAGATCAGGTTCTACACTGTGTATATGCCGTTACTGTATGTCAGGTTCCAGACTGTGTATATATGCCGTTTCAATATGTCTGGTTGTACACTGTGTATATGCCGTTACAGTATGTCAGGTTACACTCTGTGTATATACCGTTACAGTATGTCAGGTTCTATACTGTGTATATGACGTTATAGTATGTCAGGTTCTACACTATGTATATGACGTTGCAGTATGTCAGGTTCTACACTATGTATATTACGTTACAATATGTCAGGTTCTGCACTGTGTATATGCCGTTACAATATTTCAGGTTCTACAGTGTGTATATGCCGTTACGGTATGTCAGGTTCTACATGTATACTGTGTATATGAAATTTCACTATGTCAGGTTCTACACTGTGTATATGACGTTATAGTATGTCAGGTTCTACACTGTGTATATGACGTTATAGTATGTCAGGTTCTACACTGTGTATATGACGTTATAGTATGTCAGGCTTTACACTGTGTATATGACGTTATAGTATATCAGGTTCAACTCTGTGTATATTACGTTATAGCATGTCAGGTTCTACACTGTGTATATGACGTTATAGTATATCAGGTTCTACACTGTGTATATGACGTTGCAGTATGTCAGGTTCTACACTATGTATATGACGTTACAGTATGTCAGGTTCTACACTGTGTACATGGCGTTTTATCACGTCAACGCAGTGCCTATGTGCCGTGAATCAAGGTGCCTTGAAACTTATTTGATATCCTGTCCATACGACCTGAATTGACTGAATAGTCTGATGGAACTGTTGTGAGGGTTAAATTTGGCAAATAAAAACGATATCGCCAGAAAATAAAATTAAGTTCATGCCATTTTCTGAATGTCAAATCAATTTCCATTTCGACCCTCAATTTTCAATTGCGTTTGCTCTCTATCCATTCCGTGCGTCATTCAGACATGACTAACGTCATACTTATAATATTTACGTCAATAAGTCTACTACGTCATTTGAAATAAAAATGGCTGCTCCCAGTGGTTCCAGTCAGGTAATGAAATAAACGAAACCAATTGGTGTTTGTGTTGTTGATTTGTATACTGAATAGATCGCAATCGTTGAAGAATCTGCCCCAAATGTAAATGGATGGATCTGGTGAATTTTGAGATTGTATTTCGTTGAAAAGAAGCTGTAATTTCACATTGTCGGTGACAAAATATAAAGTATCAACAGAACATTCATTTGTTGAACCTGCCTGAAGTACTTGTTTTTATGGTTCATTCTGGATGGATGGTCACCATTATAAATAGGATTAAATCGTAAAGCTGCCACCTTGTTGTTTTTTTTCATTTCCATGAATGGCATGATTCACGAAGGGTGAAAAGAACAAACAAAATAGTTGTAACAGTTAAGATTATTCGTGAAATATATCGATGTGTAAAGTTCGTAAAGTCTAAAACAATTATTGATCAATTTACTGTTATGACTGTTGATTAAGGGAGTTTACAACCATACTTTATCGAACTATGTTGTGTGCGACAATGAGTGTTTGATGTAATTCGGTTCTAACTTATCTCGCTTTTGAAGGCTAAATTAACTAAATTAATATGATTTAAATTCTGTTTTAGAATGTTAATGGGATAAATAGAAAAGTAGGTTAGTGTCGTGAATGGGAAAACATATCTGGCTCGGCACGGAAACCGGATAGGCTCGGCAGAGCCTCGCCCATCCAGTTTCCTAAGCCTCGCCAGATATTTTTTTCCATTCACGGCAATAACCTACTATTCTCTATATAGTATGTCAGGTTCTACACTGTGTATATGGCGTTGCAGTATGTCAGGTTCTACACTATGTATATGACGTTACAGTATGTCAGGTTCTAAACTGTGTATATGCCGTTACAATATATCAGGTGCTACAGTGTGTATATGCCGTTACAGTATGTCATGTTCTACACTGTGTATATGTCGTTACAGTATGTCCGGTTCTACACTGTGTATATGCCGTTACAGTATGTCAGGTTCTACACTGTGTATATGACGTTACAGTATGTCAGGTTCTACACTGTGTACATGACGTTACAGTAGGTCAGGTTCTACACTGTGTATATGCCGTTACAGTATGTCAGGTTCTACACTGTGTATATGATGTTACCGTAGGCCAGGTTCTACACTGTGTATATGCCGTTACCGTATGTCATGTTCCACACTGTGTACAGGTGTATATGACGTTACAGTATGTCGGGTTCCACACTGTGTATACGACGTTCCAGTATGTCAGGTTCTACACTGTGTATATGTCGTTACATTAGGTCAGGCTATATACTGTCTATATGCAATTACAGTAGGCAAAGTTCTACCCTGTGTATATTCCGTTACCATTGTTACAGTAGGCCAGGTTCTACGCTTTGTATATGTCGTTACATTAGATCAGGTTATACACTGTCTGTATGCAATTACATTAGGCCAAGTTCTACACTGTGGATATGCCGTTAGCATTGTTAAAGTAGGCCAGTTTCTACACTGTGTATATGCCGTTACAGTATGTCAGGTTTTACAATGTGTATATGACGTTACAGTAGGTCACGTTCTACACTATGTATATGCCGTTACTATAGGTCAGGTTATACACTGTCTATATGCAATTACAGTAGGTCAAGTTCTATTGTGTGTATATGCCATTACCATTGTTACAGTAGGCTAGGTTCTACGATGTGTATATGTCGTTACCGTAGGCCAGGTTCCACACTGTGTATATGCCGTTACAGTATGTCAGGTTCTACTCTGTGTATATGCCGTTACAGTATGTCAGGTTCTACACTATGTATATGACGTTACCATGGTTAATATAGGCCAGCTTGTAAACTGAGTATATGCCGTTACCATGGTTCCAGTAAGATGTTTTGGACGAACCACGGTAGCACGCCGGAAGTGACTAAGGCCAATATGGACGGCTCGATGGTTCAACGAGTCATTACCACCGACATTACTTGGCCGAACGGTCTCGCCATCGACTATCAAGGTATTGTCGATTCATTCTACCGTTCCGCCTGGAAACAACCAATGGTAACGTTCTCGTCTGCTGTTTATGAAACATGAACATATGAAACAACATGTCTCCTGCCTGTACCGTTGTATATGTTAGTCACGTATTGAAATCTCTGTTTCATTAAATTGTTCATTGACCATCAGGTATTTTACGCATATTCATCTTAATTACCTGATTACGGCTACCATCCAATAATGATAATCTCTCCTACTTTCACTATTCGTATGGATGCCGTGGGAAATACTTACACATAATCTGCAGCATATCTGCATGAATAAAGTAATAGGTTCACTTACTTTTAAAAAGGAAAATTTTAACCTTCGTCATGTCCAAAAATATTGTTTACATTATTTAGCCACGGAAATACTGTTTACATCACGTGACGTACTAGTTCAGTGTTTTATTTTAAATGCTACCAATATGCTGCAAATGGGTGTTAAAACCACGCCAGTACGTTGGTCAAGTGTAAATGGGTAGTAATGGATCAAGATTTGCAAGCAAACTGTATCTGTGACCTAAAAACACCCGGACTATTTTTTATACCGGACTACTTTTATATGCCCCAATGGTGATTTAGTATCTTGTGGTAGTCTCTAACCTACACCATGTACATGTGAACATATTCACAGTACCTTTGTCAGCGATGGCCCTGTGGCACGTTTCACTTAACTTCGTACGACTAAAATTTTAGCAAGTGCAAAATTATGATAGTCTGTAAATTTCACATTAACAATGTTTTCTTGTAAACAAGTATTGGATATGCATTTATTGAGCATAGCTATGCTCAATAAATGTAAATTTATCAATTGAAATTTCCAGAGGATCCTAAATTTGAACATACGACCATCTTAGTCGTACGAAGTTTAGTGAAACGGGCTCCAGATCCGCCTGCGCATTTGCGTGTCTGGATCTAGTTGCGAACAGTAACTCTTGCAATCTACTCCCGTACCGTCCGTGAGTAGATATCAAGAGTTATTATCATTTGCAAGTAGTACTGAATTCCGTCTGGGCAGAACTCGACTCACAGTTTATTATGTCATCTGAATCCACAGTGTTTGCACATCTTTGGCTTTACGGCATGCAGGTTGAAAATTATAAGTATATATAAATTGAAATCAAAGGACTATTCTGAACCTAAATTGAAGAACACCGAACCCTGGAGTCATTAATCGGGAATAATCGAGTATGGCGGCTAATCGTCGCAGCTTTAGACACGGGCAATAACATAAATATCCCACACAAAACAAAACAGACAAAACATTTATCACCCTGAAAAGGCGATCAAGCTAAGTTGTTAGAACTATTATTTATGATCTAAGACCCGTGTTTTTAAACCCGCAAAATATATGTTGCGACCGACATATGCTCATTTGCATACATGTAACAGGTGTAAGACATCAAATTTGGATATTGGTTGTATAATTCTTCGCTAGCGTTCGATTAAAATCGAATTGTCATATCTTCTATTCAGCGGACGTGTTATATGTGAGCGACGGGAAGCTAAACACGATCCAGCGGTGTACGTATACCGGCGTGTGTAGCCTGCTGGTCACCGACCAGGGCGCCCACCTCATGGACATCGACGTCTCCGGGCAGTACCTGTACTACGTTGCATGGAACAGGCCGTACGTGTTATCTAAGGAATAAAACCATGGGATGTTGCGTTTACTGTATTATGAACAACAGTTGGTCTGTTTAAAGTGCCAAGGACTCCTCGCAAACTTTAAACAGACCAACTGTTGTTTATAATACAGTAAACGCAACTGACCATGGTTTTATTACTTATATTTACACTACATTTTCGGCTAGTTTCAAAGCTGTAAATAACCATATACGGCGTAAAAATTATTAATCTTAATGTTTTACGTCGTTTTGTCGCAATGCATGGAACAGCGACGTTGCCGGCAAATAGCGTGACGTTGTCGAAAACGACGATGAACGTCACGTAATCCTTTGACGTCAAACAAACGTTAACGTATCAACAACGTCGCACAACGTCACGTGGGGCTAATGTAATGTACTGGGATATGAACGCAATACGTTGAATGGGCGTTTCCATTATGAATTCAAGGACAGTGTAAATATTTAGGAATAGTCGAGATTCTTGGAGATTGCATCGGGATATATAGAGCATATTTTTGAGTAGCGGGAAATAATACATGAGTGTGCGTCGGCTTCCGCGTAAGCAACGAGTGAGTTTAGCAAACGAGTTGCTTGCACGGACGCCGACGGACACGAGTCGAGTGTATTATTTTCGCTATTCAAACATGTACGATTGAATATCCTATTTATTACACATATGCACATTTGGTCTATTTTTGAGATTATAATCTATGAATTGTGATGTGCGTATGAATAGTTATACAATGACGTGCTTTCCCGCGTTTTGACGTTACATTGTATGACGTCAAATGTGACGTCATGTAAACGTTTTGAAATCCAAATTACGCAGCTGTTTCTATGAACCAGATACATTTGAGTGCATGTTTGGAATGTTTTGCATGGTAGCTCGTGGTTTTCAAGAAAACAGACGCGCAATTACGGGTGTTCTCTTCACGGTGTATTATTTGTAACGAGTTGATTACGGGTTTTCTCTCGCAGCGTAACCCGTGCAAATAATTTTCAAGAGTGTAATAAAAATTATTAACGTCCGACTATATAAGGGTATACAATGGAACCTCTCCAAACAGGACACCCAGGGTAACCGGTTTGGAGATGGTCCACTGTAAATCAGGCATGTTAGTGGTTGATGGCACATTCTAGTGTTTTGCAATCGTGAAAATATATTGTAACCAGAGATACATCACAGCGAAACACATCTAAGTTAAACATCCATATTGTTCCGAGTGTCCGGTGTCGAGGGGTTCCACTGTACTATAAACCCATTTCAGACGGGATACAATTATACTAGTATGAAATTTTTGAGAGAAAATAATTCCTATTTTCATTTTTCACCTCGAAAGTATATATTGTCACCACTTATTTGAACCGTATACCTTTATCGAAAAATAAACAAAATAATGAGTTTTTCTATACATTATCAACCCGTACAATGCTGAATTAAATTCTGTCGTCCGCTGTTTATTTTATATTTTCCATTTGTCTCATCCAAAAACGTGCTTTGGCAACAGTTTAGAATCATCTCCAATGGAAATGATTCTAAAGTGTTGTTAAACCATCTGTTAGTGAGAATGACGGCAGAATATAAAGCAACAGCAGACGACAATTTTCGTGTGCAGCATTCTAAGGGATTAACGTCCAACGATACTGGTTGAAAGTCGGAATGGTATAAACTATTATTTATATCGCCGATACAATCTTCAAAATATTGTTTCATTATAATTCCAACAGAATGCTATTTCACAATGAATATTGTAAGTCTAAAACCTTGTGTTCATAATTTTTCAAGCTTCATATGTGGAATGGCGAACAGTGCATATCCTGATCAGACTCTGCGGATGCACATGCTGATCTGGATCTACACTGGTCGCAAAGCTCATATGCCCTAGTTCTCCAGTCACAACCACACATGTTCGTTCACCTAGAATCCCATTACTAGATGTTGCACGTGAGTTTTGGGGTATTTAAACATATCCAATGTCGATATTGCCAGGTTCGTGACGAAAGTGAATAAAGCTGACCCCAGCGATGTAACATATCTAGCATCGAATGCAGAACTTGGTCGACTAGATGCTGTGAGCGTATACGAGAGCAACCACCGTGACCAGCCAGGTAAACGTATTGGAATTTATATTGTTTTTAGTTTAAACAATATTTATTTCAAATTATGGCAAGTGCGATATATACATACAATTGAGAACAGGATTAGAAAACAAGTTTTTACAATTATTCTCCTGGAGTAGATCATTTTTATAATATGACTAAGGAACACATTTCTGTCTTTATTTGATCTTTCGCAATAAAACATTTATATTCTACTAACAGAAACAATTGTAACACCTTATGTTAAATCACCAGCATGATCAAACATAACACTAGGTAACAACAAGAAAACAACAACTGTCATAAATTGTTTATTGTATTTTGTCAGTTATACGGAGCACCGCAGGAGACTTGGATTGTTTTTTAATTTGTTACCACGAAATAACAATTCGTTCCCTAAAGTTAACAATTAACAATTAACAATTCGTTCCCACGATTTAACAATTCGTTCCCTCGAATTAACAATTTGTTCCCACGAAATGACAATTCGTTCCCTAAATTTAACAGTTAAATTGAGGGAACGAATTGTTATTTCGTGGAAACGAATTGTTATTTTGTAGGAACGTATTAATGATAAAAAGTATACGTCTTCTGCGGGGCTTCATACAGTTAACTGTGGTCACATCAACATTAAACACAAGACGAATTCTTGTTTGGCAATTTTCCATTCGATAACCCGGGCTAGAACGGCTCCACGAGATCGATGTCATCTAAGCCAAACAAACATCAAACTGCAAATATAACTTTTATTAGATCCCAATGTCACTGTATCATCAATTGTAATGACTCTGTCAGTTTTCTTGAAGAAAAAAAACATTTACTATTTGTAATATATATAAACAATCACTATAGATCTTTTTCAGACTGCATGAGAGTACTGTTTGATCAGGAGCTATACTGGTCACAAATCACATAAGCCCCATTTCTGCAGTCACAGCCGCAAATACAGCTAGAAAAGGCAATAATGGCGAATTGCGAATAATATTTGATTTTGCATAAAATGGGCTTTCACAGTTTAAAGTAATAAAAATCATAATACACTAGCGTAATAAATATGCAAATGAGCCCGCTACAGAAAACATGTTAGGTAATTGATTCAGCTTCAAATTATAATGATCTTCTAATGCAATAAATAGAATCTAACATGTGTGTTGATTTAATATGATATTTATTAAACTCGGCAGGCCTCGTTTCTTACGAAATCAGTAAACTCGTTTAATAAATACCATATTAAACCACCACGCATCCTCTAATTAAACTATATTATTCGTCATTAATGCTTTTATGTAACTGCATACGAGTCTTCATTTCAGTTCATCACCAGTGCTCCTTGCATGGAGGGCGTGGCGATTGTAGTACACTCTGTCTCCCGACGCCAAATGGACACACGTGCGCATGTCAGGACGGCGTGTCCCTGTTACAGGGCGGGAAAATATGTGAAGACGGTACGTGTCGTGTGCAATACTGGGCTGCATTACGCCATTAGGGCCGGCTAATGAACTGCACTGCATTTTCCGATATTTAAAAAATGGAAATACCAGATATGACGTTACAATTAAGAATAATCTTTGTGTATGTGAAGTTGTCGCAATTCCTGGAACAGCGACGTTGCCTGTCAATAGCGTGCATTTATTGACGACCTCTTGAAAATTAATGACGTCAAACGAACTTTAACCAATCAAGAACATCGCAAAACGTCACTTGGGTCTGATGCATTGTGTTGGGATGTAAACGCAATACGTCGATGAGCGTTTGCATTATAGTAGAGTAACAATGAGTTAAAAAGTGACTTATTTGAGGAGTATGTGGACTGTCTCTTAGAACATATATAGGTTGTGATATACCAAAATATTCTTGAATGTCTCTAGTTAATGACACCACTAGCTGCCATTCTGTGTTCCATGGGAAAAAGGCCTGCAATTCAAGATCGCTTCCAAGATGGTAGCGAAAATAAGGATATTCCATTTTGTCATAGTTAGAGACAAATGTATACAGTAAATGAAAACAAATGGTACATGCCTAGCAGACGTTACACTTACCAACAGACAATGGATATGTATCTGACAAGGGAAACTCATGAAACATATTTTGGTGTCGCAAACACTTTCTGCTCCAGAAGAGTTAAAAGTGGTATGATATGCCTCTGGATCAATGGAGTTAAGTTGTAGAAATATGCTTGATTAACCATTTTATACCCAAGGTATAATATAAACATATGGATTTTAAAAATAGGAAGTTTTAATGTTAATGGTATGGGGTCAAAACGCAAACGTCTAGAACTATTTCAATGGATAAAGGATAATGACTACGGCATATGTTTCGTACAAGAAGCGCATTTTACTACAAATGACAAAGTTCAGTGGGAGAGGGAATGGGGTGGAGAAACTAAACAGTACGGCGATGTTATGACCCGGCGGTCGCATGCAGATCCTTAAAATATGAATTTCCGATAAAGATTATACATTAATAAACATATATGATCCGAATCAAAATAGTTTACTATTTTACCAAGATCAAGAGACATATTTAGACTAGGTCGAACTTGAGACACTAATACTAGGGAGTGTCTTTAATATACTATTATATCCGGAATTAGACATTAAAAATTGGCAGAAAAGATAAGAACAATAGATAAATTATTGTCAATCATAAATAAGTATGACCTAAATGATATCTGGAGAATCTTCAATCCTAATACAAAGAAATTCACATGTCATTCCAATACTAAACCGCCAATATTTTGTCGTTTAAACTATTTTCTAATATCCCAAAATTTAATTAATCGCATAGCAAAAAGGAAAATCACTACAGGATTTAAATCAGATAATTCAATAGTATATATTTGTTTACTAACACAGTGCATTGAAAGAGGTCCATGTTATTTATATAGCTGAAATAGCGGAATTTAACCAAAACACTAATCCAAACACACTATGGGAGACAATAAAAGGAACAATAAGAAACGAAACAATAAAATATGCGTCCATTGAAAAGAAAAATGATATAACGACGGAGCAAAGGTTAATATAATAAATAGTTAAATTAGAAGCAGAATATTCAAATAATTTGTCGGAAAACGTTTTAAACGAAGTAAACACTAAAAAAGTCAATTTACAAGATCTACACGAACATAAAGTCAGAGGGATTATACTAAGATCAAAAGTCGAATTGATTGAGAGCGGGGAAAAAATACCAAATATTTTGTGAACTTAGAAAGGAAAATATCAGAAAATAAAACAATAACCAGGTTAAATGTAACTGGACATAGTATAACGAGCAATGACGAAATATTACACGAAGAAAAAACATATTATAATAAATCATATACACAAAAGGAGATGCAACATACACATCACAACTTCTTTGCAGATAATAACAACATAAGTAAATTATCAGACGACAATAAACAATGATGTGAAGGAAATCCCTCTGAATACGAATGTAGTATGTCCTTAAAAGTAATGAATAACAATAAAAGCCCGGGTTCAGATTGTCGAGTTCCACGCGTCCCGCGAAGATGTAAAGAGGGTCTAATAATTCCATTGCATAAAAACACAATAAGTCCATAACTGATCCTAATAACTATCGTGCAATATCCCTTATGCCGGTCATCTCAAAGTTATTTGAGAAAATCGTTCAGATCCGCATTAATGACACTAAACTCGTTGATAAAATACACCCTATGCAACATGGTTTCCAACGGAATAAGAACTAAAAAATGGTATCCTTTATTCTACAAGAATGTATACACTTCAGTAAAGAACGTGGCAGTGAACGTTATGCATGTTTAATGGACGCTGAGAAAGCTTTTGACTGTGTGTGGATTTAATGGTTTATTATATAAACTGTCTCAAATTGGAATTAAAGGTAAATACCTCCGCATCATTTCAAATATTTACACTAAAATGACAAGTCGTGTCTTCTATGGTGGCCACGTTTTGGAGTGGGTACGAATTGAATAGGGTACGAGACAAGGCGGTATAACGTCACCATTTTCTAGAATGTATTTTTGAACGATCTTCTACAAGCACTTGAAGCTAGTAATGCTGGTCTAAAATAGGTGATACACATTTTCGGCGCCTACCCAAGCAGATGACATTGTATTGTTATCATCTACGAAAAACGGAATTGACCAAATACTTCATATTTGCAGACAATTCAGCACGAAATGGAGATTCCGCTACAATACAGACAAATGCAAAGCGGTTGTTTTCAACGAGTCTAAATGCAAATTTAATATACATAGCCGTACCTGGAGAAATTGCTCCTCCTTCCTTGAAGACCAGTATATATACAAACACATTTGGATTAATGCAAACGAAACAGTTATCATCTCCGGGCGACATAGACTCAGTTATTAATTTACATTTATGGCATTATCCAACGTTGGGGTACATTCAGACGGATTAAACCCGCTAACATCATTGAAACTATATAGATCGATTATATTGCCTCGGGAATTATTTGGTTGTGATTTATGGAACGAAATAAATGCTAGCGCCATGAGAAAACTGGAAACAATTCACCACTTTTGTTTGAAATACATGCAAGGCTTTAGAAAACGGACTAGAACAGACGTTGTACTGGGCATGCTGGGGGAGATCAATATTGAGGCATACATCGATATGCAAAAGCTGAACTTCTTGTTCTGTTTATGCAGTTCTGATGCATGTTCTGTTGTTAGATACATGTTTACACAGCGTCTCTTCCAGTACTGTTCACATAGCAGCGCGACACACAGAGGTTTTATCCCTGGCATTACAAGAATACTGCACACATATGGATTAATAGACCATTTGGACACATTTTTGCAGACTAGTGTATTTCCGGGCAGCTATGTGCGGAAAGGTATGTGTAAATCCGCCATAAAGAGTAAGGAAGAATGGTCGTGGCATGTGCGTATGTCAATGTCGCCAGATTTTCACACATTCCGACATGTTCAAACTGAGTTGTCTACCCCGCTATCAAAATGTCTGTGACTCTTCCTATCACTCAGTACCTGGCGAGACTGTGTACACTTACTAAAAATACATTCCACGATGTGATTGTATGTCCTAGATGTTGGTCGATATGTGATAACGAACAAAAACATTTGATAGTTGATTGCGATGATGAGTCTGTTCGGAATGTGGTGGTAGAATTTTGGCATACGTTACGTAAAATGTAACAAGGCTCATGTTTGGAGGAAATTCAGAATAGGTATACTGATACTCGTCAAATCACAGGAGCTCAATGAACTGTTGGCACGAAAGTTTAATGGACTTCGAGGTCTGTAAATGTCTCGTCAACATATCGTGACGTAGGTTAGTTTATTTCTTAACTTACTGACATTTCTCAAGACATTCTCAGCCGTCTGTCCATTTTGTAAATATTCATGTCGTTGCCTTGTTTCTATGTTTTGTTTGTTACATCCTTGTGAATCTCCATTTAATGGACGAAATAAAGATCATACATTACCCAACGTAGACTACAAAAGTGCATACAATGCCATAGCAAATATAATTTAAAAAATATATATTACCATCTATAATTGATTATTCACAAACGGTAAGTGTAGGTACATAGGGGAAATATTAGAACACAATATGAATCAATGGACTATTTAAACGAAACCGACTCACCAGGCTTTTTTTTCCGTAGACTTTGAAAAAGCATTTTAAAGATTGCGACTATGAAAAACATGTATGTTAACGTAAAGGCATATTGATTACAGTTTGATAAGGCTACTTATGACATCGTACTATTCTATGATGAGATACAACAAACGCTACACATATATAACATTTACATTATGTTCATATTTGGCGTTATGGGGGTGTGACTCACGACTACAGTTCACCGGTACAAGCTGGCACATCGAATGTAGGAGCGACCATGACCAGGCAGTGGCGCTTGTACCTAAACCACTGGGAGCTGATCGAAGAACGCACATGGAGCAGGTTCGTCGAACAACGGCCTAACAGAAGAATGCAGTGTGCTGAAAAGCCAGATGGATTGGTGGTCATGGCCGCGACAGGGCAGGGTGTATGATTGAGTTACATCCGAGGCAGAATACAAAAAATCGCTGGTAGAACCACGGGCCTATCAGAAATCAGAAATCAGACAGCCGAACTGGCAGACTTGCTAGCTGACACTAATAAAGAGTATTTGACGTACTTGAGTGGAGCTAGGTTCCAATGGAATGACGTGGTTCTTTGCCAATAATATTGTTGGGGGCGCTCATAACATACTGTTATAGTGGCCAAACGAGTGAAGGTGAACTGAGCGAGAGCCCCCAAAAATGGGTGCCACCAAGATCAACATATTGAATGAAAAGGGGAACAAGCACCGAGCAATATTCGCAGACAGTAAATGACAATGATACCGGCTAGCGTACTTACAGTGCTGGTGTATTAAAACACGGAACCTTAAACCAATGAGCTATGTGAGTCACATGCTAGCAGTTAATGAAAATAAACATATGCTAAACAATCATGTGCAGCACATTTGCAGATGTGCCTGGTGAATATTTGCTGCATCAGTTCTGATGTATCTTTGGCAACAGTTAGAAGACCATCTGCCCAATACCTTGATGGGGTGATCGGGCACTCGACCGTTTGCCGCCGAAGTGGCAGCACCTATTCTAAGACTATGACCCGAGTATGCATTCCCATCCAATCCCAGTTGAGCGAGCAGTTTTTTTTAGATTAGAAACAAAATACTAACTACTCAATACAGAACCAGTAAAGTTTATGAACAGGGGGTCGAACTTTGTTGCACCGGACTGTAAACGTAAGGTGATGTATGACTTCATAAGCTGCACCGGACATGCATCGCATGTAGCGCTGATAAACACGGTAACACCCAAATGAGAGGTGTCAACTTTTGAAGACTTTAATAACAATCGGTATGGCCGTGAGTCCGGACTGAAGATGACGTCGCTCATGCATAGATGAACTCTGGGATCAAACAGGCAACCTCGTATGGCAAACTCACCACAACGCAAAAATCCAAAAAACGCCATACTAAACCCCGCCGCTAACATAATACAATCATAGTGGCATACTAATGACCCCGTATGCAAGATGCCAAGTATTCGCTGTAAAATAGGATATGTTAAAGGCAGTTTTGTCTTGGGAATGTTGATTTGTGCCTCCTTTGCCCCCCTCAGTACCAAACATAGTCTTGGAGAATCTGTCAGTGACGTCCCGAGGAATTTCACATTCAACTTAAGACAGTAGTAGCGAATCCCGGAAATATATTGCCTAATAGTATCATGGCGTAACCCTTTCGTCACGCAGTAACCAAAAAAGTCGATTAACATATCCTCGCTAACGACCGGAGGCACTGTAGAGTCGGAGTCCCATAAGGAATACGACACTAAAAAACGAGTTAAAAGCTCTGGTATATGCGATGAGTCCCGTCCGCGATGCACCTCTCCCATAGACCATCGACAGTCGGCTCTAGAACTGAAGTAGTTGCTGGACTGTTGGTACGGCGGCTGGTACTAGATCCGCGTATGGGCCAGCCGCTGAACCGTGCCATCTAACTTCACGTGGTGACTGAGCTCCTTGTCTGTCATAGACAGCCCTAGCAGATATGACACGAAACTTCTGCAAGGAATGATAACACGAGAGTCGTAGTTCAGATGCCCCAACAAAAACTTAACATCTCGCGCTTGGTCACAGATATTTTTGCTGAAAACTGATCCAAAACCTGTTTAATTCGTGAAACTTTTTCCGGCGGCAGGCGCGCTTGCATCCTAACAGAATCGAGCGTAATTCCGAGGAAGTCAATGGTCGTATCCGGTCCGAGCGTTTTCTTCGGGTGAATAGGAATGTTAAGAATTCTAAAATCGTGCGTGAGAAGTGACATTGCGCGATAACCATCGTGGTGTTTAGGAACTATCGACAGGAAATCGTCCAGAAGAAAGAACAGTTTCAACGCGTGGTAATTATGTGTAGCTATCCAATGTATGGCTTCCGATAAAAGTGTAAATATTTTGGGACTGCTCCTGGATCTGAAGCACAAGCGTTTGTAGAAATATAACTTATTTTCCCATCATATGCCGTGAAATTTCAACTTAGTCCGGCCTTAAAGGAATTAATTTAAAGGCCTCGACTATGTCCGTCTTACAGCAGATTGTGCCGTAGCCGAAGTCTTTAATGGCAGAAATCGCATCATCTGTTCGTACATAGGAAAGATAATATTCGTCTTTGTTTATTAGGCTATTGATACTGACGTGGCCATCTGTCTTGTGAGGCGTACTGAGGTCTACTATTAATCTATGCTTTTTAGTATATTTCCTTGCAGCAAGACCAATAGGGTTAATACGGTAAACGTCGAATGGAGGTAAAACAAACGGTCTTAATAAATATCCCATTCCGGTTCATGTTTTAATAATTCGGACACTATTTGAGGCTCGGCTCGCGCTGACAGCAGGTTCTTACAGATATACGATGTAGATGGTGGATCAATAATTCCTGTATCGAAACCATTACGCAAAAAACTCAGAAGTCTGTGAACATATGTACGGTCCGGATGATGCAGAAGTTCATTCTCGAGTTTGTCGATGTCTATCGGTGTGAAAGCGCGTAGTTCGGACTCAAAAATCAAAGCCTCATATTGTCATTGTTTCTTTGGGCCCGACCTCTGTTGAAAAGTTCTACATTCATTCGCCGGGTGCTGTCCTCTACATTTAGCTAATACGTGCATGAGAGCCGACCGCACGTGAAGGTTGGAACATCCAATCGTATTGTAGCTGTTGCATATTTATCTTCCGTTGCAGAATATGCGTGGACGACCGAACTTATCGAGTTCGTCGCCCGCACTAGCGGCGAGAAAAGAGCTGACTTTAATGTTTGACGCTGGTATTTCATTACGGCTCGGATTGGTGTTCCCCTGGTTTAGCGGACATAAATTCGTCGAGTGGCCCGTGCTGGCACATCTGTCGCAACCAATGCTCCTAATTCCGGAAAACGTAATTAAATACAGCTTGGTGTCGACTGATGCCCAATCAACAGGCGTGTTGTCAAACTCGTACTGTTTCACACAAAACGTTTTTATATTTTGTGAATGCCGTTCGAAATTCATGTATATTTAATTTCTTCACCATTCGCACGTCATTACCCCGAATAATGGTTTGAGTCCCGTTTGTTTCGATAATTTTTGTTTCATTATCATAGTTGTCATGTGGCATGAGTAACGTAGCCAAATTCACATGTTTGTGTCCCTGTATGGCTTTCCTTACATTTTGCTGTATGATGTTTATCGGGGGTAATTCGTCCACCGGTCGTCTCGGTCGATTGTTATTGTACGTATCCATTATGTCTGCAGTGATGCCTGATCGTAGGACTGGTTTTGTTGTGGATTGTGATGTTCGCTACTGTGATTAAAGGAATTCCCCTCTGTATCAGAGTCGACGCTTGAAACCCCGCAATTGGTGTTGACAAGAGTGTTGACAGACGCCTTATTATGTACCGCGCTACTAATAACATCGTCGCTGCAGCTAGGTGGGGCAGGAACTGGGTCGATGTGTGTCTAATCACGCATTAAATTTTGATCATGGCTGTCAAGGTCGTGGTTGACCTCTGGCGTGCGCGATAGGTTATTCGTTTGTAAATATACATTTAATAGCGTTTTCCTAGACGTATGTGACGGGAAAGTCATACCTTTGGCTTTCAGTTCATTTTTAAGTTGTTCCAATGTCCATTTTCCCGGTTTCGATTTGTCCATACTAGATCCATTATTCACGTCCTGAATGACTGCGGCGGTGGGCGTATTCCGATTTATTGGCGATCTTCACCGCTGTCGCGTTGTTGCGGGTGATCTGCGCCTGGCGGAGGATCGAGTATTCATTCTGACACGGCCTGACATGAGTCAAGTTTATGCGGATTCGTTGTCAATGTTCAAACACTAAATTCCTTTCCCGAATAAATATTAGCTCAATGGCGACTTCCCTGCCAAATAACACTGACGCAAACGAGGCTGATGCATATCATTGGATAAGGCGAGCGGCTAATGATAGAAGTTGCCGCCTATTTTAAAATTCGATTATTGTAAACAATAATCCACACTGATACTGTGGAACATTCATTTCTTTTGAAAGATATGGACCATTTTAATTTTCGTAACGATATATTGAATTGGTTTAAACTGCTTTATTCTGACTTCTTGTCAATGATAGGCGAAGAGTATTAAGGTCGAGATCTGAAAAAAATAAGCCAAAGCGGAATTTTTCAGAAAATGACCAAAATATCATTAGTAATAACATATCAAAACTCCCCATGAATCCCACTGTAGCTTAATCCAGGAATCAAGATGGCGTCCAAAATGGCCGCCAAAAATCATAACTAGTGCAAAATCAACTAAACCAATCAGGAAAAAAATGTACCGAAACATACCGAATATAACTAAAGAATCATAACTATTCAAATTGTGAAATTTAATACAATCAAAATTGCGTCCAAGATGGCCGCCAACACCGGTTATCTCTCTAAAACTGAGTAAACATATGGAACATTTGGAATGACTGTATTCGAATGTAATATTGGGTTTATTAGGAGACATTCCAACTATACAATTTATTTAATACATATTTTATATATTATGTTATGTAAAAATTATATTCAAGATGGCCGCCAAATTGCGAGAAATGTCGAAAATTACGTAAATTTTAAATAAAGTGTATAACATTTACCCTAATTACTA
Organism: Conchocele bisecta; assembly: GCA_029237695.1. Taxonomy (NCBI): domain Eukaryota; kingdom Metazoa; phylum Mollusca; class Bivalvia; order Lucinida; family Thyasiridae; genus Conchocele; species Conchocele bisecta. The sequence goes on along the minus strand of CM055265.1, from coordinate 154,518,451 downwards.
TATTTCGATTCGTTATATGGGTCATTTGAAGACATTCGAACTACGCACTACAGGTAATGCAAACTTTATTTATTATATTATGTAAAATGATATTCAAGATGGCCACCAAATTTTTAGAAATGTCGCAAAATAACTTACATCTATATATGGTTAATCAGCACAGAGAAATGAAAAATAAAACAAAACACTTTATTGCTATATATGTCTCAAATTGGCAAACTTTTTTCATTGCAGCATTATTAAACACAGTTATGTTTGTAACCGCATAACTAATTGGAATAACCTGTTAAATTATCAAACTTATCATTAACATTTAAACAAATCACCAGTGACATTATCGTCATGAAGTACCACATTGAAATTATCGATGATAAATACCATTGATCTATATCGGTAGTTTAACCCAAAAATGATGGTACCTAGAAATAAATAAGCGTAAATAATTTATTTTAAAATAGATGTGTTTGTGGAAGATGAGCAGCATAATAGTAAAATGTTCTTATGTGAGGTGATAGCAGCAGCTATATTATAGTATCAGTTGGTAGTTCCATTCGCGCAGATAAACATTATTGATCGATCGAGTTTGAAATATCCATTTAATGTACAATACTGCACTCATAATGACCATATTTACCAAATCAACAATAAGTTAACGTACATATACATGTACATGTACATGCAAGATTCACATTCTAATTTGTGTAATATTCCACTTTTTGACATCTGCAGGAACCTGTATAACATATGCATATCACCATCATATTATTCCCGGGCATAATATTCATGTAACAATATAAAATGATCGTGTATCGTGATGTGTATCCCTTTTCTAGAAAGATGATTGAACGATTCGATTCATACGGGTTGTTGTTGTTGTTTTTTTGCAATATACCATGTCGCTTATACATGTATCAGATGACACATGTTTTAACTCGTTCTGGTATGCATATATATGACTTTAGGGTACACCGAAGAGAAAAGAAAGTAAGAAAAAACATTATGCTCATTAAACTCGCGTTTTTGGACAGCTAGAATGCTAGATAGATATATGATTAATTGTTTTTAACGGGCTGTCAACAGCTATCGTCATTTTAGGCACCGATCATCTGGGGGTAAATCCCGTATTTCATCTGTAAAGAGGAATCCCAAAAATCAGAACAGAATATTTGCATCAAGAAAATATATAATCAGCCCTCAACTCAGAATATCCGGACGTGTGCCAGGTTCTCAATGCATAATAGTCATTTAGTCCCAGCGCCTAAACGTAACCGGAGAACACTAATCTTACTACACGTACACTTGGAATAACCGGCTCCAACACTCACGTACAAGAAAGCCAAATTGTAAGTGAGGGCAAAATCAAGGATGTCACGATTCTGGTAAGGATGACCTGCACCGCTAACCGCGCAGCCAACTGCCCATAGCATGTCAGTTAGTGTAAACATGTTCCCACGGACATGATACTCTGTGTACGTCGGTTGTCAATAGCAAACTTCAAGGGAATAAGACGTGGACAGTGTATCACATACTTTCAAATTCATGCAAGATTGCATGATTCTACAAAGTGTGTACTTATATAATGTATGCATTGCCATGAAATCCATATGCATTACACTTGCACCATTGTAAACAATATATATCCCTGGTAACAACATAATATCTAACCTTTGTTTTGTAACATATGTATTGTATTTGATAAAATATATATACCTTAAAATATAATATCTGACAATATCATAATATATACAATTGAAGTAGGCATAGATGCATACAAATATAGGCTGGTAAGCAAAACTACACATTTTTCCTCACAAATAATTAGTTAATTAATGTAATTACGGTAAAAGGAAGATACTTCTGAAACATTATACACAGTTTGTTACTGATCAATATATTATACGCATTAGCAGGTTTTGTCAGTCATATTGGAGGTCACATTGCATTAGATGGATCTTGAATACTGTATTGCAATATGCTTTATTTATCAAATTTATAGTTAATGTGAATTAACTCCAGAAGATAGACATATTCTAAAGTAATTGCTTGTCAAGCCCATCGTGGAAAGCGAGACATAGTGGTCATGATGACACATGTACGTCCGCCCATTGGAGAGTCCGTCCGAAATGCACATCACTAACATGTCTCCAATCATAATCAGATTGTGTTATAACGTTTGTGACAAAATTTCCGTTTTTTTAAATACCTTATACGTAGATTTGCAATGCAAAGTCGCGTCAACATGAAACGTCAAACTTTTTTTTGTTACCATCCATACATGACTCCGTAGACCATCCATTTGGCCTCCCAACACAAGGTCAATATCAAATGACATTGCGTTAACGTGTTTACGAAAGTTTACTTAAACGTTTTAAGTACCATATACATGTACATCTAACTACATAAATATACCATGATACGATCACTAAATATTGGGTATATCAATACACCATCGGACTAGCAACAGCATAGGCGGGCTCTTGGACGCCATATTATTTCAAATATAAAATTATTGAAGCTTTAATAATAGTGAATGTAACTGCAAGACAATTAAAATTCAATTCATATGTGTTGTGAAGAAAATGTAACTTTTATTTTGTTGGCATTCTTGGCAGCCATCTTGGATATTTGAAATGTTAAGCGACTCCTACTTATTGAAAAGGTTAATATGTGCATTGTTCAGTGATATGCTGCCACCATTAGTGCGAATATGTTCATTAATGTCATCTTTTTGTGTTTAATAAATTTATGGCAGCCATCTTGGACGCCATCTTGGACGCCATCTTGAATTCTGGATGAAGCTCCAGTGGGATTCATGGGGAGTTTTGATATGTTTCTCCTAATGATATTTCTGGCCTATACCGAAAAAATCAGCTTTAGCTTATTTGTTTCCCGATCTTTGGCGATGTTATGCCTAATACTATTCACCTATAAGTAGAGGCGTGCGCCAAGGCGGTCCATTATCACCTTACCTCTTTATTATTGCGATTGAAATATTATCCAGAGGAATTATAAACGAAAAAGACATAACAGGTGTGGAAATCGGTGCCATATAATAGAAACACGATGTTTGCTGACGATGACACTTTTATGACGGATAGTAAACGGACGTTCTTTGAAAAGTTAATAGACAAATACAGTGAAATATCAGGCCTCAAGCTTAACACAAAAAAAACTCTATAGTAATGCGAGTGGGTGCTTTAAAAAATACAAATGTGTCATACTGCCCCAATAAGAATTTTAAATGGACTTCAACCAGTGGACAAACTTTAGGGATTTCCTTTTTAAATGGCAATACAGCTATTCATGAATACAATATTATGCCAAAAATAAGTTTGAACAGTGCCTCAAGAAATAGAAAAAAGAAACTGTACTAGGAAAAAGTACTGTCATTAAAACATGTGCTGTTCCAAAATTGATATACCCATAACAGTGTTACACGATCCTCCTGACGATATGATTAAATGAATTAAAAATAAATTGTTTAACTTTTTATAGGACAATACGAAGATAAAAGTAAAAGAAACACCATAATTCAAACATATGAAAAGGGGGGTTTAAAAATGCTGGACATAGATAGTTTTGTAACTTCAATAAGAGCATCTTTGGTAAAAAGTAAATGCGACTCAACAAACATAGGTAAGTGGTAAAAAAATACTTAGAAGATATTGTGGAACATTTAGTATATTTGAATGTAAATTAAAACCAGAAGATTTAAAACATATCGCAGAAGAAATTAGTTTTTTGAATAATATCGAAGCAATGAAATAGTTTCGAAGGAAATAATTTGGAGCAATTCAAATCTAAAACATGAAAATAAAATAAAGATGGGTATGGTAATGACATAAAGTATATTGAACATATATATGATATCGGATAAATACATGTTTAGGATTTACTGATTTTTCAACAATATTCAACATAAGAAATGAAGATTTTATAAAAAACCAAAGTATATTAAAGAGCAGAAGTCCATTATGGATAGAAAAAATAAAAACAGAACATATTAACATGCAGCCAAAATCCGAAACTCTTATGCCTACAGTAAAACAAAATTCAAATAAAATATTATATGTAACATAGACGGTCCGAAAACATGCAGAAGAAATAAAATCTCAACAAAAATGGACAGACGAGTTTTCAGATGATACTCTATGTTGGAAACAAATGTTCACGTTAAGTTTCAATTGCACTAAAGATTCCACATTACGCAACTTCCAATACAAATATCTGATGCATATTCTGGGGATAAATAAATTACTTTATCGCTGTAATATAGTTAGTAGTAGCCTATGCGATTTTTGTTCTATGTATGTTGAAAGTATAAAACACTTATTCTGGGAATGTACGTTCATAAAGTAATGGAAGAACATAATCCAGATATAATGATATAATTTGAAATAGCTACAAAAAAGAATAAACGAGAACGCAACATTATCAAGTGTGTTATGTTTAATGTCTAATAAGTTGTTAGCACTGCAAGACAATCAAGATAAATACGTACAAAAAATGACAAATATTCAAATAACTATGTCTATTTGATATGAACACAAATTGAAACCTTTCCTTCCATTCTTTTTATCTGCATTATCTTCCCTTACTTGACGCTCTTATAAGCACTACTTTCTAATACAGTGTGTATGCAACGTGTGTAGTATAATTAGATACCATTATGTTCAAGCGCAATACGATGCAAATGATGAAAGCACGTGTTTCGTAAATAGTCAACCTGTCTTATCTAATGATAGGAGAAAAATCTCCTGCTTTTTCACAATTTCACTTTATCATAACACTCATTTCTCTGTTATCTTAACAATCATGTCTGAATGCAAATTTTATGAAATTTCTCAGCCAATATCAAGTAAGTTCAGTATGTTTGCCATTTTCACACATAAAGTCTGGGTTTCAGAAAGCTGGCTTAATGATTAGTGTGAGCAATTAAGCTGACTATTGTGCCAAGGTATCATTTGCTTGCCCATATTGGAAGTAGTTTTCAGCGATACTCTAGTATACTATTAATATGATATGTTTAATAGTTGATGAAAAGACCATTAAACCGTTTAGAGGCAAACACTCTGGATTTCAAGCCAAATCTCTTGATTATAGAGCTATATATATTTTTGTAAATCTCCTGCCATGGAACTTTCATTTGATGACCGATATGGATGTAAGTGTAATGACAATCTTGGCGAATCCGACGAATCCATGTGCAGTAGTTAACATACACGTATGTTGATAATGGGAGATGATATGATATATTTAACAGATTCCAATGAGAACAATATTATAAGCTATTGTGATTCTACATAGGCTATATGGTGTAATATTGCCCGTCTGGAGGTATGTTCACCCGAGGCGATAGCCGAGGGTGAACATACCTTCAGACGGGCAATAATACACCACATAGCCTGTGTAGAATCACAATAACGTATTTGTCATACCGCAGATCCTGTATTTGGCCGTATAAACATATCTCTTCTTTTGATCTTTGCGTTTTTTCAGGAAGAAAAATAAATCCGAGATTCGATTTTCTGCCGTCAGTCTTAATATAAAGGCGTAAATGAACATTTTGTTTTTGTATTAAACGAAAACAAACTAAATATGGAGTAAGAAATCCACCGAAAACGACTTTATTTATATTCCACTGCTCTATCGATCTGCTCTCCCTTTGGCGCCTCTAGAATAATGCGACTGGTTCCCAAACATTCGCTGTCATTGCTACGCCGCTGTTTCGTGCGTGGAACCCATAGTCACAAATAGCCGTGTCACGAAGGCTAGCGCGTTGAGATTTGAAAAGCAATTTTCGTTATTTTGGCTAATTTTTCGCTCATATTTTGATGAGCGAAGAATATTTATGGAAAAATAAACAATAAAGACTGGTTTTGAGTCTACAATTTGTTACTTGTATTGATCAATTCGGGGTTTTATTGTGTTTAGTGAGGAATACAATTCGCAATCGCTAGACGCTTTCAAAATGTGTCTTCATTGGACGCGAGGCGCCGGAGGGGAATCGCAATTTATCTATGTTCGACGGCCTTGGCAGGTCATATAATATATATGACCAGGCAAGCTAGCCAATCAAAAGCCGAGAAACTTATCTGCGGTATGACAAATTGCCATGTTACTGCTATATAATATCGTTGAGTTGTCATTTCGTCATTTCGTCTTTTGACTGGCATATTTAATTTGGTCAATTCGAATACCATATATAGGGAAAACATGTGTATACATTACACAAAGCAATTTATAAAACAAAGGTAGGCAACTGGTTTACCTGTGCAAAGTCATTCGCTGCTCCATGTGTGATGATGACCTTAAATTGATTGTGCATATAACAGTAAATTAGTAAATTAGAACAGTCCCAATTACGTACACAGGCCAAATGTCAAGTCGAAAGTTCATGTCATTTTTACTATACTATAAGTTTAACTGCATGACATTACCGAAATACGTTGACCCCGACTGGTCTGAGCGTTTGTCGGGGTACTGTGGCACTGAGGTGATATGAAGTGCCACTGGTGTATTGGCCCTCTATTGAATAAGGCGTCATTCTGTAAGTTCATTCAACTATGTTGTTAAGACACTATGTGGGTGATGCCGAGTGTGGTGAATTCACACAGAAAGTGTACACGTTTCTGTGCCTTGGTAAATCTAATAAGAAGTTAACTGGCGTTTTTGTATAGGGGGCAGATATCCTCGGGAAGCTGAACAGTCTACATGCGCTTGATACGTCGAGGATGATGTTGGTTGGTGCAGAGCCGGAGACCTTTGTGACTGTAAGGTCATTTCTGCTCAGCAATACTATCATACGACTGACACGTTCATGGCAATAGCATAAACTGCAGTGTTGGTGGAATCAACTGCGGAGCATTAACAACATAATATCCCTCAATTAGGTTGCAGCTAGGTTTCGGCAAAGTCCATTGTATGTAGGTGGCGCTGTAGATTTACATGAACATTAAAGAAACTTATCAAACATAGAAACTACACAGAAATATGTATGTGTATAATTAGGTTGCATTACGCGCTATTTCCTTTTATTGTATGCGTATATACATGAGTTTCTAATGCGTTTACTTCATTTTGTTATATTTCTTATAAACTTCTTACACATGTATATTATCTGTACATGCATACCAAAACAGAAAGTACAGGCATTCATTTCTGCATAACAAATACAATAAAAGAATCAGAAAACTTTAAAATGAAACATATTCTCATTCGAATACAGCATTCAATCAACATGTATGTGCCACGTTGGGCAATTACGATACGTGCTAGCCATTTCTAGTCAATGTAATATTTAACATACAGAAACAGTTATCTTTATTTTCTTCCCCGACTCAGTGTGCATGTCATTAGTCTGGCCATATTACATAAAATATAATTACACTCATGGCACATCTCAGTTTCTGACATGTTCATATTGGTTGTTATGGAATTATTTATCTAAAATTCATACCACAAATTTCCCATGCAAATGATGATCATGGCGAAAAATAAATATATCCCTTTTGGCAACCATATTGGACGCCATTTTGAATTGAATGTCTTTTCCACAGAACCAACATTGGCACGAAGCAGTTGAACTAGAGAGAATTACAAATACCACAACATTTATTGTCAGATAATGTTATCGCCATACATAATGAAAATTACGTTACACTTACAATAACTTACATGCATTTAATAGTGGGTAGGGTACCAATAACTTTATAAAATATTCATATTTACCCAAGCTCAAACTTGATGAACACATGTTCACACGTGTATGGTTATCTTAAAAGCTCCACAGACGATTTTAAGAACACGAAATTATATAACAGTGACTGAATATAAAATATATCTTTGTATGTTGCTCAGATTACAAATGTTCATTCTTTTTACATTTTGTTATTAAATCAAATATATCCGTGACACAGCAATGCCATATGTACTTGGTTCGCTTGCAATGTAATTTACATTTCTACAACAACAACAGATACGTCATCAATAACGACATCTACCACGATACCGGAATCTACCGCGGCTTCCAGCATGATTCCCGTGGCCGTCGGTGCCGCCGGGGGAGGTCTCATCTTTATCCTGGTCATCGTCATTCTCACAGTCATTCTCTGCAAACGGTACGTCGGCTCTACCTCGAAGTTTTGTTGTTAGGGGTGCGCTGTGGCTTAGGCGATATGACATTGGACTTCAATACCGGAGGTTGTGAGTGCATTGTGAGTTCTATCCGGTGAGGATTATACTTGCATAGTATTTCCATCCCACTGGTTTGTCGGATGAGCCTTTAGGCCGAGGTCCCACCCCTAAATGACCTTAGTTGTTGTTGGGACTTTAAACCCATTCACCTTCACTTTCTTTTTTTGTGTGAAACGAAACAAACGAACACAAATGAAAAACGAAGTGAAACATATTGTTTTGTACAACGTGTGCATAGAAACGAATAGGGCCGGCTCGTTAACAGAGCCTCATCCTTCAACTCACCAATGTTTGTACGCGATAACGATAGTTTCGTTTTGTATTTACTCTACTGTCTGTTTCACGAAAACTGCCCAAATTGTATGGCCATATAAACAATGCAAAAACAGTATTATTTTTCGATAATATTAAATCAAAATTTATGAATGAGCCTTATTTTTATTTCGTGAAATTTGGTCAAATATTTATTTTATTACGAAAAATTGATTTGTCTATGGGAATTTAACATGGGTGGAAAGGAGGTGGAGGAGCTGTGGAATGAGTCAGAAAGCGAAATAAATTGGAAATTTGCTTCGAAACCTGTTTAGATAGCTTGGAAATGATCTAACTAAGAAAAATAAGGTTACATTTTGAAAATCGGTTCAGTAATTCTGAAATTCTAAAAACGTTCCCATGTTAAATGCCCATAGACATCTTCACTCTTTGAATATGTCTATGGGAATTTAACATGGGGAAATTATTTTTCGCAATAAAATCAATATTTGACCACATTTCACGAAATAAAAAAAGGCTCATTCTTAAATTTTCCTTTAATTTAATATATCTAAAAAAAAAATTGTTTTTTTAATTGTTTACATAGTCGTAAAATGTTGGCAGCTTTCGTGAAACAGACAGTAGTTCCAGCTATTTATACGCCTGTCGTTTCTGCTGCAACGCATGTCAATTCGTTTATTTTATTTATTAAGAAAATAACGTGTTCGTTGGTTTAAACGTGTCACAATTTGAAAACAATCGTTTTATAATTAAAAATCGAAAAAAGGATGTGTAAACCACACGACATGCGTCTAAAGAAATGGCTGGCGTATAAATAGTTGGGAGCCGGGTATTTAAAGAAAAATAGTGTTGTCTCGTACAAAAACAACCAAACGATATTCGTTGCTATCCATAAAGTTGTACAGAAAGATGGTTTTCACTTACTGTCTGTTCCACGTTTTGCTGCCGACGAACATTTGGCCATTAAAGACTTTAAATCTAAAAAATATTTAAAAGTAAGTACTTGTTTATCAATAACAAAAAAGTCAACAAAATGCGCACCAGGCCGGAATCGAATCGTGGATATCTGGTTTACCTTACCATCGCTCTAACCGACTGAGCTAATAGAGCACGAATACACAACTGCCTCCCCGTAGAGAGTTATGTACCATGACGTGTATTATTATTCGCAATAATGCACATGGCACGTGTTTACGTTTGATTTGATTCTTAGTCTGTACTATATTATTTAGTACATTTATAATAATGTGTATTCACAGTTTAAATACGATCCAATTCTACTGGGGGCCGTTTCACTAAACTGTGTACGATTAAAATGTTCGTAAGTGCAGATTTAAAATAGTCTGCAAATTTCAATTCATGATGTTTACATTTATTGAGCATAGGCTGCATGCAGCCTATGCTCAATAAATGTAGCTCCAATAATAATGTTTACAAGAACACATTGTTAATGTTAAATTTACAGACCATCATAATTTTGCACTTACGAACATTTTAGTCATACGAAGTTTAGTGAAACGTCCCCCTGAGTTTCATCAGGTAACTGTCTTTGCATTGACTGAATATATTGTAACGGATAACTACAGTGTTCCGTTTAGGCAATCGTACTATCGTAGCATCGTGATATAGTACTATCGTTATCGTAGGATCGTGATATCGTGCTATCTTTATGGTAGCATCGTGATAACGTGCTATCGTTATCATAGCATCGTAATAGTGTACTATCGTCATCGTAGCATCGTAATATCGTCATCGTAGCATCGTGCTGTCGTCATCATAGTATCGTACTGTCGTTATCGTAGCATCAAAATATCGTATTATCGTTATCGCAGCATCATGATATCGTACTATTGTTATTGCAGCATAGTGATCTCGTACTAACGTCATTTTAGCATCGTACTATCGTCATCGTATCATCGTACTATTTGTCATCATAGTATCGTACATGCTAATGCGCATGTCCATCCGGAAGGCGATGCAGCGATAACGATACTGCGAGGACGATATACGATGCTACGATAACGATAGTACGATACTACTGTGACGATATTACGATCCTACGATAACGATAGCACGAGACTACAATGATTACAGTACGATACTACGCTGACACGATAGTAAGCTGGCCTGAGTTTATGTAGATTCGGCGTTCCTGGAACGCCAAATATACAGGGGCGGATCTGGAGGGGGTGTCCGGGGCTGCACCCCCCCCCCCCCCCCAGTTCAGCCACGGAGTTTACATAGATCACAGTTTACCAACAGTTGGAGTCTGAATTTAAATGCCGTAAAACACAGGAAAGTGCATTTCGAAGAGCTCAAAAATAGGACAATCCCCTAGTTGCGAAGAGTAGATTGCAAGAGTTACCTTCGCAACTAGACAGACCCCCCGCCACCCCCCCCCCCTTTCCCCAAACCCCCTGAATTCCCCAAATGTTGCATCTGCCCCTGCAGTGTAATGATAAAACTTAAACAACTCTTCGTTCTTTTCAATGAAATCAACGTCACGTTTACTCATTCGTTGCTTAACACTGATAAGTAGAATACCATGCTATTGTATTTAAATATCAAATACATCAGGCCCTGCTCAGAAACACAAAGCGTTTCCAAGCCTTGCCTGATAAACGTGATATCACAGGACACTGGCATGGTGTTCTTTATGTACATTCTCATTTCCAGACGTACAAACCCACCCGCTACAGAGAGACCAGTACACGATAAACTTGAAACGACAAATCCGGCATATGAAGATTTTTCGTCTATGTGTGGACCCTCTAATAGTCTTCCGTCGCCTCTGGAGCCGCAGCGCCCAGATTCTAACTACGCTACGATTGGTAACCTTGTGAACTTTATCGGCAATAACCCGGATACGGATAAATCTGGTCGGAAGCAATTGCCGCGGCCAGCAAGCGAGAATCACTACACAGCACTGACCGCATTTGGAACGAGAAGCACGGACATGGTGGATAGTTCCGCTTACCGACATGGCAATATGTCTGCCTATCCTTGCCAAACAGCCGGTGGTGACGACGATTACATTAGCCCGGTGGGAAACACGATACATACAGACAGCTCACGGGCTAATCCTTGTTTTGACATTTGTTCAGATTACATACAACCGATTGGTTCGCGTAAATGAGAGAGACGTCGTTGATTTATGTAACATGGGAAGATTCTTCAAGATTAGAAAATACCAAACTGTGCAAAAACGCCAAGGGGGTAAAAGTAGTCCGGTATAAAGAAAATAGTGACGGGTGTTTTGAGGTATAAATCAATAAAGCAATAATTATTTGAGTTTATGTAGATTAGCGGTTCATCCTTACCGTAATTCCAATTGGAGACCTGGCTTGGCTCTCACATATACGTCTTTGGCACTTTGGATGTGCCAGTTAAATCTGGTTATACCCATTATGTGAATATTACGATTATTCTACGGGAAGGGGCCAAGTGACTTGGTGTGGTATGAACCTGGCACCAGATCAGGTTATTCTAATTTCAGGGCTGAATATATTTTTCTCGATGTAAATATTTCGTTCTGATAGTGGGATTCCCCCCCCCCCCCACAATTAAGCAGGTTAAATCGGGAATGAACCCGTTTCGGCTTTACATTACCTTTACTGTAGATGGGTACAATAAACAAACTCTAAACCGGACGCGTATAAAACACCTATGATCTTATTTTTGATGAGTTTCTTGGCCATTTATATCAGGTGATAATGTATTTTCGTGATCGCATAGCGCACAACTATTTATCAGAATGATCAAATGTCTGATTTACAGTGAAACCTCTCAAAGTCGGACCTCCCAGGGTGTCCGGCTTAGAGGGGTTTCGATGTACTATACCCTCAACGATTTTTTCTAATTTGCTTTTAATGAAACACGCCATGTGGTTTTGTACCTAAGAACATGTACGGATTTGCTATGAAAAGTTTGTCATCTTTCGACGTCATTTACGGAAAATATCACATTTTATTATATACCTACCCATGAAATACATAGTTATACGATGTAAATAAAAGTCATATGTTCTCATCGATGAAATAAACAACTTCCGGTGAAAATACGACTACTTCCGCTATCTATATTCATAATGCGCATCTGCAGTGCCGGACTGTAAATAGGCTGCAAATACACATTCATTACCGTATACAGTCTAAAAAACTGCTAATTTCCATGGAGCGGTATATAATAAATAGAATATTCATATGTTTGCAATATGGACATTTCACACCACTCGATGAACATATATGTCATATTCGTTGCAAAAATATGAATATCCTCTATATCTGTAAATATATTTCAGTAGTGTGTAGGGTGGGAGTACGTTTATCCATGGAGCAAAGGAGCAGGCGGAGGGCGGAAATACAATGTAAACGTATGGGGATCGACTAATCGATAACTCGAATATCTAGGGTACGCGAGAGTTATCGTTCTTGATCCTGGGAGGTAATATGACTTCCCTTACCGTTACCGATTCCTGCGAAAAGGGGTCTTACGATCGCTGAGAGTTATCGTTCTTGATCCTGGGAGGTAATATGACTTCCCTTACCGTTACCGATTCCTGCGAAAAGGGGTCTTACGATCGTTGAGAGTTATCGTTCTTGATCCTGGGAGCTAATATGACTTCCCTTACCGTTACCGATTCCTGCGAAAAAGGGTCTTATGATCGTTGAGAGTTATCGATTTCGAAATATACACGTACGTATTCGTCGGTAATTGTCCGTCCGTCCGTGTGGACGTTCGTCCGTCCGTCCGATCGCTCGATATTAGTAAGAATGGACAGACCAAAATGGCGGACGAGTTCGTATTAATTGGCGATTGATCATCATTATCGACTGGCCAACAGCCTAGACGAAATGACGGACGTTCAGCGCGTTCCCCTTCGAACATTCAAACACCGCTACTACGAGCTATTAACGGTGCTCTATTAATATAATATGGAATAGTGTAGACTCTGATCGTACAGTCCGTCGATCGTTTGTCAACATTTTTCGTAATTTACGGACGTACGTTAAATTTCGTAATTCTTTTTTCAAGGAAAAATCGCAGTCGTCCTAAGGTAATAGAATCATCGTACATAGCGTTTTCGAAACATAGGCTGACAATGGAATCGAATTTGATCAATATGGTTCACATTTATTGTTTCCCGTTATAGCAGCAAATAACTATGTCCGTGTTTCATAAAATTGAATTAAATAATACTATATCAACACGAATGGTAAATTCTATTTATTGCATAAGCACATAATCATACAGATTATGTAGTCACATATAATGGTTTCTGTAGTCGTGTCATTTGTATATGCACTACACTAGTCTAGTGTATTATGATTCTTAATTTGCATGTACTGTTCAAGCCCATTTAATGCAATAAACGCTAATAAATAAATGTGTTAATACACGAGAACTACCCATTTCATGCAACAAGACGATTATTTTCCATAGAATGAAAGCAGTTATTGTCAGTTGTGACAGGACATTCACTGCTGTATGAGTTTAAAATGACGAACATTGTAGACCAAGTCGGTGTTGTCTATAGTACATGTAACTGGCGTTACGTTGATCGATTTCGTAATTCTTTTTTCAAAGAAAAACGCAGTCGTCCTAAGGTAATATAATCATCGTACATAGCGTATTCGAAATATAGGCTGACAATGGAATCGAATTTGACGTGGGGTTAAGCCGGCCGATCGTTTAAATCGCTCGGTTTTCAATGAATCTTAAATCAATAGTGTCCAATATTGATGCGGGATTTAGCGTTTCCATAGAGACGGTCGACGGTTATACGTACAAAGAATATACATCAAACAACATATTTGTGCTGACAATGGAATCTAGCGAACAGTGTAGACATAGATCAGCCTGTACACGTATGACGCTGATGGCTATTCGGTAACGGTACTCGCTCCAGTAGCATACATTACAACGGTAAAACGTTCTATTCATATCGCCACGTTGACCGAATAGCGAACGGTGTAGACCCAGATCAGCCTGTACCCGTATGACGCTGATCGCTATTCAGTAACAGTACTCGCTCCAGTAGCATAAATTACAACGGTAAAACGTTCTATTCATATCGTCACGTTGACCGAATAGCGAACAGTGTAGACCCAGATCAGCCTGTACCCGTATGACGCTGATCGCTATTCAGTAACGGTACTCGATCCAGTAGCATAAATTACAACGGTAAAACGTTCTATTAATATCGTCTAAACATACTTCAAGTTTCACCTTGTCCGTCCGTCCGTCTATCCGTTTAATTCGTAATACTTTAGCAAAACCTTAACCTCGGGTAAATGACCTATATTTTCATTGCTCGGAATTGGTTCATAGTTCACACACGCATTGTCCTATAGCTAATGGTTCTCTAACGCCCTGTGACAAATATACGTCCGCGCCCATAAACCCAGGGGCAAGGTTACATACATACTTAACGCTCTGGATTATTGGTCGCCATAGGGGTCCTATGTGTGTCGACTAGCCACATTTGCTAGTTTATCCTCGGTGTACGTTATGCACGGTTACCGTTTGTTTTGTATACATACGGTATAGCGTACAATGATCAATAAAAGTCGGTGTTATGAGACGTTTGTGTCATGCATTCTGCATGTACTCTGTTGTTGTTATTTTTGTTGGGTTTTTTTTTGTCAACTTTTGACGTTGACATTCGCGGTACTCTATTAATATATTATGGAATAGTGTAGACCCTGATTAGATTGCGTAAGTCAGTCCTTTGCATTAAGTATATTCAATTCCTTCCAACAAGTAAATGTCATACAGTTCAGTACTATACAGCTAGACAATAATACGGAGCTCATAAAGACACATTGTAAATTAAATTATCAGCAAGAAGAATGAGCATGTATACACAAGAATTACAATTCGTCTGCTATGGTATTAACTTGTATAGAGTTTATCGTTGTTTATTCGTCTGTATTTACAGGTAAACTGATTTAAGTCCAGTGTAGTTAGCCTCGAGACGTGTTTCAACAGATCGCTGTAACATGTCTCGACATGTTAATTTAACAAAGGTATATCGGAAATACGGTATCGATCTTAACACTCGCTCAATAGTGTGTATTGGTGTATGGTCTATATTTATTAAGCATTAAAGCTAAATACAAATATGTTTCTAGCCAATAACGCGAATATTAACCCATTGTGATATTTGTAAATACGCCGGCATCAACGGTATTGATCCGTGTATTGAATACAGGTTTGCACAGGTAGAAATTGTCGTCTGCTATTAACAGGTATAATACAGGTGAACGCCCTTATCGGTTTTTTTTACTGCACCGACCGATACGGTTAATTTACTATATACATATAGTAATTCAGTGTCCTATAGAGACGTGACTTACTTAGTCTCTGACGCAAAGTCTCAGGCAATAGTCGTGGATCCGCGGAAATCTGTGACTAGCAACGGTGGGGGCAAACACTTGTCAAAATTTCGTGCGATTGGTCGTTGGAAACCGTATATTAACACCATGCTGCACTGGTGTGTGCAATGTAGACGTTGGTCAGCGTGCACGTCTATGTCGGTTAAGCGGCATGCATTCTGTATTGGTTGATTATGAAATTTCATGAGCGCGCGTTCTCGGCGCGCTGTGCTCAAATTCGAGAAATTTGACTATTCGACAAATCCGTAATAAAAAGTATATTTAAACAAAATGTTGGGCCGTTAAGCACCACTCCATTCCATTCCAATTTGCGACTACTAGTATGACCATGAACCAAACAACAACAACATTAACTCAATGTATGTATATTTTAAGTGATCGTACATTTTTAAATTTATCTAATCATCTCATTATTTGGTAGCTGGCCTGACACTAGTAGCATGGTATACTTTTATTTCATTTGCAACATTATATCATCTACCATGCTTGGCCCTAACTGATACGTTTTTGTATCAATGGTCCGTTAAGCCTCAGTCCATTCCATTCCATTTTGCAGACTACTAGTATGGCCATAAATAAAACAAAATCATTAACTCAATATACGACAGCAACAACACGTATGGATGATGTTGTTGTCCGTTACAATGCGTGGACAGTATATAAATGCATATATTACATGTACATCATATATAATGAATTTTACGCGAATGTTTGCCACTACGGACGAGACAGCAATAACAAACGTTATCAGTACTTTAAAGACACAGGATGTCAGATATGCCCAGAAAATGATGATTAATAAAACAGATTACTAAAACATAATTTTATTGCACATTTATTATGGTATTGATGAACACCAGTTTAACTATCCGTCAGCCGAAAACAATTTGGTAAAACTATGTTCATAGTACTGACAAATAACTAGCATTGAGCTAGCTAGGTTTTCTGCAATCATGGTTACTGAGTTAATTTAACTAGTATATCTATCTAGAATTGAACGTATTTACATAGGTGGTAAAGTTACCGGTCTAACCCGTTCAGTCTCAATTAATAGGATCGTCCAAGAAATTTGATGGGTATCACTATCAGACCGAAGCAAAATACAAAAGGTAGTTCTCGTATATAGAAAAGGCAGGTAAGCTTCCAACATGTCTACATAAATTATTACCACAACTTGTCGGTGAAAGTAGTCCATATGAATTGCGTAATTGGAGCCATTTTATTGAATTAGCCAGACGAACAGAAAGTTACTCGAAATAATTTATTCCGTCTTCTATGACAATATGGAACGAGTTTGTTGAGGAAATTGAGAGTTCTTCTTTGATAGCCGTTTTTCAAGACAGGTTAAAACAACTATTCAAACCGCATATTGTTCCGGAATACTATCTGATCGGTGATAGAACGCAATGAAGTAAACTAAATTTAGACGTTTTTTTTTTATAAATAATCTGCGAGAATCACCATTGTGTGACTGTGCACTCGATGTAGAAGATGTCGAGCACTTCTCTTTAAAATGCCAGTCATTCCACCAGCAACGCCAGAAACTAATTACCGCAACCCGTCAATACTACCCGTTATGTATAACTACATTGTACTCAAGTGTGGGGAGTTAACAGATTTTGAAGGTAATGCTAGCTCTTTTTTTTGAAGTCCAAGGCTACATTAATCTCACTCGTCGTTTCAATAATCAATGCTATCCTATTCACACGTTCCTCCTTTGTGAAAACTATGCTTACTCTGTGGCCCGATCTTGGGATGTCAATTGGTCCGTATTCACAGGACAGTGCAACAAGAATGATTGGCTATCTTCGCTTATTTATGACGATGACATACATGTCGTGTGTGTTTAATAATATGTGACGATGGCTGGAGAAAAGGATATGATGGCACCTCTAGTCACTCAAATTGTTAATGCACCGGAACACCACCGTGGTCCATATACGTTTTATAAATACAAATTGTTCGAATAACGTGATCGTGTCATTGACTGAATGACTATCGCAGCGCTAACCTTAACCAGACTGCGCTGTTGCGCACACTCATCAGGGCCTGCGCTGTTGTCATGGGACATATGCCTCGTTTGAAATCCTAATTCTACACGTATTTACGCTATAACAATTGACATTGTACATACAATTTAAAAAACATTTATGTCTAAAGTCATTATACCACATGTTATAGTGCATGCAATAAGTAATTGGAGAGGGCTGTAACTAATGTTGTTAAGACTTGTGCCCATCCCGTTTGCTTTTCTTAATATTAAAGTGTATATTTTGAAACTGTTGTATACTGTCTATACATAGCAATAACAATGTTTAAATCATAGGTGGTAATGTATTATCAATTCATAACTAAACGGTTCTATGTTTTCTGGTACAGTGCATCGTGCTACAGTAATAGCGGACATGTATTTCAGGTATCAAATTATTTACAATATTTATGAGACTCTACACATGTATATAGGGAACAAACACAAACTCGTTGGACGTTTATCAAATAAAACGGTGAGTTCAGTGCATATATGCCATTCGCAGTACATAAAGCCAAAACAAACGACGTATCGAACATGATGTCCGAGATATCATCTGAGACATAGTGACTTTAACATGATCATTCTAACCAGTGAAAATATCCATATTGCTGTACGGCCACGGGTACATTGACATCTGTGTGACTGTAACTGGGGAAATCTGGCTGAAAATACGCATAAATTCGAGGCCGGTGTATTTTCAGGACGGCTGCCATAGATCGGTCACCTGATATGCGCTTGCTAGATGCATATGGGTGGTGTTTTACGAGCGAACAGTTTTTGTCTGAGGCTGGACCCGGCTTATTAACGGAACATCAGCATTTGCCACGTGCGGCTCGTCTCAAACATAATACGGTCCATTGTGTCAGCCGCGGTGTATACCACACCGTAATGAAACAAGAAAGGTCAAACGGTATTTCCGGGTTGTTTTAAACCTTGAGAAAGAAACACGCCGTTTCTACTCATATATGTTCGTACTCTTAGATAACGTAATAGCATCACATACATTTATGTAAGCTCTATGCTCCGTACATGGATGTCAGCCCAGAACCAAAATCGGACTGCGTGAAGTGTTACTAAAGTACATGTTGATCGTATTTGTAAATCGCCATACTGTGAAAATGGACTTCCTGGTACCCACCCAGCATGGTTGTTTGGGGAACTGCGCTATTTATGCAGGCGTGTCCATAACGGCGGTGTTAGTTTTGCACATTGCGTAAGTCACACGACAGTTATCATAGTGCATGGACGCCGGACAACAATTGGAAAGAGGTATTTAAACGTAAATGCTTTTGTAGTGATGAAAACCTCTGACGATCCGACGTAGATACCAACGGCATGCTGAACAGTCTGTTTAGACGAATACTCTACGTGCGTTATATTTCATGTATCTACATTTATTGTTGACCCGTTATATATATGCTTCGTAATAAACACAGCGTGTGTAAGAAATTGTTTGGGAACACACATACCAGCCAACTGATCGGACAATATTCTCCCATACGGTAAAACTGGCATGGTAAACAGAACTACTTTCCCGAGCGGACGGGAGGTCGTCCAGTTGTTTATGGTATTTCTGTGCACCGTCGACTTACTTTCCCAGTCTTTCTGCGCGTGTACGACGTGTTATGTTTACTTTTTTCTCGACAATCAAATGATGTGTATACACTGCGTTACCGCCCGAGTCTAGTTCGTTGTCTACGATTTGTGTGGTGTTATATTGTACTTGGCGATGGGCATTCGCTATGAACGTATTCCATTATAGAGTTCGCTCTGCAGTTTGGGACGTAGAGGGCAGCGACTTGTATGGTGTCAGAAAAGCTACGTGACATTTTGGGTTTGGTTCCGTTCGTTCATTTCCACCGCAGAATTACCGTAATGGTAATTCTATGATGCAAACGCCACCTAGCACCGATTACTGACATATGATTATACCTTTAAAGTATACTCAAGCGTAAGCGATATGTACTGCTCATACGTGTAAAACATTAATAAACAATATGTACACTGACACTAAGGTCCGTGTTCGATCAGGGTCGGCACTGTTTACGCATGTTTGTGACACGCGTTCAGTTTTGTGTTCAGTTCGGAAAGTTTTATGTAAACATAATGTTACCAAATACCAGCCGTGTTTCGATTTTTGTTCATTTGAACGTATTTTTCCATAGAGCACGTTTTATTTTTCGTTACGTTTCGTTGCATATTTTGACGCGCGTTCCACGTTTTGTAACGCTCGTCTAGATTTTTGCTAGATCCGTTTTAGTTTTGGTTATTCATCATCGTCAACCTTCTTTATATTCCGCATGTACTCACACATTTGAATGAATGTCTAACGTCATTTGTTAAGTGGTGTCGACTCCGATTAGAATTATTTCTCAATAAATCATGTCGTCAGTTATCCTCATCCGTGTTCGATCAGGGTCGGCACTGTTTACGTATGTTTGTGACACGCGTTCAGTTTTGTGTTCAGTTCGGAAAGTTTTATGTAAATATAATGTTACCAAATACCAGCCGTGTTTCGATTTTTTGTTCATTTGAACGTTTATATATTTTTCCATAGAGCACGTTTTATTTTTCGTTACGTTTCGTTGCATATTTTGACGCGCGTTCCACTTTTTGTAACTCTCGTCTAGATTTTTGCTAGCTCCGTTTTTAGTTTTGGTTATTCATCATCATCAACCTTCTTTATATTCCGCATGTACTCAAACATTTGAATGAATGTCTACCGTCATTTGTTAAATGGTGTCGACTCCGATTAGAAGTATTTTATGTAATTCTAATCCACACATTTGTCAGCAACTATTGCAATACTTTCAAACTAAGTTCACGTTTCTAATTATAGTCTTATAAACCAAATACCCATACATGCATAGCTTAAATGGTCATAATTATAATAAAACATTGTCCAACATACCTGTCCACTCCAGATTGTAATGTTAGTTCATGTATGTGACCACTTTGGAGTCTACAATACTTTAGAGCTAAATCCTGTTATGTCCCATTAAAAAGTATTACGATATGTACTAATCATATTGCTTTTGGGACTGGAGCTAAGTGACACTGGTGCGGTATGGGACATGACATCGGGTCATGTACGGTCGTGAAACGTACGCTAGATGCGCGGACGAACAGTTGTGAAACGTGCAACGGACAGTGTAGATGGTGGTTTTATGTCGGAGATGTCGTACTTGGAGACGATTCTCAGGGGCTGCCGAACACGTTTTTTCCGAGCGGAATATACTTCTGCTGAGTAGTTAACAGTCGAGGAAATTTATTGAAAATACGTAATATACCAATTTATATAAATATTGCGACCAGAGTAAATTCAGTTCCGCCTACAAAGTCTCGTTGAGTGTATACATTTAAAACTGGAAATAGGTATAGGGAAACCGATTATACGGTTATTCCATGGAACCTCTAATCCCCGCATAAACACTGACCAGTGTACTGTTTACGCATGTTTGTGACACGCGTTCAGTTTTGTGTTAAGTTCGGAAAGTTTTATGTAAACATAATGTTACCAAATACCAGCCGTGTTTCTATTTTTGTTCGTTTTAACGTATTTTTCCATAGAGGACGTTTTATTTTTCGTTACGTTTCGTTACATATTATGACGCGCGTTCCACTTTTTGTAACGCTCGTGTAGATTTTTGCTACATCAGTTTTAATTTTGGTTAGTCATCATCATCATCTTCTTCATCATTATCAACCTTCTTTATATTCCGCATATACTGATAAATTTGAGTGAATGTCTAACGTCATTTGTATTCATCCTCATCATCATTATCAACCTTAGTGTCAGTGTACATATTGTTTATTAATGTTTTACACGTATGAGCAGTACATATCGCTTACGCTTGAGTATACTTTAAAGGTATAATCATATGTCAGTAATCGGTGCTAGGTGGCGTTTGCATCATAGAATTACCATTACGGTAATTCTGCGGTGGAAATGAACGAACGGAACCAAACCCCGTTCGCGATTTTCAATACGTACTTTTTCGGAATTACGAATTAAACATCGATTTACGCTCAAGCCGATGTTAAATGTCGTGTACGGTGTTATTAAAAAATGTGCGCATCTCGGACTGACACATACTCGTAATCGTGACCTTTTGCAGACTGATCGGGTCATGCACTAGTCCGGCATTTTTGCTCTCTTCAGTATGCAGACAAAAAGGCGAGTTATTCCGTAGATAGCCAGACTACAAAATGTGCGCATCTCGGACTGACACATACTCGTAATCGTGACCTTTTGCAGTCTGATCGGGTCATACACTAGTCCGGCATTTTGCTCTCTTCAGAATGCAGAAAAAAAGGCGAGTTATTCATAGATAGTCAGAAAAAAATTGCGAGTGTTTCAATACTCCAGTTGATATACATAATGGGTGTTCGAAATGTCACGTAGCTTTTTCTGACATCATACAAGTCGCTGCCCTCTGCGTCCCAAACTGCAGAGCGAACTCTATAATGGAATACGTTCATAGCGAATGCCCATCGCCAAGTACAATATAACACCACACAAATCGTAGACAACGAACTAGAATCGGGCGGTAACGCAGTGTATACACATCATTTGATTGTCGAGAAAAAAGTAAACATAACACGTAGTACACGGGCAGAAAGATTGGGAAAGTAAGTCGACGGTGCACAGAAATACCATAAACAACTGGACGACCTTCCGTCCGCTCGGGAAAGTAGTTCTGTTTACCGTATGGGAAAATATTGTCCGATCAGTTGGCTGGTATGTGTGTTCCCAAACAATTTCTTACACACGCTGTGTTTATTACGAAGCATATATATAACGGGTCAACAATAAATGTAGATACATGAAATATAACGCAAGTAGAGTATTCGTCTAAACAGACTGTTCAGCATGCCGTTGGTATCTACGTCGGATCGTCAGAGGTTTTCATCACTACAAAAGCATTTACGTTTAAATACCTCTTTCCAATTGTTGTCTGGCGTCCATGCACTATGATAACTGTCGTGTGACTTACGCAATGTGCAAAACTAACACCGCCGTTATGGACACGCCTGCCTAAATAGCGCAGTTCCCCAAACAACCATGCTGGGTGAGTACTAGGAAGTCCATTTTCACAGTATGGCGATTTACAAATACGATCAACATGTACTTTAGTAACACTTCACGCAGTCCGATTTTGGTTCTGGGCTGACTCCATGTACGGAGCATAGAGCTTACATAAATGTATGTGATGCTATTACGTTATCTAAGAGTACGAACATATATGAGTAGAAACGGCGCGTCTCTTTCTCAAGGTTTAAAACAACCCGGAAATACCGTTTCACCTTTCTTGTTTCATTACAGTGTGGTATACACCGCGGCTGACACAATGGACCGTATTATGTTTGAGACGAGCCGCACGTGGCAAATGCTGATGTTCCGTTAATAAGCCGGGTCCAGCCTCAGACAAAAACTGTTCGCTCGTAAAACACCACCCATATGCATCTAGCTAAGCGCATATCAGGTTGACCGATCTATGGCAGCCATCCTGAAAATACACCGGCCTCGAATTTATGCGTATTTTCAGCCAGATTTCCCTAGTTACAGTCACACAGATGTCAATGTACCCGTGGCCGTACAGCAATATGGATATTCTCACTGGTTAGAATGATCATGTTAAAGTCACTATGTCTCAGATGATATCTCGGACATCATGTTCGATACGTCGTTTGTTTTGGCTTTATGTACTGCGAATGGCATATATGCACTGAACTCACCGTTTTATTTGATAAACGTCCAACGAGTTTGTGTTTGTTCCCTATATACATGTGTAGAGTCTCATAAATATTGTAAATAATTTGATACCTGAAATGCATGTCCGCTATTACTGTAGCACGATGCACTGTACCAGGAAACATAGAACCGTTTAGTTATGAATTGATAATACATTACCACCTATGATTTAAACATTGTTATTGCTATGTATAGCCAGAATACAACAGTTTCAAAATATACACTTTACTATTAAGAAAAGCAAACGGGATGGGCAACAAGTCTTAACAACATTAGTTACAGCCCTCTCCAATTACTTATTGCATGCACTATAACATGTGGTATAATGACTTTAGACATAAATGTTTTTTACATTGTATGTACAATGTCAATTGTTATAGCGTAAATACGTGTAGAATTAGGATTTCAAACGAGGCATATGTCCCATGACAACAGCGCAGGCCCTGATGAGTGTGCGCAACAGCGCAGTCTGGTTAAGGTTAGCGCTGCGATAGTCATTCAGTCAATGACACGATCACGTTATTCGAACAATTTGTATTTATAAAACGTATATGGACCACGGTGGTGTTCCGGTGCTTTAACAATTTGAGTGACTAGAGGTGCCATCATATCCTTTTCTCCAGCCATCGTCACATATTATTAAACACACACACCGACATGTATGTCATCGTCAGAATAAGCGAAGATAGCCAATCATTCTTGTTGCACTGTCCTGTGAATACGGACCAATTGACATCCCAAGATCGGGCCACAGAGTAAGCATAGTTTTCACAAAGGAGGAACGTGTGAAAAGGATAGCATTGATTATTGAAACGACGAGTGAGATTAATGTAGCCTTGGACTTCAAAAAAAAGAGCTAGCATTACCTTCAAAATCTGTTAACTCCCCACACTTGAGTACAATGTAGTTATACATAACGGGTAGTATTGACGGGTTGCGGTAATTAGTTTCTGGCGTTGCTGGTGGAATGACTGGCATTTTAAAGAGAAGTGCTCGACATCTTCTACATCGAGTGCACAGTCACACAATGGTGATTCTCGCAGATTATTTATAAAAAAAAAACGTCTAAATTTAGTTTACTTCATTGCTTTCGTATTCGGGCGTGGTAAAAAGCAGATTGCGTTCTATCACCGATCAGATAGTATGCGGTTTGAAAAACGGCTATCGAAGAAGAACTCTCAATTTCCTCAACAAACTCGTTCCATATTGTCATAGAAGACGGAATAAATTATTTCGAGTAACTTTCTGTTCGTCTGGCTAATTCAATAAAATGGCTCCAATTACGCAATTCATATGGACTACTTTCACCGACAAGTTGTGGTAATAATTTATGTAGACATGTTGGAAGCTTACCTGCCTTTTCTATATACGAGAACTACCTTTTGTATTTTGCTTCGGTCTGATAGTGATACCCATCAAATTTCTTGGACGATCCCATTAATTGAGACTGAACGGGTTAGACCGGTAACTTTATCACCTATGTAAATACGTTCAATTCTAGATAGATCTACTAGTTAACTTAACTAAGTAACCATGATTGCAGAAAACCTAGCGAGCTCAATGCTAGTTATTTGTCGGTACTATGAACATAGTTTTACCAAATTGTTTTCGGCTGACGGATAGTTAAACTGGTATTCATCAATACCAGAATAAATGTGCAATAAAATTATGTTTTAGTAATCTGTTTTATTAATCATCATTTTCTGGGCATATCTGACATCCTGTGTCTTTAAAGTACTGAAAACGTTTGTTATTGCTGTCTCGTCCGTAGTGACACACGTTCGCGTAAAATTCATTATATATGATGTACATGTAATATATGCATTTATATACTGTCCACGCATTGTAACGGACAACAGCATCATCCATACGTGTTGTTGCTGTCGTATATTGAGTTAATGATGTTGTTTGATTTATGGCCATACTAGTAGTCTGCAAAATGGAATGGAATGGACTGACGCTTAACGGACCATTGATACAAAAAAGTATCAGTTAGGGCCAAGCATGGTAGATGATATAATGTTGCAAATGAAATAAAAGTATACCATGCTACTAGTGTCAGGCCAGCTACCAAATAATGAGATGATTAGATAAATTTAAAAATGTACGATCACTTAAAATATACATACATTGAGTTAATGTTGTTGTTGTTTGGTTCATGGTCATACTAGTAGTCGCAAATTGGAATGGAATGGAGTGGTGCTTAACGGCCCAACATTTTGTTTAAATATACTATTTATTACGGATTTCTCGAATAGTCAAATTTCTCGAATTTGAGCACAGCGCGCCGAGAACGCGCGCTCATGAAATTTCATAATCAACAAATACAGAATGCACGCCGCTTAACCGGCATAGACGTGCACGCTGATCAACGTCTACATTGCACACACCAGTGCAGCATGTTGTTAATATACGGTTTCCAACGACCAATCGCACGAAATTTTGACAAGTGTTTGCCCCCACCGTTGCTAGTCACAGATTTCCGCGGATCCACGACTGTTGCCTGAGACTTTGCGTCAGAGACTAAGTAAGTCACGTCTCTATAGGACACTGAATTAATATATGTATATAGTAAATTAACCGTATCGGTCGGTGCAGTAAAAAAGAACCGATAAGGGCGTTCACCTGTATTATACCTGTTAATAGCAGACGACAATTTCTACCTGTGCAAACCTGTATTCAATACACGGATCAATACCGTTGATGCCGGCGTATTTACAAATATCACAATGGGTTAATATTCGCGATAGTGGCTACAAACATATTTGTATTTAGCTTTAATGCTTAATAAATATAGACCATACACCAATACACACTAATGAGCGAGTGTTAAGATCGGTACCGTATTTCCGATATACCTCTGTTAAATTAACATGTCGAGACATGTTACAGCGATCTGTTGAAACACGTCTCGTGGCTAACTACACTGGACTTAAATCAGTTTACCTGTAAATACAGACGAATAAACAACGATAAACTCTATACAAGTTAATACCGTAGCAGACGAATTGTAATTCTTGTGTATACATGCTCATTCTTCTTGCTGATAATTTAATTTACAATGTGTCTTTATGAGCTCCGTATTATTGTCTAGCTGTATAGTACTGAACTGTATGACATTTACTTGTTGGAAGGAATTGAATATACTTAATGCAAAGGACTGACTTACGCAATCTGATCAGGGTATACACTATTCCATAATATATTAATAGAGTACCGCGAATGTCAACGTCAAAAGTTGACAAAATAACCAACAAAAATAACAACAACAGAGTACATGCAGAATGCATTACACAAACGTCTCATAACACCGACTTTTACTGACCATTGTACGCTATACCGTATGTATACAAAAAAACGGTAATCGTGCATAACGTACACCGAGGATAAACTGGCAAATGTGGCTAGTCGACACACATAAGACCCCTATGGCGACCAATAATCCAGAGCGCTAAGACTTCTGGACGCCGTAAAGTATGTAACCTTGCCCCATGGTTTATATTAACCGTATATTTGGCACAGGGCGTTAGAGAACCATTAGCTATAGGACAATGCGTGTGTGAACTATGAACCAATTCCGAGCAATGAAAATATAGGTCATTTACCCGAGGTTAAGGTTTTGCTAAAGTATTACAAATTAAACGGATAGACGGACGGACGGACAAGGTGAAACTTGAAGTATGTTTAGATGATATTAATAGAACGCTTTACCGTTGTAATTTATGCTAATGGATCGAGTACCGTTACTGAATAGCGATCAGCGTCATACGGGTACAGGCTGATCTGGGTCTACACTGTTCGCTATTCGGTCAACGTGACGATATGAATAGAACGTTTTACCGTTGTAATGTATGCTACTGAAGCGAGTACCGTTACCGAATAGCGATCAGCGTCATACGTGTACAGGCTGATCTAGGTCTACACTGTTCGCTAGATTCCATTGTCAGCACAAATATGTTGTTTGATGTATATTCTTTGTACGTATAACCGTCGACCATCTCTATGGAAACGCTAAATCCCGCATCAATATTGGACACTATTGATTTAAGATTCATTGAAAACCGAGCGATTTAAACGATCGGCCGGCTTAACCCCACGTCAAATTCGATTCCATTGTCAGCCTATGTTTCGAATACGCTATGTACGATGATTATAGGACGACTGCGTTTTTCTTTGAAAAATTTTTTACGAAATCGATCAACGTAACGCCAGTTACATGTACTATAGACAACACCGACTTGGTCTACAATGTTCGTCATTTTAAACTCATACAGCAGTGAAGTTCCCTGTCTCAACAACTGACAATAATTGCTTTTCATCTATGAAAATAATCGTCCTTGTTGCATGAAAGGGTAGTTCTCGTGTATTAACACATTTATTTATTAGCGTTTATTGCATCAAATGGGCTTGAACCGTACATGCAAATTAAGAATCATAATACACTAGACTAGTGTAGTGCATATACAAATGACACGACTACAGAAACCATTATATGTGACTACATAATCCGTATGATTATGTGCTTATGCAATAAATAGAATTTACCATTCGTGTTAAATAAAAATGAACCATATTGATCAAATTCGATTCTATTGTCAGCCTATGTTTCGAATACGCTATGTACGATGATTCTATTACCTTAGGACGACTGCGATTTTTCCTTGAAAAAAGAATTACGGAATTTAACGTACGTCCGTAAATTACGAAAAATGTTGACAAACGATCGACGGACTGTACGATCAGAGTCTACACTATCCCATATTATATTAATAGAGTACCGTTAATAGCTCGTAGTAGCGGTGTTTGAATGTTCGAAGGGGAACGCGCTGAACGTCCGTCATTTCGTCTAGGCTGTTGGCCAGTCGATAATGATGATCAATCGCCAATTAATACGAACTCGTCCGCCATTTTGGTCTGTCCTTTCTCGCTAATATCGAGCTATCGGACGGACGGACGAACGTCCACACGGACGGACGGACGGACGGACAATTACCGACGAATACGTACGTGTATATTTCGACATCGATAACTCTCAACGATCATAAGACCCCTTTTCGCAGGAATCGGTAACGGTAAGGGAAGTCATATTAGCTCCCAGGATCAAGAACGATAACTCTAAACCATCGTAAGACCCCTTTTCGCAGGAATCAGTAACGGTAAGGGAAGTCATATTACCTCCCAGGATCAAGAACGATAACTCTCAGCGATCGTAAGACCCCTTTTCGCAGGAATCGGTAACGGTAAGGGAAGTCATATTACCTCCCAGGATCAAGAACGATAACTCTCGCGTACCCTAGATATTCGAGTTATCGATTAGTCGATCCCCATACGTTTACATTGTATTTCCGCCCTCCGCCTGCTCCTTTGCTCCATGGATAAACGTACTCCCACCCTACACACTACTTATTTCATGAAAAATCGCACATGTTTTTAGATACAAAATCGCTTGGCGTCTCATTTGTGAAACATTGGCCATTGGTCTCCCGTCCAATTACATTAGTATGTATGTCTTTACTTGCATGTTTATTTGATAGGCGACACCACATTCGTACTTAAGCAAGTACTGTAAATCCAGATGAAAGCTAACGAAATGTTCAGTGCAAATGCGTACATGTATATACTTTTGCACTTGTTATGAAACTTTCGTCAAGTTTCGACTACATTTACAGAATATATCACAGCCACCTGTCTACAACAGCCAGTTTTGCGGCATCCCATGGGTGGCTGTTGTAGAGAGGTTGCACTGTATATTACCTTGTCAGAAGCATAATGGGTGTTGCATTGATAGAATAGCGAACAGTGCAGATACTTATCAGATTGTGCAGATGCACAGGCTGAACTGGATCTACACTAGTCCCAAAGCCCATAAGCCCCATTTCCCCAGTCACAGCCACATATTTTAAGTGAACACACATTGTACATAGACATATAAGACAAAAGGCACAGAATATACATGTACATTTATTCAGATAGTATTACACAATGTTGAGTGTTTAACCCTTACAATGCTGAACTAAGTTTTCTTCGTCTGATGTTTGTGTTATATTTTCGGTTTGTCTCATTAAACACATGGTTCGACTCCACTGTAGAATAATTTTCATAGAACGCCTATATTCTCGTAAATAGTTACAGGCGTTCTATAATTACAATCGGTCGATGGGCCGAATGGGGTTCGCTGCGGGAAACCTCGTAAAATGAAAGTGTGCCAATACCAACACCAACAAGATATATGTTAGTTCAATATTGAAACATGCTAACACCTGTAGACATTGATAGGTTATATTAAAATAATAATACGCATGTAATTTGCAAAAAAATAGCTTCCCAATGAAATTTAGTTTAAATAGATTATCCCGTATGGAGCCTCATTTAGAACCTCTGGTACATTTAGAGTCAATATTTGAACCGTTTTACTAAACGCCATAGTGTCATGTGTCCAATTTTATTGGACACAGGACACTTTTTTTTAATGTAATATACCAACCAATAACAAATTTACGTTTAAAAAGTCAGCTATTTGTTGTTAAATGCGATTGTATTTTCATTGTGACGTCATACTATATTTCGTGTCCTGCCAAACGCGTAATAATTACAATGATTGGTCATATTGCCATTACACGTACTGCCATCGTGATTGCTGTCTTCGTTGTTGATAAGCTCTAAATACGGAAATACAGATACTCATTGTGTACTCAACGATTTGTGAATGCTACAGACGTACATTTCTGCAAATTTGCTAAAGTTGAGAGGACAATACGGCGACAGCCAAGAGACATCAATAATTGACCTACATTTTACATAAGTCTACTACTACTAGCTGCCAGACACGAAACATTTGTTTCAGGTAGGAATTATTTCTTTATTACTGTTGACCAATATTTGAATCGTGCTGACTTCGACAGCACTTTTAACCACAGGGCTACTAAAATAATTCCATTATATTCAATCTAACATGAATTCATGTGGTGGGGGATATTCAACATTGCCTGTGCATGTGCCGAGTCATTGGTTTTCGCGACCAATGTTGTTTCTACAATTGTTGTTTAAATAGCTAATTTCTAATTTATGGTGCATCTCGGACTCTGTGTGTTTGTGGCACCTCGATACTTGTAAGATTCACTTTGAATATATGTTTTCAGTCCAACAAGTCGATTCATTATCTATTTAGGCTATTATCTGTTATCTATTGTCTATATAGGCTTTTAGCCACTTAAAACAGACACTACTTTCACCCCCCCCCCCCCCCCCCCCCCCCCCCACCGCCAGTCAAATGTGTTTATAAAAACTGTAACAACAGTGATGAAAAAAGTAAAAAATTGAGGTGTGCGAATCCAGGTACACTGCATTTGCACAGCGGTGACTTTTCCCCGAAATATCATGAATATAGGCCGGTGCAGTATTTCTATTAAGTAAGTGTACCCGGCTTCGCACCGTGTATGTGGCTTTGCACACACCAATATTTTACATGTCTGATTATTCATGTTGTTTTCTTAAGACAAGTGTTTTCAGAAAGTCACGTGTTTACACGATTTAGAAAACTATAACAACAGTGACCAAACAAGTAAAAAAATTGAAGTGCAGTATTTGTATTAAGTATTTGTATTGCAGTGGGTGGGCTTCCTAAAATTTATTTGTACACAGGGTACCCATGTTTGGTCTGGGGTGGAGGTGATGAGGGACTTTTTTGCTTCATTGGGGTGACCTCACGAAATATGGGCGGGGGTGGAGACTGTATGTTTGTTGGGATTACAATCATGTCTGTTAATTCTGCGCACCTAATAATAATTTTCGTGAAAATGTCCATATTCAGTCAAAATTCACTGAACATTAAAGGCAGTTCTTAGCCAAGATAATCACGGCTAAGCAGATGGCTTTTACTATTTCATCTGTCGTCTATTATCTGTATCCGCCTAGCGGAGACCCAGCCAAATTTGATCAAAATATCAGTCCATTTTGTCCTTGAGTTTTGCGAATAATACGGGAATAAAATGATAACCAATGTCGGTATATTTGCATGTGTATTATTGGTTTATGAAGCAGATCTGTTGTTGATCTATTCATTTAGTAAGCAGGACCACTAATCATTTTGACCATGTTCTGAATAACTTTTTACCAAACTATTGGAATGGGATAAAATTGTGACTTAGTATACCGTTAATCAGCTGATTTATTCCAAAATCAACATAATTTATTCTGACGTAAGCTGGGCAAAACATTACGTGAATTGTGCATTAGCCGGTGCGCAGAATTAGCCGAAATGACATTTTTATGCCCCCGCCACCGAATGGTGAGGGGGGCATATAGTGTTACCGGCGTCCGTACGTACGTACGTACGTACGTACGTCCCGAAACCTTAACGCTGGGTAAATGGCTTATAATTTCTGTTTCCTTGCTCGGATCTGCTTCACATTTCACACACGCATTGCTCCAATGGTCCTCTACCGCCCTGTGACAAATCCATATTCGTCCCGCCCCCGCTAAGCCCAGGGTCAAGGTCACAGACTTGGTGCTTTCGAAACCTTAACGCTGGCAAGTAAATGGCTTATAATTTCTGTTTCCTTGCTCGGATCTGCTTCACATTTCACACACGCATTGCTCTAATGGTCCTCTACCGCCCTGTGACAAATCCACATTCGTCCCGCCCCCGCTAAGCCCAGGGTCAAGGTCACAAGACTTGGTGCTTTCTAAACCTTAAACGCTGGGTAAATGGCTTATATATTTCTGTTTCCTTGCTCGGATCTGCTTCAACATTTCACACACGCATTGCTCCATTGGTCCTCTACACGCTGATTGACAAATCCATCATTCGTCCCGCCGCGAAGCCCAGGGTCAAGGTCACAGACTTGGTGCGGTTTCGAAACCATTAACGTTGGGTAAATGGCTTATCATTTGCTGTTTCCTTGCTCGATCTGCTTCACATTTCACACACGCATTGCTCTAATTGGCCTCTACGCCCTGTGACAAATCGCACATTCGTCGCCGCTAAGCCCAGTCAAAGGTCACAGACTTGGTGCTTCGAAACCTTAACGTGGGTAAATGGTTTTTTTATAATTTCTGTTTCCTTGCTCGGTCTGCTTTCACTTTCAACACACGCTTGCTAATGGTCCTCTACCGCCCTGTGACAAATACATTCGTCCCGCCCCCGCTAAGCCCCAGGGTCAAGGTCACAGACTTGGTGCTTTTCGAAACCTTAACGGGGTAAATCTTATAATTTTTGTTTCCTTGCTCGGATCTGCTTCATTTCACACACGCATTGCTCCAATGGTCTTCTACCGGGCCTGTTTGAAACAATCCACATTTCGTTTCCGCTCCCGGCTAGCCCAGGGTCCAAGGTCCAGACTGGTGCCCATTGGTCCTCTTAAAACCTTCCCTGGTGGAAACAAATCCACATTCGTTCCGGCCCCCGCCCTAAGAAACCCAGGGTCAAAGGGCACAGCGGAAACCTTGGTGGGCTTGTTTTCCGGAAACCTTAAAAAAGTTTGGGTTTTTAAATGCCCCCTTTATAATTTCCTGTTTCCTTGCTTCGGATCCCTTTGCTCACCATTTCAACACAAGCATTGCTAATAATGGTACTTATACAACCCGGGCCAATGGGGGAAACCAAATTCCACATTCGTTCCGACCCGGCCTAAGCCCAGGGGCCCAAGGTCCCACAAGGTCTTGGTGCCGTTGGAAACTTAATAACGTTTGGGTTAATGGCTTTTAATTTCTTGTTTCAATTGGCCTCGGAATCCTTGCCCCTTCCCACAATTTCCAACACAGCCCAAAATTGCTTTCCGAAATGGGTCCTTCTAACCGGCCCTGATTGAACCCAATCAACCATTGTAAACCGCCCCCGCCTTAAGCCCCAGGGTTCAAGGTCACCAGAAATTGGTGCTTTCGAAACCTTAACTCTGGATAAATGGCTTATAATTTCTGTTTCCTTGCTCGGATCTGCTTCACATTTCACACACGCATTGCTCCAATGGTCCTCTACCGCCCTGTGACAAATCCACATTCGTCCCGCCCCCCCCTAAGCCCAGGGTCAAGGTCACAGACTTGGTGCTTTCGAAACCTTAACGCTGGGTAAATGGCTTATTATTTCTGTTTCCTTGCTCGGATCTGCTTCACATTTCACACACGCATTGCTCCAATGGTCCTCTACCGCCCTGTGACAAATCCACATTCGTCCCTCCCGACCCCGCTAAGCCCAGGGTCAAGGTCACAGACTTGGTGCTTTCAAAACCTTAACACTGGGTAAATGGCTTATAATTTTCTGTCCTTGCTCGGATCTGCTTCACATTTCACACACGCATTGCTCCAATGGTCCTCTACTGCCCTGTGACAAATCCACATTCGTCCCGCCCCCGCTAAGCCCAGGGTCAAGGTCACAGACTTGGTGCGTTCGAAACCTTAACGCTCGGGTAAATGGCTTATAATCAAATATGCCTCGTTTTCTTTGGCTGCCAGCGGGGGCATTCGTGTGCCGACAGGCCACATTTCTAGTTTAAATATATGTTGTTGGGTTACCATAAATGAGAAATTCCACGACTTGCTACTAAATTTCTCTGTTTCGCACTAATACAATTAGCTTACCATATTCTTGACACTTTTCTAAATAGATGCCCCTTCAGTTGTATGTTTTATGCCGTTGAAAAGAAAAAAATGTAATTGTAAAGCTATATTTACGTCATGTAAATGTATGTAACGGAAATTACATTTCTGAGACCCCTGGTCCCTTGAAGTGGAAAAAAATTAAAAAAAAAATGACGAAAGAACAAATTGGCTAATACTATTATAAATGTAACAACTGGACTGTCACCCAATGGAATAAACACAGTTTAATGAATTATTGGTTCTACATCGAAACTAGAAAAACGACACAAATATGTACATAAAATATAGAATCACTATGTCTCATTATTATTGAACCATGTTATTGTAGTTGCGAACAATAACTCTTGCAATCTACTCCTGTACCGTCTGTAGCAGAGTTACTATTCCATTCATACATGTAGGCTTCCTCTACATAATAGCTAATCAGATCTGATTTACACTTTAGTTGTTAATTGTGACACAATTTGTATATTTTCCATCTGAAAAAAAAAATATTATTATAAAAGTAATACGTATGGATCACGATTTGCCTGGTTTGGCCCTCATGTACGTTTTCATCTTTCGCTCTTTCTGTTACCTGGGAGTTGAATTGGGTTATTGCCCATTATAGAAGTAGTAAGATTATTACTGATCCTACTGCTTTTGGGAGGGGCCATGTGATTCTGGTGTGGCGAGGACCTCGCATCAGATCAGGATCATCCTGATTTAAGGGTTGAGTATATAGTTCTTTTATTGTAAATATTCATTTCTGATTTTAGGATTTTCCCCCCATTTGTACATGTACTTGAACATGTACTTGTACAGGTAATATAATGGGATTTATTACTAAACCCATTGACAAGGCCTTAAATGACCGCATCTGTTGATAACTTGATAGGCCGTTAGACCCAACAAACAAATAAATGATATACGTAGGCTTCCTCTACAGAATAGCTTATCAGATCTGATTTACGCTTTAGTTGTTAATTGTGACCTAATTTGTATATTTTCCATTGGAAAAAAAAACTATTATTATAAAAGTAATACAAAACTTTACGTGGGTGGTCACGTCGGGAGAACGAGACGACGTAAATTAACGGTAGTAGTTCCTCCATATAGGAATCACTATTTGCCTGGTTTGACCCTTCAGTTCATTTTTATCTTTGGCTCTTTTGTTACCTGGGAGTTGAATTGGGTTATTGCCCATTATAAAAGTACATTGTAGTAAGATTATTACTTATCCTACTGCTTTTGGGAGAGGCCAAGTGATTCTGGTGTGGCGAGGACCTGGTATCAGACCAGGATTATTCTGATTTCAGCGCTGAATATATAGTTGTGTTATTGTAAATATTCAGTTCTGATTTTGGGATTTTCCCCCCATTTGTACATGTACGTGAAAATATACGTGTACTTTTTCTTTTTATATGAAACGTGAATTTCGTCACTGATATCAGGGGCGATAACCGTGTTTCCGTTAAAGGTTAATGGAAACTATATTCTGTCTGCTTAGTTTTGTTATGTGCACTATGATCGTACTTTATAATGTGTCAATAAAAATATTTGTTCGGGTGACACATTTAATTGGTATAAATAATTTAAAAATGTCATGTCTCATTTGCATATCAAAATAGCCTGATACCACCACGAGTCACTATCAGTAAAATCAATATTACTAAATGATTATATATGTATAGTGGACCTGCACTCGTAATTTTTAAAACTGGCGGAATACATGTACCGTAGTTACACAATTATACACTTATTTAATTCTTATAGGCAAGCTGTTATGCAAACAGGTTGAAGTACATTGTAACGGACCGAGGTCTATAAATACATTAAATACGCCTAAAAGCGTCATAAACGAAAAAAAAACAAAAGCTAAAAAAAGTTTTGTTACTCCCTCTATAACACACACATATATATACCTCGGTCCGTTACTTCAACCTGTGGATGGGACCCAACTTTAGCTGGTACATGTAATTTGCGAACCAGATCTCTTATTCACTATTCTGCAGAGGAAGACTATGAATGGAAACGTAACTCTGCTACGGACAGTACGGTTGTAGATTTCAAGAGTTACTGTTCACAACTATGAACAATGTGGCTTACTCGCTTACCACATTTATCCAAGTTTTTGTGAGTTTGATACCCGGGTGGGATGTAGTTCTCTAAGCACTGTTTCATGTTGGAAAGTTGCGGAGTCATTTGCTGAGTAATGGTTAATACTGGTAAGAAATTCAATAAAAGGCTAACCATGTACATAATAGTGTTTGATTGTTTGTTTCAGGGAAGCCGTCTACAGATCTTAGCCATCTGGATTATTCGTCGAGCCTCTTCAACTTCACCCTGCAGTCGAGGCAGACACCAGCAGGGCTATTGAGATAGTATATGGGCGGTTTCAGAAGAAGCAGATAAGGCGGAAATTGTTTCTCATTCTACTGTTGAAGGACAAAGGCCACCAGAAGAATCGCTGCCCGAAGACACTACTCCACCTGGGCAACAAGTTGCCAAACACTTGCGAAATGGGAACTGATCCAGTTCCTGACCTACACGAAGCAAAATATAGTGTCGCCATGACAGATTGTCATTATCTTAAGATCAGCGACATCTGAAAATATAACCCTCGAGGAAGAGCTTGAGAAAGACAAGTTCAGTTACAAAAAAATTAACCATTTAACCGGAGTAGTACCATCCATGCCAGCGGCAGTGTTTGTGTGGTTCTTAACTCTGATTTCTGCTCTAATCATCTAATAACAACCTGTTGAAAGGATGTATCGTGAAGACATGTTACTTCTTGTGTTGATGGAATTGAGAATGAATCTTATTCACACAAATCTGAGTTGTGCAGTTTTAAGATTTGTCAATATGTTTTTGAATCGGTGACTCATTCTTGTGGTGGACAGAATGACATTTGTACATTTCTGATTATGTGACACTCGAAGGACTAGATATTGAAATGGTCAGAAATATATTTACTATGCTTTTAAACATATGTGGCTGTGACCTCAGGTTGAAGTAACGGACCATGGCCTATAAATACATTAAATATACCTAAGAGCATCAATAAGTGAGAGAAAAATAAGCTAAACAAAATGTATTTACTCCATGTGTGATATATGGGAGTAAATAATTTGTTTAGCCTATTTTATTTCACTTATTGATGCTTTTAGGTATATTTAATGTATTTATAGGTATTGGTCCGTTACTTTAACCGGTGGCTGTGACTGGAGAATGTGGTTTATGGGATTTGTGACCAGTGTAGCTCCTGATCAAATAGTACACTCATGTAGCCTGATAATGATGTGGCTTGTTAGAAGCATGATGGAGATTTCATTGATGTAATGGTGAACAGTCAGATCCTGTGCGGATATGTGTATCTACACTGATCGCAAATCCCATAAGCCCCATTTCTCCAGTCACAGACACATATTTGAGCAAATTTAAAAATCCTACCGCCAACCTAGCGTGATTAGCATTTAAGGTATTGCATTCAATCTTTGATTCATAAATTTCTGTTTAACGTCCACAGTCTATAAAGTCTATATTTGGTTGGTTTCACATGGTTTCAGTTATCTTCGCAATAAAGGATTTTACTTGAAACATCCAGAATAGACCAAAGACAAACTTTGTAGACTTTCGAAGGGAAACAAAAATTTACGAATTAATGATGTATTTTTGTGCTATTATCATGATTATAATTGAAATCAATGCCCAATGGTCAAACTTGTAACAAATTACATGTGTACAATAAATTTCGACTTCGAAATTTGACTTCGAATGAAATGGTGCAATTGGTTGATATTGGTCATTTGCAGTGCATGATGTGAGAAACAACATATTGAGGCATCATCTGTAACACAGTGCCTTCAATCATGATTCATACCCAGGCATACAAAGTATATCGAGGTGTATATAGTTTTTGTATTTTCGTCCATCCGTAAGATTTGCGTTGAAGGTTTTTGGGTACCCATTATATATGCAACCGTAAATCGCATTGAGTTGAATTTTCATATACTTCTTTATCGTCATCCATATTTTTTATACTGTAGCACACCGATGTGATGTGGCTTTCCTGCACAAGGTCAAATTACTTAAAGTTTTGAAATATGTATTTTATCAAACATGTCAAAGTTTTTAAGTACACAATGTCTCTGCAACCGCAAGTCGGGTTGACTTGAAACTTCATATATATACTTCTTTATGAAGTTAGAAGATCAATATTTTCTTTCTATAGCCCTGGTGTGCATGTGATGGGTAATTTAACAATCGCGATTCATCCTTACCGGAAATCCGACTGGAGACCTGGTTTGTCCCTTACATACGTCTTTGGCATTTTGTATGTGACAGTTGAATCTGGTTATATCTCTTGTGTGAGTATTACGATTATTCGTAATCCATTTTTTAGGGAAAGGGGCCAAGTGACTTTGGTGTGGTATGGACCTGGCATCAGGTCAGGTTATTCTAATTTCAAGGCTGACTATATTTTTCTCGATGAAACTATTCCGTTCTGATTTTGGGATTTTCCCCCCAATGCAGCAGGTTAATACAGGATCAAACCCGTTTGCCCAGCTTTATATGACCTGCTGTTGATAGGCCGTTAAAACAACCAATAAACAAACAAACAACTTTGGCATTTGGTATCCGACAGTTATATCCTTTATGTGAGTATTAGACCATAGCTGTTGATAGGCCGTTAAACACCATTAAACAAACATTATATAGCCCACTCATACGGCTTTCATGCACACAGTGAAGGTGAAATTACTTTGAAACTTGCGTTAAATGTTTTGAAATATAGCGTTAAAGTTTTAAGTAAACAATTTCTCTGCAACCGTAAGTCAGATTGAATTGAAACTTCATATATTTGTCTATCAACAATCAACATCCATATTTTCATTTTATAGCCTACGCATGCGACTTTCATGCCCAAGGTCAAGGTCAAATTGTGTTAAATGTTTTGAAATATTTGCATTAAAGTTTTAAGTACACAATTTATCTGCAACGTATATTGGATCGACTGGAAATGTCACACTTCTTTATCAACAGCCATATTTTTTCATTCTATATCTCACCTAAGCAGCTTTCATGCCAAAGGTCAAGGCCAAATGACTTTGCTACGGCCGCGGGTATGTGTGAGACCCCGCTCACTTGCTCTAGTCCTTAAAAGCAAGAATAACATATCTTAACATACTGATTTCTTTTGTTTTTTTCGGATACATGTACTGATTTTGTGTCCCGAGCATAACTGGAATTCCTTTTTGTATTTTTATCACAACTCTTGCCTCACTAATATTCCAGTGTTCTCCCTTTGTTTGTTCACGCATTGATTTTGTATCTGGCACATAGCGATATTTCAAATTTGACCTAATATGGTCCTGATATATATCAAATCGAAGGTATCGTGGGTATTGTCAAAATCGGATGATACACCATACAAGATGGCCGCCGACAGGTCATCCTTTAATTATAGATTTCGTCTTCTTCTCATGTACCGTTTGGCCGACGCTGGTCAGACTTCACAGTTGTGGTGCGTGGGTGAAGCATTTTCATATTTGTTAAAATGGAGGTTGTCGCATAATCCAAGATGGCCGTTGTAGAAAATTTGTTAAAATTCTTAAAAAAAATCATATCAACCATGTTAATTTTACATTAATATTATTTTTACATCAAGCTTGAATTGCCACTTTGATATCAAGGGCGATAACATTGACTCTTTAAAATGTTAATGGAAACAACTATTTATTCTCTCTATTTATCTTTTGATGTGCAATGATCATATTTTGTAACAAGTCAATACAAATATTTATTCAGGTGACACATTTAGTTGATATAAATAATTTAAAAATGACCTGCCTCATTTACAATCAAAATAGCACAATGATACAACCTATCAGTAAACCTAAAGATTACTAAGTGAATATTTCTGTGTAGTGGGCACTCGTATTTTTTAAAACTGTTGGAATAGTTACACAATTATACTTATTTAATATTTAATTCCTATAAAGAACACTTTGTGCCAAACAGATGGGACCCCAATTCAAATCATGATTTGCAACTTTGCTGAAGGATGTCTGGCACCCAGTCATTAAGTGCAAAGGCTTGTCTTATCAGCTCATTCACAAACACCACATCATACAAAACACTTGTCACATGGATTCACCAGTGGGTGTACAGTACAAAGTCCAGTGACATGGTGTGTAATTGCATCCTGTAACATTTGGTCAGGTGTGTATTTTTTTACTTTAACCTACGTTTTCTGGGGGAAATAACTCACCTGTATAATATATGTGAAAATCACTTCAATGGAAGAAATAAATGTATGTTCTCGCACCCCTTCCAAACTCCATTCACAATTCACACTCCCTCTGCATGAATCAGGATACTCCACTACAGTGCAAAGTCGCAGAACAATTTTTGACATACAGCCGTTTGAATGTGTACTTGTGTGTGTGTAATATTTCTCACTTTTTCAAGGCAATGATTTCTGTTTCGATGTAATGTATGACCTGTCGTGAATTTCACTCACAAGTTCATATTGGTGCTTGTAGGAGTATTTGATATCCAGTATACATTTTCTATGGCTTTCACATTCTGTAAAACCGTCTGGAGTTTCGACAATGAAATGGAGAAATGGCAAACATTTTCATGTGTCTGAATGTGGATTATTTCTGGCACTCATATCTTTGGCTTATAACGTCGTTCAAATTGTACTGCGTCAATTTTATCGAATTTAAGATTGCATATTTCATGACTTTCTTCAAAACGCCAGTTTTAGACGTTGATGGTTTTAGGATTTTGATATCATGTACTGCAGTGCCGGTGATAAGTCGCTAGGTGGCGTTGCCAAGTCGGACTGTTGTACTGTGCGGACTCACCGAAACAAACCGCCAGTGGACGCGTTACACTATGTTTGCAATGTAAACTCCCTGGGTAAGTTTATAGATCGCGGCTCAGTCAGCGTGCGACTAAGATGTCGGTTTTTTATGTTAGTGGAAAGTACTAAAATTGGGAAAATTGGGCCCGCGCAATATTTAAAATTGCGCCATGTCAATTAAAGGTGGTGCAGGTTTTTGAATGTAATATCTTTATAGTGGAAAGACAGAGTTTAATGAAACATAACGCAGTAAATGCTTAACAGGTTGCCAATTAGTATCCCCTCGCCGATAGGCAAGAGCTGGTATATCGTTAGTCCATGTACTGCATACGTATGTACGTACGCCAGTAACACCTTTCATTTTTCGATAACTTGTGAACTGCTTCCACGATTTTGATATTATTTGACCATAATGTGTGTCTATGGATGGAGCATGGTTTAGCATATGAGTAGACTCGTATGACCCACGTTCGACCGCCCAAGGTCACGGAGTACTTTTATTATCAAGGCTGCCGGCGAGGGGATTAGCTTCGTTTAATGATGCCAGTGCGAGGGGATTAGCTTCGTTTAATGATGCCAGTTCTTGCATTATGGTATAGTTTGCTTTAATCTAACAATTTTCTGGTTTTGACGAAGAATCGGTTTCCATGGATGTGAATATAAATCTAAAGAACGTGAATGTATGGTGTGATACATATCATCGAACCGGTATGTCATTTCTATGGTGTGATACATATCATCGATATCCGTCCGTTTGCTTGGAAAAATTTCAAGAAAATTTACTGTAAAAATGACGTCACAGAATACGTCATGTCGGAAAAGCAGGTTCGGAAACCACTGATCCCATACCCTGATATCTATAACTTTACATGCTACTTGCAAACATGTAGTTGGCCTCAATAATAATAGCATACACTCAAAGCGTTCTTTTATAACATGATCATTCATGTTATAATTGTTCTTGTTAACCTTACAGAGCTATGTTAATTTTTGTCGTCTGCTGGTTATTTTCTATTTTCCATTTTTATCATAAAAAACATGCTTTGACAGCAGATTAGAATCATTTACAACATGCTTTGACAGCACTTCAGAATCATTTTATTTATTGTACTTGCAAGTTAAGTAATCGCAGTTAATATTTCGGTCAATTTTGTTATGTTAGTAGTCAGAGGGAATGCATCAACACAAGAGAAGATAACACAAGAGACGATGGAGCATGCTAACCTGTTGCATGGTGTACTAGGAAAAGTAATTTTGGCCATTTTCATTGCTTTCATATTTAATCAGCATCAATATATACGTTTTCAATTGAGTAGATACAAATTTTATTTTCACCATTAAGTTGTGTTAGTTGCTGTACTTATTTCTGATTATGTGTAGATTTGTCAAAATGTTCGAACCATTGGTTATCAATTATGTAGTTTATCATATACCTTTTCAGCCGTCTTCACTAGTTTTAAATAACGTAATTCAATTGCGTATATGGATGTTCGCATGATCCTCAACGACAGCATGTATTAGCTAATGGATTGTGACAAAATGTATTGATCGAAGATTCCTGATGATCGATATAATGTTATCATAAGAGTGATCTAAACTATGATCAATATACATGTAGCTCCTTATCAACTACCTCACACAGCCTTTGCATACTATGTGGAGTCGGTGTTGAAATATATTGAAAAAGACTGGTAGATAGTAACACCCATGATTACTACATTGTTAGCAATTTACTGAAATGTATTACAGTGAGTTAAAACTTTAAAATAAATAAGAACGGCATTTCTTTTCTAATATACTTCCCACAACTACTTCTAATGAGATATATGACCCAATAGTACATAGTCGTATATGTTATATTGCAAACATAATGAAAGCGTGAGTAATAAACATATTTCACATAGAAAAGTGTTACACTCACCATGCTACTATGGTATAAATTTACAATAACATAAACAAAACCATAATTAAGCCAAAATGGATATATTACATTGCAATGGTGGAAGACTTTGTGATTCCTACCAAATTTAAATAAAGTTTGTTAATAGTGTTTATGTTGTATATTTACACATAAATTTGTTACCTAAAATTTCAAAGTGACATAAAGGTACATAGGGCCAGGTGTTTTCGTCAATATTATATTTTACATATTTATGTTTCGTTTAACACATGTCACTATAATAAACAGATTACTTACTTACTTACTTATAATTTTCATATAACTAATACATGTAATAAATTATTTAGATACCACCCCTCTTGTTTATCATCTTGTGGAATAATAAAAGATGTACATGTTATGCAATGGTAGCGATTTTATTTGTTTAGACCGTTTGTACACTACCGATAATTGGAAATATTTCTACAACAATTTATTTTTAGAATTTCATATAGCATGACTATTTTGAGGAATGTGATTACTAGAGATTTGCTTTTGTCATTTTATGGGTGAATACTGATTATGACATGTTAGAAGCATAAACTATTGATACACCAGTTGTTTGCAACACTGAACAAATTGAAATTTGGGAATGTAATGTACATGCAATTAATTTGCCATTGCTGTTGTTTTTTATAATTTTGTCTATCTTTCTGGATCTTTATGGAAACGTTATTTTAAAACAAGTTTTAAAATATATTGCATTCCGACTAATTATAATAAAATGTATTAGTATAACTTTCATATAATAAATACATGTAATATACGACTCTTTTGTCTATATTGTGGAATAATTAAAAATCACCATATTATACAATGTCTGGAGATTTTATATGTTTAGACAATTTTTCAAATCATTTCAAATATTTATGCAACAATTAATGTACGAGGGCTGGTCCAGAAGTTCGTGGACATCGTCTGTAATTAATGAGTGCAGCGTTATAGATGGTTAAATATGTTCTCACAATCAAGTTATTATATAGTCAATTGATGTTAATACTTTCATTGATTTTATATATAAACGCGGATTGTTTATACGCTATTAAAGACGGCGTGGTCTGGATATGCAGAGCAGTCGGACAATTGACGTCAAATAAAACTTATTCTTGCGACAACCGCGTTAATATTTATATATCCGTCGGTGTAAATGGCACAGTACCTTTACCAATGGTGCAACGTTCATCCATTGTCATCATTGTATATTATGACGTCATTTGATGTTATGGCTTGAAGTTGAGAGCGAAAACAGCGACAGTACATTGATTTGCTGGAATACAGAAATGGTGTCATCAGAATGTGAGAAAACAAGGAAAATCACTCAAGTTTGTGTATACATTTGGAAATCACCCGTAGAAACGAAGAAAATGATGGAAATGGCATCAGAAGAGG
The DNA here is from genome assembly GCA_029237695.1 of Conchocele bisecta. Taxonomy (NCBI): domain Eukaryota; kingdom Metazoa; phylum Mollusca; class Bivalvia; order Lucinida; family Thyasiridae; genus Conchocele; species Conchocele bisecta. The sequence goes on along the minus strand of CM055265.1, from coordinate 154,474,021 downwards.
AAAGGGTGTGGCGATCGATAGTTTTCAAATGGAAAAAAGGTTTTCCGACGGTAGGGTGTATGTTAGCGACGTTGAGCGTGGTGGTAGACCTGTGTACGTCACCGACGATGAAAACGTTACGCTTCAATAGTTTCATATAGCAAGATTTTTATAAGATTGTTTTTGGTCATTTTATGGGTGAATACATACCGTTTATTTAACAAGGTGAACTGATTATCGTGAAATAATGCACGAGTGATTGGGTCATTACGCGTAACAAACGAGTGAGCATAGCGATCCGTGTTTGTTTTGCGTTTCAACCTAATCACGAGGGCATTATTTCAAGATAATCAGCTCACCTGGTTAAATAAACATTTTATTACATTTCACGCATTCTTCTTCATAAATACAAAGCGACACAAAAGTAAAATATGGCCTACAGTTATGCGAAATAATTTCTGGAGGCGGGCCGTAGTGACGGTGACTGTCTCGCGATACAGAGGATATGTCCCAAGAACACTGTTTCATTATTCGAAGGAAATACGTCATTGTGACGCTACTGACGTCATATGTCCATATATGGTAAACACGTGAGTGGATTAAACTACTAATGGTGTAATTCACCGTTAGATTTCTGTAAACTACTGCCTAAAATGTTAGAAATGGTTATGTTATTAGTGTGAAAATACTTATTTTTCAGTTGCTTGCAAACACTGAAAATCCCAATTTGGGAGTTTAAGCAATACATGTAGTCTCGATATCCATGGACACGTCATTTTAAAACAATTTTTAAAAAGATGAATTTGTTTACGTATTTATTGTCAGAAATGTTCTGAAACGATGTAAACACCCAACAAGAAGGTGGACATGTTATTGCACAATAATGTATGACCAGCCATGTGACCGTAGTGCACCACGTGACTTTCATGTATCGATCCCGGATTATTTGGATATACTTTGTATTATAAACTTGCTATTTTTCCTCAGTAAAATGTTTTGCCAAATTATGTAATGGGTGAATAAATAACATGTTGAACTCCTTGTTGCATTTTTAAATTGTTTCAGTATATACTGTTTATTTAAGCAATGTGTGCTTATTTTTGTTTTGTTTGTACAATTTTGTTGTGTTTTCTTTGGGGCGGGTGGGGGCGGTCGTGGGATGACTATAATTATAGCAATTTATCATTATTTGAAAAAGTATTTGCCCCCACCCCACCGAACAGCTAGTTGCGACATCGGGTTAAGGACTTCCATCATGATTGGATATTTGACCTTGTTTTATAATTATAGTACGCGAAAACGAGCAACTGACGCTGTAATCAATGCACCTTATGCCAGCTAGCTCTGAAAATAAATGTGCGACACACCGTATCCATTTGTTTGTCTTACCGGTACTTACCGTAGCTTTTTGTCGCGCAACATAGTATCCATTTATGCAGTTGCTTACGGAAATTCTACACGGTAACAGGCAGTACAAACCATAATGAGATCAATCAGAAAATGCCATAAAACATGTCATATCCTACATGTAGAGAGCTGAAACTTTCCACGGATCATTTACACTGTATTTACTCGATATCGCCACCGAAAAGGAACAATAACACGTGTTAGTTATCAAGAAATCGGAACATTCATCACGCTCCCTTGATTCGAAATTCAAGTACAAAAAGGTGTCATCTTTGCTAGCGAATTATTCAGAAAATACGTTGTCATTAGTATTGTGAGCGTGATCGTTGGACATCATATTTATTTCTTCGTCTGTATATACCAGAAACGTTGCTGATAGTGTCCTGTAAGCTGTAAAATATTTAATTAAACTGACTTTTACCTGCTGTCATTCCGCTACGCTATCTTGGCGACATGTATATACCCTGTCTGCACCGTATCACGGAAACTCTCCACCGTATCACAATACCGAAAGTGTATAAAGTCCCATGTGCTTCAATGCATTTCCTTCTTTTGGTTGGTTGGGAGTATGCGTTTGGTAATTTAACGATCGGGATTCATCCTTACCGGAATTCCGACCGGGGACCTGGTTTGGCTCTCGGGTACGTCTTTGGCATTCTTGTATTGTATGCGAGAGTTGAATCTGTGTATACCCCTTATAAGAGTAATACAATTATTCACAATCATATTACTGTTCATGGAAGGGACCAAGTGACTTCGGTGTGATATGGACCTGGCACCAGGTTATTCTAACTTCATTGCTGAATATATATTTTTCCGATGTAAATATTCCGTTCTGATTTTGGGATTTCCCCCCAATGCAGCAAGTGAAATGTGGGATTAAACCCGTTGTCACGGCCTTAAATGACCTTAGCTGTGGATAGGCAGTTAACTACCAATACATCAAATCAAATCGATGCATTTCCAGATACATGCACCCTGTGACTCGCGGGTGAGACGGTCCTTCTAATAGCGCCATTCCGTCTGGGGAGCGACCAGAAGGTTCATCATATGTTGTACCTTCGGACAACTGCGTAATTTCATTAAAAACATTTACAAAATTTACAATATTTTTCATAAATAAAGTCAAAAGTTGTACATGTTCAGGGTACATGCAGATTATGATTCCGCATGTACGCTGTAAACCTTTGTCAACTTTTGACGCCATTTAAAGAAAATATTGTAAATGTTGTAAACGTATATTTCAAGAAATTATTCAGATGTCCGAAGGTACAAAATCAAATACCGTGTCTCAATTATGATGAATGGTCTGGAAATGGTATCATTAACTGTATCTGGCGTGAAATGTGTTAATTCTCGTCTATGGCAAGCAAAATGCACAATAATTCCTTAAACCATGGTTTGGAGCTTAAATCCTAGTTTGGGCACCTCAAACCCTAGTTTGGGCTCGCAAAATGCACAATAATTCACTAAACCCCAGTTTGAGAGTCTAAACCATGGTTTAGGCTCTCAAACCCCAGTTTGAGAAATTATTGTGCATTTGGCCAGAAACTGCCGTTTGAGGTCGTAATCCAATAAAAAGCCTAAACCGTAGTTTGGACCCAAACCACAGTTTAGGAAAAGAACTGCCAATCGTGATCCCAAACGATAGTTTTCTTAAACCCTGGTTTGAGCATTTATTGTGCACTTGGCGGCAGAAACCACCGTTTAGACTCTCAAACTAGGGTTTCTGATAGCTCAAACCACGGTTTGAGCACAAACCCCAAATTGGACTACACAAACCCTAGTTTGGGCTCGCCAAATGCACAATAATTCACTAAACCGCAGTTTGAGAGTCTACACCATGGTTTAGGCTCTCAAACCCCAGTTTGAGAAATTATTGTGCATTTGGCCAGAAACTGCCGTTTGAGGTCGTAATCCAATAAAAATCCTAAATCGTAGTTTGGACCCAAACCACAGTTTAAGAAACTGCCAATCGTGATCCCAAACGGTAGTTTTGTCTCGCCCGCGAAAGTGGAAAGCGAGACTAAGGTTTTGCTTTTCCGGAGTCGGCGGCGGCGGCGTCGTCGTCATCATTCAATGTTAAGTTTTCGTTTTACGGTCATTACTTCAACACCTTATCAACTACAGTCATCAAACTTTATACATACCTTTACTATGATATCTAGATGAATATAGGACTATTCTCGGGGCCCCAGGGTCAATGTCAATGTCCCAGGGTCAAGGTCAAGGCGGAACAAGGCGAGACATTTGATTCCGCGGTATTCTTGTCTTAAACCCTGGTTGATTGATTAATGACTTGTTAGCCATTCGTATGCCTGGGTATTAACAACACACACTGTGCTATTGTTATGTATTCGTGAACGATTTATATGTTTGTATGTGTGCGTATATGCTTACAATAACCATAAACTATTCTAACTACAACATACTTTCATGTTGTTTTTTTGGTGCTAAACAGGATGTCCAAGCAGTCTCTGTACCGTCAATGCTATGTGCTTCATTGTCATATATTTATAACGATAATGCCTGTTTAAGTTCGCAAACACAGCCGCATGGTTTGGCATAGTCATAGACCTGGTTTATTGCCGGACATCTCTAAACCGGACACCATGGGGAGCACCCATGGTTTCCGGTTTAGAGAGGTTCCACTGTAGTATGTTTAAACCAAAAGGAGCGATTTCGTTACTCACAGTAGAAACATCCCCTAAATTAACGAAATACGGTTGTGGAATCACAGGTGTTTGAACTGTAGCCGATTTCACAAAAATTGCAAAGTATACTTATCTTGCTACACTTTGAGGGAGAAAATTTCAATTGAAGGATACATTTTTAGTCGCGCATGCTTTAACAGAAGTCGCGACTATAGTCTCCGCTTTTTCCGTCGTCGTCGTCGTCCGAAATGTCAAAAAGTGTGTACAAGCTTCGTCATCATGGTATAACTTTAATATTACTTGACGGATTGTTTCAATAGTTGGACACTTGATACATGTAAGCATTTTGAACACACTAATGCCGCCATTCACATGACCTTGACTTTGTTTACCTTCACTTTTTGGCGTCAAAAAGTTTGTACAAGTTTCTTCATCATTGTATTCTTGTTATTATACTGGGGGATAAATTTTCAATTTAAGGATAAATTTATTATTTTTTATTATACTGAATTTATTACATTATCACAGCCATTGTGGCTGCGATAATGTAATTAATTCAGTATAATAATTCTGCATACTTTTAGTCATCAAATATATGCAGTCGTTAGTTTCTATATTAAATAAGGTATTTCGGGAAAAATAAATGATTACTCCCTCAATATATATTTAGCTAGATAAGTATGCTTAGTAATTTTGGTGAAATTGGCTACACATGTCACTATGTTGGTGTTATATGGGTATTTTTGTGAATTTTGGGTATATTTGGGTGGATTTCGTTGGTTCTGGTTAATTTTGCATTAATAAAGCATGACGCCGTGAGCACATGTAATATAATTTAATTTCAACATTTAATGCAAAAAAATGATCATGCTGCATATAGTTGTAGCATTTAAAAATAATTATAAAATTAAAAAAATATTTCCCTGACAAAGCCAAATAAGTTAAGCCAAAAACAAATTGTTTTTAATTTAATTGTTCAAAATAAATTGCAAATAAAGGGAGAAAAAAATGGTACTGTATATAGTTGAAAATGAGGTTGACCTCATGGTCAGGAAAATAGATTGAAACTTTTTTTTGATAATCTTAAATGCAATATGAAAGGATAATGCCTAGTCCGGAAGTTGTATGTACCGTATTTATGAAAATGTGTATGAATGATATTTTTTGTTCAAATTGTCACATTCAATTCCTTGACTTGTTTCTAATCTCAGGCAGTAGTATGTTAGTGTGTGTATCTTATAATAGATAAGGTACTTCCAATTCATTTGGAGGAGACTGTCACATTGTAAGTCCAAAGAAACCACCTAATTGTGTCACCGGTAGGTCACATTTCACAAGCCGTAGCTACACGGACAGTTTCCTGTCGAAGTTTTAGCAGCTCCTGTGCTGAGCATACGATAGAATTGTCACAATTTTCTAATACATGTTTACTTATAGAGATCAGGCATTCATGAATGACTTAAGTCACTTAAACATGATTGAAATTGTCAGAGTTGTTTGTTTCAGATCAATATTTTAAGATTGCAAAGCCTATTTTGCTTTTAACGGTTCATTTTTTCGTCATATCCGTTGAACGATAAACATAAGACAGTAGTCTAATATCAAAAACATAATTATATTATATGGTCATAAATGGTGTTGAAAAAAATAGAATGCAATGTTACAGAGTACCTGAATTACGTGAGTTGTTTGGCGCGGAGGTCTAAAATTACTAGACTACGTATGAGCCAGCGGCTGTATCACAGTCTTTCAACATGTTCAAAGTAACTAATTCAGTGTCATAGAATTGGTAACTGATGACGTCATGAAAAACCATTGTTAATTCAAACATGGCAGACCACATGCATAGGTATTACCAGATACATACTCCCTTACTTTCTAAAATCTATTATGTTTCATAATTACTGTAGTTGTACATGTACATGTGTAACTAGCTATTAATTTTTACCATATCTTTATGACAATTAAAGATGTAAATGTAGGTCAAGGTCATGATCCTAATGATAATGTAATTATGTAAAATGTATACCTCCAGTGCATAAATTAGCAGTACTAGTCATTACGCAAACACGTCTTATTTTGAATTAATAAATCACTGAACTACTTTCGGCAAGGGAGATAACTACTACCACGTATGGGAACTATTTTCATTAGTTTATATAGTTTTAATCTATCTCCTGTGATATATAATGATATATTACTGTGTTATGTTATGGGTACTAATACATGTTGTTTCAATAGCGTATCGCTGTAAAGGTATCGTTGTAGACGGAGTTGCAACTAATTTAATAATTATTACGTTAAAATGTTTGCGTAATACTGATAGTACTTCTGTACAAATGTAATCATCGTAAATGGTGCAATAGTCGTGAGGTTAAGGTCGCCGACTTTTATGATTGAATTACCGATTCCCGAAAGGGTTGGGGATTCAAAGAAGAAGAAGAAGAAGAATGTTTATTTGACTTAAACTGAATACAGTTCCTCGTCATGAAACAAAATACAATCAATATAATACATGATAGGTATGAGTGAACATGAGCTGAGATGGATTGCAAGGTAAATACTGTTCTAGAGGGTGAATTTTTCTATTCTGATAACTGTCAATGTTGAATAGGTATATACAATGACCAGCACTTATTTGGTAGATACATGCAATGTATACTTAATGCGAGTTGTATTCTGACAAAGTGGGCCATGCCACAACCGCGACCAGCATACATCCCGGCCAGCCTGCCTGCGTATTCACACTCTGACAAAGATGTAGACTGATCAGGAGCAGGTCCCATTTTGTCAAGACACGCCTCGCAACTCTATATGTGACTTCAACGGTCTGTGGTATCGATATTGGTGGTGGACATGGTGTATGAGAGTATTATCCAACTATGAGCTACACTGCCGACAGCTATTTAGGCGTATTTTGTCATAGCATATCACACTCTAACCTATAATCGTGTACTATGCAATTTGCATGATTAGACGTTTTCTTATTGCAAATGCTTCAGATAAAAATTTACATAGATTGATCAATTCTTTTCTGTTAGTCGACTGCAATAATAATACAAGTTTATGTACACTTGTGTGATTGAGGTAGTACCGTTTAATATAGGACCGTCTAATGTTCTCATAAACAGGACATTTGAACACAAGATGGTACTCGTCCTCTAAATCGCTTGTATTGCACAGCTGGCACACGCGTTCATGTCTCTCTATTCGGTTTGGTCCATATCTTCCAGTCTCTATACGTAACGTATGTGATGATAACACAAGTTTACTAATTGAAGTTCTGAGCCACCTGCTCCGAACTTTGTCCAAATAACACGAATACTGAAAATCTGGTTGTATGTACTTGTACAATGTCAGTACTCTATTACTTTGTACATCGGCATGCCATTTTTGCACGAAACAATCAAACAACGCTTGTCTAAACTGCGGTATGAATGCATTTTCTGAAACACAGTGAGGGTCATTCCATACATATGTGAAACCTAAATTATCTAATAAGCACTTCACTTTAGTTGCCCAATTGTTAACCCCGCGTGTACAATCTAATAGAGTACCATTGTAATACCACTTTCAAAATACAGTTATCCGTTTTAATCAGCTTAAACCAGTACTTTATGATTCTTGTATATCTATTAATGTACAATGGATAACGACAGAGTTCACCATAAACGCCTACATTACTCGTCGATATTTTCACGCCCAGAATAGTTTTACAAAACTTGAGATGAATTCGCTCCATCTCTTTCGATTTTGTATGGCCCCACACTTCACATCCATAGGAGAGAATTGCGGATACGAACGCGTCGAACAGTTGGCACATCGTCTTTGGGTTGAAATCATATTGTCTTGTATTTGCTAGTAATATGTTCATAGCGCTTCAAACCTCGACTCAGTATATTTTTTTTCCATTAATTTTGTGATTTTAATAATTTTTTGCTGTCCCAAAACATATTTATTTGGCTGTCACAATTAATATTGCATTACATTTTGGCTCTTTTATAATAAGCTAACTTTTTGTACAGCAAACATTTTTTTATGAATTTGAAATAATTAATGTCCTCCATCTGATAATAACACTGTTCGAACTGCGCCTGTGGCTATCACGACCAGAATTCACTGGCCGCAAATACAGTAGCCTTCGGCGTCTATTTATTAAATTAGTATTTTTTATTTTATTTGTATTCCGCGTGAGCGCTGAACTTTGTGTCAACTCATTTACGGAAAATATTGGTGATTTTCTAAACTAATATCGGCGAAATCCGGAGATATATTTTGTGTCAATTTTCAACACCATTTACGGAAAATATTATTGATTTTTTTAAAACAATATCGGAAAAACTAAATACGGTGATAGAATTTTTGTCAACTTTTCAACACCATTTTACGTAAAATATTACTGATTTTCTAAAAACAATATCGGCGAAGGTGTACTTAAAATATGTCTCACGCTTTTAACATTCCGGCCTCCGAAAATCTATTTTTTTTTAAATAACCAGCCGTCTAATAGATCTGCGTATAATCGAGAGTTTATTGTCTCCTACAGCGAGGTGTGGGCACACATCAAAACCACGCGTCAATTTCAAAACATTGCCTAAGGGTCAAAATTGTGATGTCATCAGATCAACAACTCGTCACACTGTACGCGTTATCGATTTTTTCAACACAAAGCGACACGTGTATTTATAATTAGATCTTGGGGTACATATTATCGTGATTATCACACCGTCTCACGAAGCAGGGGGCTACTCAGGGAATGGGATCATGTGGTCTATTGTTTACACTGGATTAATGGCGGCCCCCATGAGGTTTCGGGAAAATCTTATTGTTCATCAATACGACTGTGGTTTCTTGCTTTTAATGATGACCATGTTCCGACCGTTAACACTTATTTAGCAGCATTACCTATGTAGTTAGTCTCAACATTCTGCAGAGAAATATGAATCGGACGGAATCGAACGTTGTTTAAACTAGGTCCGGTTCATATGCACAAATCAAAATATGAATTGAAAATGGCGCTTTGTGTGACAGAAATCCGTACGCGGACGAATAAACAAAAATATTTTGTTATAAATATCACATATAGCGAAACAGCGAAAGCATCTATTGTTTTAATAATATGCATACATATTGTAATTAATGTTTAATAGCGATATACTTATGAATACTATACTATAAAAAGTGTTTATACTCCAGCACTATGTTTTAAGGCTGTGTGATTTGACTCAAAATAAGCTGGATCAGTTAATACTTATATTCATACGCTTCATGAAAACATCAACACATTCAAAATATACAAATATTACTTAAAGGAGTACCGATATGATACACATTAAAATACACATTAAAATCGCTTACAACATATTTTATTGATCGAAAATAGTCACTGCATCGTGGCCTATTTGACCGCATTACCTATTGCGCGCGTACCTCACTAGAGCCCCTGTTTATGTAGGTAAATGGGGGTGTAGTGGGGTACGCTCGCTAATACAATGTTTGCGTAATGTTTGCATCTGTGCATGTACTGATATTAGTGAAAAACTTTAATTTCAGACCTGTACACGACACTTGCTTTAATGGGCTAAAAAAGCTGACCACTGAATGTCAAGGTCATGACCTTGATGATAATAACATGTTATGCTCAGAAAAGAAATTTCATCAAGGCTATTTTCATTCATTGTAAGTAAATTGCTGAAGCTGAAATAAAAATATCAAGTTTTACACCAGATTTTTTAAAATTTATTCCGAGTTACGACCGTATTGCACTGAACTATTTCGGCATTCTGGCTGTTATTTTCAGCGCAATAAGGTCGTAACTCAAATATTTACTAATATCACTTTTTTATTTAATTTAGTTTTGTCTCGCCCGCGAAAGCGGAAAGCGAGACATAGGTTTTGCTTTTCCGGCGGCGGCGGCGGCGGCGGCGGCGGCGGCGGTCATTACTTCAACACCTTATCAGCTACAGTCATCAAACTTTATACATACATTTACTATGATATGTAGATGAATATAGGACTATTCTCGGGGCCCCGTGGTCAAGGTCAATGCCTCATGGTCAAGGTCAAGGCGGAACAAGGCGAGACATTTGATTCCGCGGAATTATTGTGTTTCGTAAGGTTATTTATTTTTCATGTCTGCTATTACAGAATATAAGTGAAAATGGTACATAACTGAGTGTAATTGTTAGTTTTAGAAATAATTTTGGCTCTCCTGAACATTTTACAAAAAGTGAATTACGACCGTATTACACTGAACTCTCGATATGTGTCCCCTTTTCAATAATATATCATAAACATCAATTTATGCCGTGAACATTATGATTAATCTTGCTTTACGCCATCTTGGCGCAATTCATAATCATTATGTTCAGCGACGTTGTTGGTGAAGAGCGTGATATGATTAGCAACGTCATGGATTTTAATGACGTCAAAGATACTTTAGTAAATCCACAACGTCGCTCCGCCTTCAGGTCAATATGACATTTGGATCAACTTTCTCAGGCGCATATGCATTTATATCGAAGATCACGTGACCAGCATCTGACCAATCGCAGACACGGATATTTCTCGATTGATACTAAAATGTGCATGCTTTCATATACTTTGACCAATTACAGTTTCAAAATTGCCGCTTAGAAACAAACGATAGCACCGTGTTCATGCAAAAGGTGCAGAAATATATGAGCTATGAACACCCTGGCATATGTCCCATAGTACAAACTGTATTTGTATTGATGTTGCTCTTTCTAGAATATGTCGGCTGATCCATCAGAAAATATACATAATTGTACGGGCAATATTTACTGCAAATCTGGAAATCCTTTCGCACATGCTATTGATTGATTTACTATTTAAAGTATCATAGCAAATGTTATTCATGTTCACACTTACCCTGCCGGTGTTGATAAGTTTCTAACATGTGTGTGTACTTTTACCCACTTTTGAAAAAAAAGAGTATGGAAATGTATATTATCATATTGACTAGTGTATAGCCATATTAATTTGTGTATCAAAGAAAGACAGACAATATACGCAATCAATCACTCGATAATGATCTAACTTAATTAATATATGATTTATAGTTCTTATCTTTCTGCAGCAATTGTGCAGCCCGTATGTATCCGGATTAGTAGGTTCGACTACACATGCATACTTGTACGTAACCAGATAAATGGAATTTGCCAATGCTGAATGAGTATAACACATTCTCCATGTTCAGCTTCAATTAAAGACAATTTTTTATTTTTAAAATCAATATCAACGATAGCATGTGGTCGCAGGTGAATTTTTAGTTTACATTTGTCCCAACTATTGTTTTATTTAACAACATACATTTATGTCAGAACAATTATTTTATTTCACATTTGTCACAACTACAGTGGAACCTCTTTAAACCGGACACCCTGGGAGGTCCCCATGGTGTCCTGTTTTAGAGAGGCTCCACTGTAAATCAGGCATATGTGCACCGCAAAACATGTATATGTGATTTGCGGTCATGAACAGACGTTAGTAACTGTGAGAGATGACAATAAACACATACAATTAAGCAGACATATATTGTATGGGTGTCCGGTTTAGAGATGCTCTACTGTATTATGTTAAATGTTTTCGATTCAGCTTAATATTTAAGGGAGGGAATTGGCTCGAACACCTTCCATACCCGGATGTTAAATGGGTTTTACAATGGTAATAACTATTAATACTAATATTCTATTTAACATGTCTAATTAGAGGCGTCGTGTCTTGCACAACAGCACGGGAAGTGGTGTTATGGTATTCGAACTCGGTCAGTTCGTACATCATGACGCATGTACACCCCGCATAGCCGCATCAGCCGTTTGCAGCAGCAGGAAAACACGTGACTCGGATTGTAGTGCGATTGCCATAGTTTCAGCACACCAATCACCAATAACATCATTGACGACACGCAGTAACTACTCCAAAACATCAAATCGGGTGAGACGCCCACCCCGCCAGCGTTGTATAAACAAACAACAAAGTACAGTAACGTAATACTGGATGTGAGTAACGCCATTGTGCAAACGTGTTTGTAAAATGGACGTCGTTTTCGATAACGTCCTTATCAGCGTAGGCGCTGTGTCGTCAGCGTTATGGCGTACGGAATGATGTGTTTCAGAGAAGTGCATAACGCCGAACGAAAATTGTGGCTGTAACTGGAGAAATGGGGCTTATGGAATTCGTGACCAGTGTAGCTCATAACCATATAGCATACGCCTGTAGCATGATATCGACCTATATAGCTTGCTAGTAGCATGACGGGTGTTGCTTTGATGGTACGGCGAACAGTGCAGATCCTGATCACACTGTGCGGATGCACAGGCTGATCTGGATCTACACTGGTCGCAAACTACTGAACAGGATCTACGAAAGCAAACAACTGTTAACTTGTAATGTGTGATTCACTTCATAAATTGTTGATTTATTACAACAATACATATACTTTCTTAGCGCGTGATGGGGTGTGAAGGAGATGGCGGGTACCACGAGAAAATAAACAGCAAAATAGCAACATCTTACATATCCAAAATGTCTGCCAATAATGTCGTCTGTACATAGGATTCATTTATATACTTGGCTATAGTTAGCCTATGACTGGACAACACATTCGGTGAACATCAGAGTAGAAAGACAATGTATTTTTCACGAGACAGGGTGCAGGGAATGCGGCTATAAAATCACGGTCAGACCCATTAGCAGGTCCCTAGTGACCACGTGTCACAATAAGCCTTTGTACCACAACAAAAACGTACAAAATGCACCTTCTTGAAATGACCCGAATGTTCTGTCTGTGACAGCAAGTCGACCTGCATTACAGACAGAAAATTCGGGTTAGCTCTGAAACTGATAAATCCGGCTTTTATTATCGTTACTGTCGACGTATATTTGAAATATGCAGGTATATATATGCAATGGCCATGATGCGTGCACTAGTGTGCACTTACACTGGTAATGGATGACGGTCATAAACGTTGTAACACAAACATTCTCGTACGACACATAGTGTATTTCAGTAGCTATACAAGTTATACATGTCTACTAAAACAATGATTTTATAAGTTCATATACCAACTACACATTTGAATCATGTTCCTGCGGATGACTCGGAATGGGTTGAGGGAATATTATTGGAAGGCACGATAAATCGTTTGTACATTATGTGGAACCGGGATATATACCTGTCAAAAGATGGGCATCAAGCATATATTGCAAACACTATTAAGTACAATTACCATTGATACAATTAATAGACACTGAGAGAGATTTGCATAATGAGACACATAGCGTAGTTATTACCTTCACTAAGTATATGTGAAGCGGATGGACAGACGGACGAACACTCGGACACACTGTATCTAAAGTGTGCACGGATAGATATTATTAGTGCCTAAGTAGTTGCATAATTATGCATTTAAACCAATTTACAAGTAAGTGACAGTGCATAACATAAATGAAATTCATTACATGTAAAAGTCTCATTGTAAAATTTGTGGGTGGTTAATGGTGAAAATTACTTTGTTGTTAACATTGTATCATAGATTGCAGACATTAGATAATCGGCATATATGCAATTAACATGTCTAATAAACACTACTAGGTACCATTGCCACAGAGAATATACAAAAGTACCATACTTTTATGGAGTTATTAAGGTAGATGTTTTGCGTTTGAAATTAAGTGGATGAGGTAATAAAACATACATAATTTGTCATCTGAATTAGAAGATATTATTTAATCGAACTGTATTCCATTGTATCGTTATGAAGACATCTGAAAACATACAAAACGGCCATATATGTTTCTAATGATAAAAAGCAGTCGAATTTCAATGAAAAATTCGATTTTTCACAATTGCGAAAAGTCTTAGGGTTGTTACTTCAAGATGGTGCCAAATGTTCATCCAGTGGGTTACAGGGCGCAGATATACATCATAACACTCGTAATTGAATGTAGTTTCGGACGAAACTATGTCTGCAAAAATCCCACATGGGGGGGGGTCAATTTCTAGCTGACGACCTATAGCAATCCTCAGTAAAAACGTAAAATCCCCAGTCAAAACGTAAACGATTGCAAAACTCGGCAGTCACCTAGTAGAACCTACTACTAGTAATCCCTAGTTAAATCGTGACAATTAGCCGCTTTGATACCAGGCCTGTTACATGTCCGATGCGGCGATATTTATTAAAACCTTGCAAAAACGTAGTGGAAACCTACTTGAAACCTAGTAAAGCATACAGCCCAAACCTGGGCAAATATTTGGCAATCCATACGGATGGGAAACGTAGTAATACATGTGCATAGCCCTCAATACCTGACAGTGCGACCACTTGGCTGAAAATACTCAATAAATATATCGGGGCATCATTATTTCTGAATTAAACAACACTGCTGAAACATTTAGCGAACATTCTCAGAATGCATGAGACACATAGGGTGATCACTATCTGACATTCCTTACTAGGTAAACATTTCTATGACAGTTAATTAGTATGAATGGGCCCCAACATACTGTATTTGGCACATGTAATTGATGTTTGAAAAGCCATCTGGATAGTGGCTGCACCAATCTAGCCTTTCTTCTGATAGCCAGCATATGAACGTTTACGAAGAAGAATATCATGCCATCAAATATTTAACAATGGAAATTGGCTTGAATATCTTCCATACCAATCAAATGAACAGATCAATTGTCATCAATCAAAATTGTGTGAATAACTTGAGTCACATGACCTAAAGCATAGGAACGGGGGCTATTGTTGCTCGTTTCTGTGTTCTCAGGTTGCAAGCATAGGTCAGTCTCTTGTTTTGCTAGTATATGTGCATACTCCAGGAGAGAGGTTGCAGTGCAGTGGCTATCTGATAGATTGTTGTTTCAATTTGTTCAGTATTATCATAATACATGCAGGAACAAAAGTCAAAAGCCATTTCGATTCGAAATGATTCTAAAGTAATGGCAAACCATATTTCTGATGAGAACAAGGGAAAATAGAAAATACACAGCAGACGACAAAAAATAATTCAGCATTGTAAGGGTTAATGCTGTTTAGTTTATATATCTACATACTTATTTTACAATACATGCACCATGAAAGTACAAGGTAAAAACTAGAGATTATGTTTGTATTTAATTTATTTAATTGAAAATTATGTTTCGACGTAAATAAATGGCTAAGTGTTTCAGCGACCTTGCGACGGTCAAAAAGAACAAGGTCATGCTAATTGGAGGTCACGTATGTTTCTTCATTGACTGGGTCATGCTATTGTGCTTGATTTACGACAAGCCAAGCCCCTCAACTTCAAGCGCAATCCCAAGATACAATCAGGAGCAAGAGGTGCTTCAATGACTGAATGGCGATCAGTGCAGATCAGTGCAGATCTTGACCAGACCGCGCCTAGATGCGCATGCTGATCTGGATCTACATTTTTATCGCAAATAACACAAGGCCATTGAGTCAGTCACAGCCACGTATTACTATTGGATGAATGCCGAGTCACACTGTCAGTCAGGTATTAGTGAGAGCTACGTATTACTACGTTTCCCACTCGTACGGATTACCAAATGTTGCCCCGTTTTGGGGGGTATTATGTGTTACTAAGTTTGTAGTATGTTTCCACTGCGTTTTACAACGTTTTACGTATCGCCCCGTCTAACATGTGACAGGCCGGGTATCAAAACGGCTCTATGACTGTCACGATTTCACTAGGGAGTAGTAGCTTTTACTAGATGGCTGCCAAGTTTCGCTACGTTTTATTGCGATTCAGTACGGTTATATTTAGGATTTCTAGGTAGTTTCAGCGATTATTACGAGATCGGCAAACCGGAAATAAACGCGGCCGCGTTGACAAGGCAAATCAAAAACGTAGTAATATACGTAGTACAACGTATTATATACGGCTATATAAGTAAAGTTGATTGCTCACGCTACGTTTGTTGTGGACACGTTCAAAATTAATTTTACACGTAGTATTATACGTATCAAAACGTAATAAAATGTATTAGATACGGCTATATTAGATACGGCCATACTTACTAAAACATAATAAAACGTAGAAATAAAACACAGTAATACGTAGTAAAAAATGATATAAGCGTAGAAAATACGTAGTAGTACGTAGTGGACTCCACATATGGCTAAATACGTGTATGTACGTATATAATACGCTTTAATACGTTTTAACTACGTTTTGATACGTTTACTACGTTTTAATAGGTATAAGTTACGTATATCGAAACCCACGTTAATTTTGAATATTCCCAAAACGGGAGCAATCAATCATCAGTACGTATATAGTTATATCTAATACATTTTAATACGTATATTGCCGTTTTACTACGTATTAAAAGCGTAGTAATACTTAGCCCTCAATACCTGACAGTGTGACTGGGGCTTTCCGTCGAATCACGTTAGTCCGTTGATCTACGGTTGGCCACAAAATATACTGTATAGGCAAATAAGACAAAACGAATATCAAACAGTGTAGCGACTGATCATATTGTTTCATGGAGGAATAAGATAACGCATAGCAGTTAGATGGAAAAAAAGCATAGGCACGGAACATTTCTTATTGATTTGGCTACATAATACAAACTGAATGGCAAACACCAAGGCAGATCCCGATCATCACATGTAGCTGTGACTGGAGAATTGGGGTGTATTGATTAAGCGACCAGGATTGGCCTGCACATCCGGCAAACTTCTTAATGTGTGAAAAAGTGCAAACTTGTGAAGGCCAATATGTCAAGGTCATATTAATGGCAGCATCGATGTGTGGCATTTGTTATTCAAGTAATCCACCAAGGGATATAGAACTTATGACAGAAATGAGAAACTACGGCGATCTTCTTAAAGGTGCATGCCCACTCAGTAGGCACATGTTATTTATATGAGTGCTCGCTATACAGATATAATCATTTAGTAATAGTTATTTTACTGATAGTGACTCGCTGTGGTATCAGGCTATTTTCATATGCAAATGAGGCATTATATATTTTTTAATTATTAATACTAATTAAAGGTGTCACCTGGAACAATAATATTTTCGACAGATTATAAAGTATGATCATTGAACATCAAAAAACAAAAATAAATAAAGAGAATAAATAGGAAACACTGATATCAGTGTGGAAATTTACGTCTGATATAAAATGTATAATAATGTCAATCAACTTGATACATGGGTAATGATGTATGGCATCAGTCCACAAGTATGTTGTGTTGAAATAGTTAAGTAATCCTTCAATGGATATATAATTTATGACAAAATTAAGAAACCCCGGCAAACTTATTAATGTGTCGGACGGACACACGGACTTGGCCCCTTCCAGGACAAGTAATAGGATTAGGAATAATAATTATAATATATTATAATATATATATGTATAATTCCGGATTCCGGTAAAGATGAATCCCGATCGTTAAATTACCCATCACATGCTCCTGACCACTCACCAGCGTGGCATGATACGAACCTGCCAGGGGCCCGTTTCACTAAACTTCTTACGATAAGAAATTATTTTACGAACTTCTTCGGCGCATTTTACCGTTTCACTAACGTCATTTTCGTGCGAAGTTTCTTGCGAAGTTCGTAACATTCCTCGTAAGTCTGCGATATGTATTGGGCTGTCGAACGAAGATTTTTTAGCGCAAGTGTCACGGCCGCCATACATGTATTCCATAAATAACATCGCCATCAAATCGGCGGTGCATATTTCGCCCTATGTGTTTCCGTCTGTCTGTCCGTTTATTTTTGGCATTACTTAGTAATACATTACCCTCACTACTGATCGTACGTTCGTTTGTCTGTTTTTGTTTTTTGTTAAGTTTTGGTCTGTCCGTCTGTCTGTTCGTGTGTTTAGATTTTGTAAGTTTCTCAAATCACTTATAGGGGCGCTAAGTGCGTAGATAGACCGGCTTATCTAGCTTTAGCTGCTTATCAGTTAGCCAGCAAATGCAACCCAGATATAACGTGGCTTATAGAGCAGTGACTCACTATACGTGTAGCTGTTGATCAGTTAGTGCATCAAATGCAGCCTGATATAACGTGGCTTATAGAATAGTGACTCATTATACTTGTACCTGCTGATCAGTTAGACAGCATAATTATGCAGCCTAATATAACGTGGCTTATAGAGCAGTGACTCACTATACTTATAGCTATTAATCAGTTAGCCCAACAAATGCACCCTGATATATAACGTGGCTTATGGAGTAGTTACTCACTATAATTGTAGCTGTTGATCAGTTAGCCCAACAAATGCACCCTGATATATAACGTGGCTTATGGAGTAGTGACTCACTATAATTGTAGCTGTTGATCAGTTAGCCCAACAAATACAGCCTGATATAACGTGGGTTATAATTGTAGATGCTTATGCGTTATCCCAAAAACTGCAGCCTCATATAACGTGGCTTATGGAGTAGTTACTCACTGTAATTTTACCTTCTGATCAGTTAGCCAGCAAATTCAGCCTGATATAATGTGGTTTAATGAGGAGTGATTCACTATAATTGTAGTGTGGTGTAGGGGTAAAATGGATGAAAACACAAATCAAATAACTTTCAAAAGTAACATATATGGGCCGCGCTCTGGGAAAACCAGCCTTAATGACAACATTTTCGATTTTCACTTTTTTTACATTTTCTGATGTGGACACCTTTTAAACACAATATTCTGAAAAGAAAATGCAATTATGTTTCATAGTTTTTGTTTCATCTCACTTTTTGTAGCACCATGTGAATCACGCAAGGAAAAAAAACGTAACGTCATCGAGAAAATGACGTTATTGAAACGGCGACGTTTGTACAATGCAAACCAAAAACAGCCTACAGTACTTTGCTGATAACAGGCGCGTAGCTGCTATTAGGCCAAAAGGCCCGAGCGTGCACATCGTTTTGATTAAAAAAAATCAAGAAAATCGAGATATTTAATAGGCCTACCTAGATGTAGGCCTACCTAGATGTCTATATAGACCTATATTCTTTTAAATGCAGCAGAATGCAGGAAATTGCATCCTCATAAAATAAATTCCGGTGGGTGGGGGGGTCGGGTGTATGCCCCTGGACCCACATAGCGGCCTCGGTCGCTACGCTCGCTCCACATTTGTTTCCCGGGCCTGCACATCATTTGCCTCCTGGCTACTCCCCTAGATAAGTTACACAAAATGTATCTACAAGTGTATTATGCATACTATCAAACATTGAACAGAATAAAACTATGATATGCACATGTAGTGAAACAAACGTACAACTATCGATTTTAAATCTATAATAAGCCGATCTGCGGCTTCGTAATTTGCCACCATCGTCATAATAGATTCATAATGATATATACGTGTCGTCAGAAATGTATACACATTGCACTTATTTCAGAATGTAGGCCAGAATATAATTGACGTCATTTACAGTCAAGTGTGACGTCATTTAGTGATGTAGACATTACGTCACCGAAGACCAAAAAACTAAAAGGCATTCCTGTAGCCTATTTCACGAACATCCGTTAGTCGACTAAACTCGGTTAGTCTGCTAAATTTCAGGCCGTTAGTCGACTAACGGGAAAAAACGCATTTCACGAACACGTTAGTCGACTAAGCAAAGTCCACTTTGCTTAGCCTCCTCGTTAGTCGGCTAAGCTTTCGGTTAGTCTACTAAGCAAAATAGCAGACGACGGAATTCCAAGATGGCGGCGCCCACGGTTGTTTTGAATGTGGCTTACAAAATCGTTCATGAAATGCAAACATGTCAAGAAGTTTAGCAGACTATGGTTGGTCGACTAAACTTAGTTTAGTCTGCTAACAGTTTAGGCTACAGGTGTTTGAAATTGTAAATTATATGCACATCGTATCGGTGATTGAAACAAATTCATTTGTTTTCTGTAGAAATGAATGACCATAATTTGGATAGGCATATTATCAATGACTTTGAACAGCGCCCGATGGGGTCTAGAGGGTAGTCAGACTACCCCTGGGATTTTTAAACAAATTAAAAATCGACTGTCCATTCCTAATGTACCCCGTAATAGCAGGTAGCAGGTCTATGGGAAAATGCTGCGCTGACCCCACTCCCTCGGCTCTCCACTGCCCCCCCCCCCACCCCCCCCCCCCCCCCCCCCCTCAAATTTTATGTTCCCATTTATCAACCGTACTATGCAGATTCCTTTATATATTTGTTATGTTCGTGACTGATGTCGCGCGGGACAGCATACGTATTTATTTAGCAAATGGAATGCATAGTTGTTAAAATCGAAAGTAGCCAACAGAACATTTAGAGCAAAATTATCCATTACTATGTATTTTTATATTTGTGTGGGTTTGAATTTTTGATAATGGGTTTACCATTTGAAAAAAAATAATATTTTCATAAACATGCAATGTTTATGCATCAATGTCGGGAAAATGTAGATATGTAAGGGAGGAAAATTACTCGGAAAGTGTGTGTATTTGCTTTTAAATTATATTATTTACACGCCTCCGACTAGAACGGCCCTTTCATAAAAATCAAAGCACGCAAACGTGCATCTTTTAGTACAATGTGCATGTAGTAAGTAAATTAACAACGAACTGATAAAGACTGACTTCTTAAATGTAATGTAATGTAAATGTTGGTCTGATCAGTGTCTGCAATGATTGCAAAGATACTAGTAAAATTGCTATACATTCATATAACCATATTTACAAGTGGTCATTTTAAAGAATATTTACATTGTTATCAAACGGCAATCGTACGGCTGATTCAATGTGATATTGTTATAAGGTACAGGTAAGTGGTAGCAGATACATATACAAATCAGTAGGCTACGTCCCTGGTGGCTACAATTATGTTCGCAGTAAGTATATATGCATGTGACACAATACCAACACACGAACTACTAAAACATGTTTGGCCCAGTGTCACCATTATGCGATATGCCAGGAGCCGTGTAAATTTGGCACTACCATAATTTTACATCTATGATATGCTTATTTTTCTGAAATTTTCCAAATTGTATTATGTTGATTTTAGAAACATTCGACAGGCGAAACAGTAAGTTAAACGAATTAAGCCCTGTGCCCAGTTCTATTCGTGACCATTTGTATACAGAATACGTGTCCCAGTTAATGAGCCAACTGTTTACTTTTTCGTTAATAAAAGTAACGTTTGCGGGCATACTTCCACGTAATCTTAACAGGACCGTTTAGCACAATTAGTAAAGAGCGCGCACATGCGCCCCGGGTTCGATCCTCAATTGTAAGTACATTTATATCTGATGGTGGTCGCCAGGCAGGATACGTTTGTTTTCTTTGAGTATTCCGATTTCAACCCAAAATAAGAAACATACAGACGCCTCCGTCTACGCCGACTACAAAAAGTTCCCGCGTTTGTTTGTAATTGTTGTATAAATAAATTTAAAAGAAATATTCGCAATATGATTACATACTAAAACATACCGGTCGTATGGTTATTTAGTTTCAAATGTCAGGGCACAAGTCGTCCATATATATTATAAAAATCATTTGTAATATGCCCATTTGTATAAAAAATAATTGACAAAATCACTACGTGCTTTCTTGAAGAAAACCGAAAGAACAGACAACTTTCTGAACAACAATGAAAACAACAGTAAACTTCTGCCACGCGTATCCAACATTAAAATGTGTGTGAGCCACAAATAGTAAAGCGTACGGTTATAAATAGAGGATATTTGTTTTCATCGAGTGGACGAAAAATGTCGGATTTTCACGAGTGGCGAAGTCACGAGTGAAAATCCGACATTTTGCGTCCACGAGATGAAATAAAATCGAATCGATCTTACACTGAAGAAAACAAATATGATGATTATTGCAGATAATCTATTTTGGATGGCCAGCTGGGTACTAGCTTACAGCCAGGGCCGCGTCCTCTGGCTGCGCACCTGACTAGACAAGTCACGTGACGATAATTTATGCAGACGCCATCTTGGCAGAAATAAAAATATACTCATTTTGTTGTCGTTACAAATTTGATCGATTATACGGTGTTGCCTGGAGCTGGGACCAATTTCTACTGATCTATAATATATATTGACACCTCCTTCGTGTTATCACGGTATGTTTTTCGTTGTGTATTGACTTTCACGTGTGTAGTCGGGCGATTTACTTGGACTGTTGCATGTGGACGAGTCCAAATTGTAAATTTCGGGCCGTGTTGTTAAAATTGAGCATGGCGGATCCCCTCCAAGTTGTTGTGTTTGGCCATAGTTTTCCCAAGAGACTTAAATCTTTCATTGAATTGCACCCACATGCAGATAATCTGGGGTTGGATGGGGCCCAGTTTGACGTTTCCATTGCGTGGTATGGGGGTCTGTTGTTGTGTGTGGATCCCCATGAGCGGCTTCACAAACAGGACTGGATGATGCATATATGTGACATTGTGTTGCTAGACATAGGTTCGAACGATTTGTGCGATAATACATGTATGCCGGATGACCTTGCGGGGAAGCTAGTTGAACATGCCATTATTTTGCAAAACAATCTGGCAGTGAGGAAAGTAGGGATCTGTCAGCTATTTAAGCGTGATTGTCCACCAGATGTGGATTATAACTGTCGGGTGGTTCAGGTCAACACCACACTGCAGGACCTTGTGCGGGGTGCTCACAATGTGTATCTCTGGAGACATAGGGCTGGTCTGTGGAATCCAGGAGTGAATGTGTTCCACTCTGATGGCTTCCATTTGGCCATGAAGATTGGCTACCCTAAGTACATACGCAGCCTTCGAGATTGTGTACTCCGCCTTTCTCGGTGGTAATACCCGTCTGCAGCTGATATTATGGAATGTAAGTCGCCACGCCCCATCCCCTCCCCACACATTGAGTGTGTGGAGTGAGCCACTATACTCGGCTCAATCACCCCTCTCCACCTCCACTACCCAATGATTAAGAACGATATTCTGCATATATATACATACCTGAAACTTGTCACTGTTGTGTGCACGTGGTGCAAAAATGTCCGGTATTGGGAGTGAGTGGTGTGATGCATTAGCATTGCAATACATTTGTTGTGTGCTGCAAATTTAATGTTGTGTGTCCTAGCTTGCATTGTTTCTGTGTCTGCAGTGACTTTTTGTGTTGGTCTGTACTGCTGTGTGTAAAGTTAATCATGTTTACTTTATTGTGCTGTTGTGCATATTGAATATATAAATTACAGTGCTGTCGTGCACATTGAAATAATAATTTACAGTGCTGTTGTGCAAATTGTAAGTGCTGTTGTGCACATTGTATTACAATTTTTATTTTACTGTGCTGTTGTGCACATTGGAATACAAATTGCTTGTCAGTGCTGTGGTGCACATTGTAATACAATTTAATTTACGGTGATGTTGTGCACATGGTAATACAATTCAATTGTCAGTGCTGTTGTGCACATTGTAATACAGAATAGTTGCTTTTCAGTGCTAT
The DNA here is from genome assembly GCA_029237695.1 of Conchocele bisecta. Taxonomy (NCBI): domain Eukaryota; kingdom Metazoa; phylum Mollusca; class Bivalvia; order Lucinida; family Thyasiridae; genus Conchocele; species Conchocele bisecta. The sequence goes on along the minus strand of CM055265.1, from coordinate 154,450,553 downwards.
TGTGCACTATGTAATACAGACTGATTGACTGTGCTGTTGTGCACATTGTAATACAAATTACTTGACAGTGCTGTGGTGCACATTGTAATACAACTTAATTTACGGTGCTGTAGTGCACATGGTTATACAATTCAATTGACAGTGCTGTTGTGCATATTGTAATATAGAATAGTTGTTTTTCAGTGTTGTTGTGCACTGTGTGATACAGAATGATTGACAGTTCTGTTGTGCACATTGTGATACAAAATACTTGTCAGTGCTGTTGTGCAAATTATAAGTGCTGTTGTGCAAATTATAATACAAAATACATATCAGTGCAGTTGTGCACAGTGTAACATATAGTGACAGTGCTGTTGTGCATGTCATGATACTTATTGTATGTCCGACAGTGTTGTTATGCACATTATTGAGACATGAATGATGGACCTGGTTACTACGTTTCAGTGCGGTGAGACGGGATGCCTAAGGCGAGGCAGAAATCGAGGAGACTGTCGACAGCGCCGGCGCCGCCTGCTGAAGATTTAGAGGACAGGATTGTGGAGCGGCTGATGGCTCGGCTCGCATACAGCCGGCGGGTGCTCACCGAGCGCGCTGATGGAACACACATTTCACCACCGCCTGCGCGTGATTCGGCGACGGCATCGACATCTGCTGCACATGTTCCAGCTCCGCCGTCCTCAGTTGCTGCTGACTCTGCCTCTGGTGTTTCTGTGTCGTCAGCGAGGGACATGCTTGCCGCCCTCACAGGTGATGGGGAGGCTGACAATGATAATCAGTTTCGGTTACCATTGGCAAATGTACTTTCCAATAACATTACTTTGTCTGACCATGTGTCAGACAAATTGCGTGACGCAATCTGGGGGACAAATATGTGGACTTGTCTCAGCTGTTGCCAAATATTGGGTCAGATAAGGTAGCGGTTAATGTTGTGGAGGGCGTGTCTGACACAGTCTTTAGGGTGATGACGACTCCGAAATCTAAAGATCTCTCGATTGACCAGTGGCTTCGTGCGTTTTACATCTTTATGGATGTGTATGTGAAGCGTCACCCTGTGGCTGTGTCTGGTTTACTCTCGTATATCACGCTGACCCAGGATTTGGCACAGTCGTACGGTCACCATGCTTTTACATTCTACAACCGTGCGTTTAGGGAACATCGCCAGTCCAAACATCACCCCTGGGGTGTTTTTCACCAGGAGTTGTGGTTAAGGGCTGTAACTCTTAAGGCGGGCTTGTCGTCCACTATCTCTCAGACTGCTTCTGATGCCCCGTGTTGGATGTTCAACCGCCGAGGGGGGGGGGTGCATGAAATCTGTTTGTAGCTATGCACACGTCTGCTTGGTGTATGTTGACAAACATCCGCGTTATATGTGTTAATCGTACACGCGCGTTCTTAGTCCGTCAGCCGCCATTGTCCGTCCAACCTTGCCAGGTCCGTCACAGGTCAATCAAAGAATGGCTGGCCCATTCGGTCCCGCGCCGCCGCGTCTCCCCACTTACCAAAATCAGCCCTTTCGTGCCCGCAATCCGTTCGTTTTCCACCGGCAGTCTCCCAACGCCAATAGACGCTGGTAAGCTGCATCATTGGTTACAGGGTTATAACCTTGCAGAGCAACAATTCCTAACGTCTGGCTTTTCACATGGTTTTCGAATTCCTTATGATGGTCCGCGCTATTTCTGTTATTCCCGGAATCACCGCTCGTGTCTCGATAATGTAGATGTGTTACATGCGAAACTTCAGGCCGAACTTAATGATGATCGGATTTTAGGTCCCCTTGCTGTTATACCGCCCAATCTTATCTGTTCTCCATTGGGACTTATTCCCAAAAAGGGGTCAACTTCATTTCGGCTCATACACGACCTTTCTTATCCGGAGGGCACATCTATTAATGACGGCATCGAAAAGAGATTTACACAGGTAGAGTACGAGTCCATTGATAACGTTGTAACAATTGTGAAACGACTCGGTCGTGGAGCACTGATGGCTAAAACTGACATTGAGTCTGCATATCGGCTCTTGCCCATATCTCCCGATGATTATTCTCTGGTTGGATTTTCATGTCCACTCAGTAGTGGTGATTCTGCCTACTTTATGGACCGGTGTCTACCTGCGGGTCTGAGTTCTAGCTGCCAGACATTTGAGCGTTTCAGTAAGGCCCTGCATTGGATAATGGTAACACAATTTCAGGCGAACGTTAGCCATCTAATTGACGATTTTTTCTTCGCTGGCGAACCGCGGGCCCTCGCGTGTCAGGCTTCATTTGATTATTTTGCTGCAGTATGTGAAGATCTAGGGGTGCCGTTGAAAGCTGATAAGACAGTTAGTCCAACGACGCGGCTCACAATATACGGTATCGAGGTGGATTCGGAGGAAATGATTGTTAAATTGCCGCAGGATAAGGTTGACCGAATTCGCGACTGTCATGACGGAGGAAGGTTACACTGCGCGAACTACAGTCCCTGTTAGGTTTGTTAAACTTTGCTACCAATGTCGTGGTTCCAGGGCGGACCTTTCTCCGACGATTGCATGACCTAACTATAGGTGTTTCTAAGCCGAACCATAAAATACGCGTTACACGGGCAGCCAGGGGCGACTTGGCAGCAATGAAGTTTTTCATGTCAGATTTCAATGGAAAGGCGATGTTTCTTTTTGATGATTGGGTCAATTCTGACAGTCTTCAGCTGTATACACATGCAGCCACTACTAAAGAGTTTAGTGCAGTGTTTGGGAACAAGTGGTTGTACGGTCACTGGCCGGAAAGTATTAACAATCTGAGTATTAACGTGATGGAGTTGTTCCCCATTGTGCTTGCAATAGAGACTTGGGGTCCACTGATGGCCAATCATAGAATTTTGTTTTCCACTGATCTGATAATGAGTGCACCAAGTGTGTGGTGAATGCAATGTCGTCAAAGAATCCGGATATTATGAGCCTTGTGCGCAGGCTCGTCATTGCATCTATGCAGTACAATATTGTATACACGACATGTACCTGGCAAAACCAACATTGTTGCTGATTGTTTGTCACGATTTGATTTTCAGGATTTTGCGGGTCTGAACTCTATGTCAATGCAGGTGTTGGCAGCCAGTCTGGCGGCCAGTACCAGGCGGTCATATGTGAAATGCTGGGGTAAATTTAGTGCTTATTTGTCGGGGTTACACTGTGATCCTGCATTACTTGTCCTGCCAGCGGCGGTTGTCAATTATTTGTCGTCATTGTTCGAGACTGGTTATGCACCGAGCACGATTGCGTCGCATGCATCAGCTATCGGTTTTGTGCATAAGCTGCTTGGGTTCACTGACCCAATAGAGTCGTTTTTGGTACGCAAGTTTCTGAAGGGCGCTTCAAACTTGAAGGGTACTACAGACTCTCGCCTACCTATAACAAAAGAGATTCTGTGCAAATTGATTGATGTTCTTCCGACAGTGATCACTGCGCGATGCGATCAATTATTGTTGAAAGCGATTTTTTTGTTGGCATATCAAGGATTTGTTCGTATGGAGGAACTATGTCCACAATCATCGGTTGATCCATCTCGGGTAGTTCAGGTAGCTGACACACAGTTTGTCTCTGACCATGGAAGGTGTACTAGTCTGACTGTGACGTTGCGTTATTATAAGCATAAGAAGGGCTCGTCACCCATCTCCCTTCAATTTACGTGCATGCCGCAGCGGCCTCAGTATTGCGCAGTTTGTGCGCTTGTAGCATATCGCAGTGCATTTGGTCACACGTCTGGCGCACTGTTCCAGTTTATGATCGGTGTGCCAGTTACGGGGCGCCAAGTGGGACATGGCTCAATTTTGTCAACAAAATTCATTTTTGTGCCACACAATTCAATTCTGTGTCAAAAAATTCACTTTTGTGCCACAAAACTCAATTCTGTGTCACAAAATTCAATTCTGTGTCACAAAATTCACTTTTGTTTGTGTAACAAAATTCAATTCTGTGTCACACAATTCAATTCTGTGTAACAAAATTCAATTCTGTGTCACAAAATTCAATTCTGTGTCACAAAGTTCAATTCTGTCAATTCTGTGTAACAAAATTCAATTCTGTGTCACAAAATTCAATTCTGCACACGCATGTAAGAAGGACTACCATTGGTCAGAAACTGCACTGGAGAAATGGGTCACGGTCGCCGATCTACACATTCAATGTCGACGATTCATTTCTCATTCTGCCGATGATTCATTTCTCATTCGCCATGCCTTGCTTCAACTATCTCCAAACAGTCAAACGTTGACAAACCCATTCGTATTTAAACTCATTTGCGTTATAATTGTACACATACTTCATGTACATGTAGATCTCCCGCGAGTACTGACGTCATTTATTGTGTAACGCAAGGTACATCTGCCCCAGTTAAATCAATAATACACGCGCTGTGGCCTGTGTTCTGACTGCTGTCTGTGTTTATAAACAGAATGTGTGTATTGGGCCATTTGAGGAAACCATTTGTAGTATTTGTGTAGATACCATGGATACTAAGATGGTGTATACTGTAAATAATGTATGTAGACACATAGTTGCGAACACGTAACTTCGCAACTAGTAGACACAGATCAAATACCATTTGTTTCACAAGGTTAGATCTACTGTTAGAATACGACGTCATCTAATGTAATTTTCGATCATAAAACGTTACCTGATAAATACAATACCAGGCTAGTGTATTTTAATATCAAGTTTATCAGGCTCGGCTCGGAAACGGTAGGAATTCCTCGGCAAGCCTCGGAATTCCTACGCGTTTCCTAGCCTTGCCTGATAAACTTGATATCAAAATACACTAGCCTGGTATTCTCTATATATGGGCATGCTCTCAGGTCTAGCTATGTCCCGGCTACTTTATGTTTGACCCTGTTTACATAATTGAGGGAAAATTCTGAATATTTTTCTTATTTCTCCTTCAAAGTATATATGCTTATATGGTGTGACCACTCATTTGTAATCATAATATAACCAATAACTGTCCATAAAGAAGTATAATATTGATATATTGGGTTATATTTTCGCATTGAAATATTTAAACCTGCAAGTGTACTCCACCATCTAGTAAAATGGACTAAGACCGATCTCAACCAATCAACGTAGAGATGACATAGACTATCCTACGCAAACTAATTGTTGTGGACAAAAATGAATTCTGTCCCACAAAACTGAATTTTCTTCACAAAACTCAATTCTGTCTTACATTGAATCCTTTATAACAAAAATGAATTTTGTATACGAAGCGTATGCAGAATTGAATTTTGTGACACAGAATTGACAGAATTGAATTTTGTGACAGAATTGAATTTTGTGACACAGAATTGAATTTTGTGATTTTTAGTGTTACAAAAGTCAATTTTGTACACATAATTAACCTGTCCTGCATGGCGCCCCGTACCAGTCTCATACTCCTACATTTTGTCGAAGTTGCAATTCTTGGTTAAATTATTGGGTCTTGACCCGAGACGGTACAAACCACATAGTTTCCGGATTGGAGCTGCTACTGCGGCCCTATTAGCAGGTCACTCTGCGGAGTCCATTCGAAAAATGGGTAGATGGTCATCTGATGCAGTCCATAACTACATACGCCTCCCGTCAATGGAGTTCTGAGTCATTTGGTTCACAAAATGCGTGTGGTGTTGGCGTGTCAATGTAGATTGGCGCCCGCACTTCATGTATTTGTGTGCCTTGATTCTGTGCACTGGAGCCTATTCTCCAGAAATTGAAGTGTTGTGGTTTTTGGCCTGCATCAGCGTATATCATGAGTATGGCACATGCATGTGCGGATTGTGTAGTCCGTCCATGCTCAACATTGTTAGGCAGTACTTGTCTAATTCTGATTGTTAATGCCTTTATTGTATTGCCTCTGTGCCATTCTCTATATACTGCTAAATATGTGTTTACTTACCTACTTACATGTGGTTAGTTTTCATTTTTGTTTTTGCTTTTTTCTCTCTGTATTATAGGAATTCCTACGGGTGGGCAAGCCATTGTTGCATATGTCATGAGTTGACATCTGCACCAATGTCTATGGCTAATATTTTTTATATGCCCACCTTTTCGATGGGAGCAGCTGAAAAGACATGTATATTTACTTGCATTGGTATATATGTTATGAGTACCATTTTCTAGTCATTGGTATATATGTTATAAGTACCATTTTCTAATCAGAAAAAACGTCATTAAATACAATGACATTATCACACCAATGCAAATATTTGTTGTTCTCCCATCTCAAACGAGCTTGGAATTCCTATTTCATTATGTAATTAGATACTTCCATATGTGCATACACCTCTCCGTCCAGCTGTGTCATCCAAAGTACTACGGGTGTTTCATTGATGGAATGGCATTGATTGGTCTGCTGGCAATTATTCATTTAATGCGTAGAAAATGTATATATGGGCCGTTGCGATATGAAATAATATGATCACCATACAAACTCATAAATGATTAGAATTTAGTCTACACACAGTCCGTTTGCACTGCTTCTAGCAGGTGCAGAGATGCGAATATGCACGTTTATCCTACATTCATCTAATGTGGTGGCTGATTTTAGTCTTTGCTGGTGGGATACGAGTGGTGCATGTATTACACGTTGTGTATGCTTTGTGAAAGTAGTTCCTGTATCGGTCCCGCTATGAGCCAAGTGGTCTGTAGGAAACAGGCAACCAATTGATTTCCAATAGATCCACATTCACACAAACATGACAATCGCAAACTACCTGCGCCAAGATCAAGTTTGTTACTTCCATTCCTAGATTCAGTGACCTAAGCCGGTTATAGCTCCATGCCAAACACGGGGTCATGCGGGTTGATTTCCACGAGTTATTTCCCCTTGTTTGACGGAACCGTCTACTTTCACTTTCGAAATCTCTATCTCACCCCAACATCAAGTCGCACACAGAAACATTAACCTGCGTGTGTAGAGCATGCAGATAATATAATAAAATGTTTGGCACGGACATACCTTTCCTGCAGCATCTATTTTATTTATCTCTCTGTCATAATAATAACAATCAATGCCGTTGTCCTGAGAATTTACTCCTTGTTGCTAAGCTGTACCAGGACTGGTTTACGGTCACATTATCCATTAGTCGACTGGTTCCTGTATCACTCTGGCTATCTGAATCATGAAACTCCATTAGACCCACACGTGGTTGCTGATGTGGTGATGTCATTTGCTTAGCAGATTGAACGATGTTTGGAAGGCGTTATCTTTATTTAGATCCGCCTCCTATCTCCTGTCGGTCAGTCGGTCAGCCTCTCGTGGATCACTTGTAACTTTGTAGTTAGCGGAGACGCGTCATTTCTTTGGAATAGTACACACGGATTGTGATGTGAATACATTATTTTTATACCGGGTATGGACGGCTCGCATGCCTATTCCCACCTTTAAATATGTATTCATCATTAAATGCCTAGTTTGGCTTTTGCCGCGATTTGAATACTAAAATAGCCATGTGTCTACTAATATTTCAGAAATGGACACTTTGACTACTAAACGTCTCAGAATTTAATTGAAATAATTATTATGTTTTTACAAATATGGGAGTAAATGGAAACTAGTGTTGCTCATTTTCGTTTTATCAGTTCGAATGGGCGATATCATGTATTGAAGTTTTGACTCAATATAAAGACATGCTGGTATGATATATTGAGCGTTTGACTCCATATAAAGACATACTGGTATGATATATTGAACGTTTGACTCAATATGAAGACATAATGATATAATATATTTGCATTTTGACTCGAGATATACACATAATGAGCTCATATATTTACGTTAGTACTGCATAAAATACTGTATCGTCATAGAAGACAGTCATGGCGTTCCATACAATATAATGCATATAATGTAGCAGGGTATGTAATCACCTATTCTAATGCACCGAAACTAGAAAGCACGCATCTGATTGGTCAATTGAAATCAGAGCCTATAAAATATGAAAAATCACAGCATATAAAATCTCCGTTTTACCAGCCTGTGTTTTACAACTCGACATATTTATGTAACCCTACGCGCTTTTGTAAACAATGGCCAGCGCGGCGGGGAATGCAAATATTTCCAAATTAATTTCGGTACATTTTCGGTTATCCATTCGGCCATATTGACATGTACAACCCAAAGCGGGAAAGAGAATCTACCAACGGCTGACAAACGTGGCTACAGTGTCGTGGCCCTTCAACAAATTCCTAAAAATATTACCCCACCCGCCCAAAATGCAGAAGAATTTAATAAAGTGCTCAAATGCAAACTCAATATTCCAGTACCAGCCTATAACTTTGCGAATTCCAATGTGCACATACATGACTATACATAATAAACTGTATTGCAGATGAGTATTCACCTGAATTATTCGTAAACCCAGGGAAATCCTAGGCCTGTTGACACAAGTTGTTGCTGACATTTCCTTTGTAAAATCACACGAACCCAATGCGGAATTGTTGGCATTTCTTTAAATGAATAAAAGCAAATAACTGTTGCAACTTACACATACATGCAATACAATAGTTAATATAAACATTACAGTTGAATAAATGTATAGATGTCTTAGAAAAAGTCCCGTTAATCTCTATTTGAAATGGGAATATTCTTCGGCGGAGCTAAATTTCTTCAAATTCATTTGGTGTGAGGCGGTTATCGATATGACGACAACAACCTGCTGACGTAATGAAAAAGATCACTGTTCGTGATATGCTACGACGTTTATAGAAAGCGGGGAGCACACTAGGTGCATTAGAATGGGGATAACCATGCATTGTTTTTCGATTTGGAGCGGTATGTGTGAGGTTTTATGGTCTGTGAATCAGTTTTACGGCTCCGCTGACGCGTCGCCGTAAAACTGATTCACAGACCATAAAACCTCCCACATACCGCTCCAAATCTAAAAACAAAGCATGGTTATCCCCTAACTCTATTGTTTATACTGGATTAATGGCGTACCCATTGGGCATTAGGTAAATGTTATTTTTCATCAATACGACTGCGGTCCTTTCCTTTTAATATTGACCATGTTCCATCCTTGAACATTACGAGTCCGCCAATACGAAATTTAGCAACATTACGGAATACCCGGAATGAGCCACCATACTAAAAAGCGGCTCTACGTTTGGTACATTACCCATCATACACATCCGTCTAAGCTCAGGCTCAGTCAATCAAGCTGCTTGGTTTCAAGAACAGTACTCATGTATTTTGAAAGAAAACAATTGACAAGTATTGGCAAGATTAGCGCAGGCGGTGGTGTATAACTTTCAGCTCGGCAGACTGTTGACAATGAAGACGAGGCATCGGGTCCGTGCGTGTGCGGCCTGTCTGACAATTGGGATGGCCACGCTCCTTTATAGCCATTCCCGACAGGAGCAAGTTACCGGTACGTTGTCTTCCAGCTACGTTATAGGCATGACTACACTAAATGAAGCGTCCAAAGTAAGAAAGTAGCCATCGTCCTCTATACCTATACCCGACGAGCGCTAGTTATCGATACATTATTTTACAGCCATATTATAGGTATGACAACACTAAATGAAGCGCCAACAAATAAAAGCCGTTATCCATGGCCATGGTCCTATATACAAAATCACTCCGAAACCTGGCCAGATAGCTTGCAAATGGTCTAACTAAGAAAACAAAAGTTAAATTTTAGAAAATCGGTCTAGTATTTCTGAAATTCTAAAGATGTCCCCATGTTAAATCCCCATAGTGAAGATGTCTATGGGTATTTAACATGGGGAAATTGTTTTTTCGCAATGACATCAATATTTGACCAAATTTTGCGAAATTTTCCTTTAATTTATGGAAAAAAATATTGTTTTTTAATTGTTTGTATAGCCGTAAAATTTGGGCAGCTTTCGTGAAACAGACAGCAAAGCTATTTTAGACCGGGTTAACAGTGGCGAATCACATATGTCACCTGTACGGATGTACGGTATATCAGAACTGAATATTTACGGAAAATATACGCACAAACCTGAAATTAGAATAAACTCAGCTGGTGCCAGGTCCTAACCACACAATAATCACTTAGCCCCATTCTCTAAAAGTAATATGATTAATACTAATCTTACTACTTTTATAATGGGTATAACCGGATTCCACACAAGTAACAAGAAACCCAAACAATAAATTGTACCTGGGGTCCAAACCAAGGATATAGAGAATAGTAGGTTAGTGCCGTGAATGGGAAAAAATATCCGGCAAGGCTCAAGAATTTCTTTATTTCTCATCAGAAGTATATGTTGTGACCACTCATTTGAACCGTCTCGCCGAGACAGTTCAAATGAGTGGTCACAACATATACTTTGGTTCAGAAATAAGGAAAATAGATAGAGAATAGTAGGTTAGTGCCGTGAATGGGAAAAATATCTGGCAAGGCTCAGGAAACGGGATGGGCGAGGCTCTGCCGAGCACATCCCGTTTCCGTGCCGCGCCAGATATTTTTTCCCATTCACGGCACTAACCTACTATTCTATTTATCCCGTCAACACCTACACATGGCTGTAAAATGCAAAAATAGTATTGACTGGATATCAAAAATGTTTCACGGCACCGTGTTTCACGGCACATACGCACTGTGTCGACGGGATAAATCGGGATTCTGACAAGGATGAACCACATCGTTAAAGGTACATGCCCACTCAGTAGGCACAAACTGTTATTTACAGAAATTAAATAATTGTATAATTGTCTCACTATTCCACCGGTTATAAACATTACGAGTGCCCGTTATACAGGTATAATACTTTAGTAATATTTATTTTACTGATAGTGACTCGCGGTGGTCTCATGCTATTTTCATATGCAAATGCGCATGCTCTTTACTTAGTTATACTAATTAAATGCGTCACCTGAAAAAAATAATATGTTCCACAGATTATAAAGTATGATCATTGCACATCACAAATAAATACAGAGAATAAATAGTAATGTCCGTTAACATTGTATTGAAACACGGTTATCGCCCCTGATATCAGTGTGGAAATGTAGGTCTGATATAAATATCATATCTGCAGAATATACAAAACTATCTGATATAATTCCTATCAAGAACATGTTGTGCCTACTGAGTGGGCATGTACCTTTAAAGTTAATGAAATTCCAAGAGTTAATGAAATTCCAAGAGGGAAATACGAAAAAATATCACTAATCTGTTGGCTGTTATTTTCACCGCTTGCATGCAAATCGTTAATTACCCTGATAAATAACGGATGGAAACTGGGCTAATTATGTGTACATATATATATGGGCATATGTATACTATTATGTAACAACCAGGGCCCGGTTGCTCAAAACCTCTGTTAGCTTAACAGACTGTTAAATCCTTAACAATGCTAACAGAAGCTTGGAGCAACCGGGCCCTGTCTTATATAAATATACAACCGCCTGCGTTAATCTTGCAAGATGTCAACGTTTCTGAACATATATTTTGGTAATCTCAGCTCTCAATCAAGCAGTTTGATTAGCTGAGCATGAGCTGCAACAAAGCTCCGAATTAGCGAATCAAGCTTCTTGATTTCAAACACAATATTCAAGTACTTTGAAATAAAAAAATAAATTAAAATAGTGGCAAGATTAGCGCAGGCGGTGGTGAACTAGAAAATCCGGCGCATCTTTGCCGTTAGATTTGGCGTATGTGTCGGTTTAGTAACTAAGCAACGTGACGTCAAACCAACACATTGCGTCAATTACAACGTCGCTGTTGCATCTTCAGTAATTCTAAAGGAAGATACTCGCTATTTTTCAAGTTCGGTTTTCTATGTACAGTGGAATCTCTCTAAACCGGACATCAAGAAAACACCTGTGATCTTATTTTCGATGAGTTTCTTGGTCATTTATCTCATGTGACAATGTCTGTTCGTGATCGCTTAGCACACATCTATGGCTCGGAATGATCAAATGCCTGATTTACAGTGAAAACTCTCTAAGCCGGACTCCCTGGGAACTTCCCAGGGTGTCCGGCTTAGAGAGGTTTCAATGTATAAGTCTTTTTACTACGAACTTTTGCTTTCAGATGGCGCCGTCCGACTGTTTTCACCAAACCCTAGTACGCTGTTACGGTCCAGTGAACTCGCATCTCGTGGTGAGTCGGGGCAAGTCAGAAACACGAATATTATGATTATAATAATACAGTAAATTCCATTTAACCAGGACGCCAATAAAACACATGTGATCTTATTTTTGATGATTTATCTCATGTGATAATGTCTGTTTGCGGTCGTATAGCACACAACTATGGCTCAGAATGATAAAATGCCTGATTTACAGTGAAACCTCTCTAATCCGGACACCCCGGGGACCTCCCAGTGCGTCCGGTTTAGAGAGGTTTCATTATACTGTATTTCACCCACGTTATAACATTATGACAACATAAAGTAACAATACATGTTATTTAGCATGAATATGACACCATGACACTAGTTAATGCTCGATGGAACACGATTGTATGCGGGTACGTATGTATGTTTCATGTGAAGTGCACACTGCAGATGTTAGTGCACATATTTCGTGACAGATATGCACGATACAGAGTTAATACACACTATTTTTTTTTGTGGTTACAATGTACGCGAATACATACGGTGTTTATATAATTATATTATATGTAATGTGATTTTGATATGTTATCTCCCTTGAGATAGCATATTATGTCAAGTAAATTACTATGGGGGCAGCGATATTGTCGTGCTACGCCTAAACGTCGAGTACGACCAAGAACATAATGTCCTGTGCAAACTTATCCTATGGCGTGTTTGGTCTGTCTTGCTTTGTATCTAAAACTCTACATATACTATTCTCTATAGTTTTCACAGTTATGGGCTCATTGTATCAGTTACATTTTGGAAAATACGAATCAAGACAGTTCGTGCGTATGAATACAGCAGCTATATTTTTATATTGCCTGACGATCTGCCGGACACCAAGCACCATATATGATATACCGATGCTGTATATTGATGAATCGTTGGTCGATTCAGAGCCGCCGGAAACCACGCAGCATACCTGACACATCGATGCCATCACGGTGTATTGATTATATCCAGCCGCTACTTGTTCTGCTCATTCTCTCCCAGGCACAAAGAGTAGGATAGTAATGTTGGTTTATTGTCGTCGGTGCGATGATATTATGTTTGGTCAATACTATTAATGTTGTTGTTTTCATACACGGTGAAACAATCGTTTGAATAGTCTGTTGATGTAGCTGGGTGCCAGACATCACCGCTGTGGGTGTCTTCATACATATTTAGTTAATATGTCTTCATTATTTGAACATATAATTGATTGATGCTGAACATCAATTTGAATTGTTAGATTCTAAGTATATGTTAGATCGGAAGAGTTTCGGGTGTGCGAGGCCATGTACAAGCCCATTTGTTGTCAAAGTGATTAATGTAGTACAGCAACAATGGCGGATCCCTGATCTCGCATGAACTGTATGACATGTCACACACATATTTCCGGTGTTGAGTGTCATATTTGGCAAAATACAAAGGCGAACTGTATGTGTATGCTTGTTTCTGATTATTATCAAAATACATGTAAAATGATCGAAGCCATGTACACTGACTATATTTATTTTATGTAAATATTCTATTCTGATTTTGGGATTAACCTTCTATCCATACACATGTAATATGTCATTTGACCCTGTTAACCGACCTAAAATGACTTTAACTGATGATAAGCCATTAAACATCATTATATAAATAAATAATAAGTGTTAGTAATCTTGTGGAGCTAACCTAGTTTTAGTACGTTCAGTACTTTAATTACATATTATCTCCTTTGAGATAACATATTATGTCACTCAAGTTTCTATGGGGGTAGCCATAGTGTCGTGCTACGCCTAAACGGCGAGTACGACCAAGAAAGTACGAATCAAGACATTTCGTGCGTATGAATAGAGCAGCAATTATCTTTAGTTCTCAAAGTTAGGTAGCAGTGACCAGTTAGCCGCCAATTTCGTACATTTCGTACAAACAGTAATTTATTCTAGAGAAAACGTGTGGATGGGAATGGGTTTGCACCAGCACAGTACATTTGCCTCTGGATGATGATTATGCAACTTTCAGTCTCTAGTTCCTCAAGTGATCAGGGTTTGTGGAGATAACATATTTCAGTACTTTCAGTACTTTTATTATTTCCTCTGTATTTTGTTCTACTAGCAGAGCGGTTGGAGAGCAACGTTTACAACTTTGTCAATGCAACTGTGGCTGCAATTGCCAACATTTTACAAGAAATGCCCATGGGAGGCAGGCAACACTGTGCTAATCCACTCGCTGGCGGCCTTGATAATAATTGTTTTTAACGTATTTGCCTTAAAACTAAGTCAACATTAGTCCTCAGTGACCTTGCCATTGTGTGATTGGACGTGGGTCTTGTACAAAGCAAAGCACCATCCATAGACACACATTGTGGCCAAATATCAAAATCGCCATTGGCAGGCAGGCAACATTTTGCGCGACGTCTAAGCTAATGCACTCGCTGTCGGCCTTGATAATACATTTTTTAACGCATTTGCCTTACAAACAAGTGAACATAAGTCCTCAGTGACCTTTATTGAAAGATGAAAGTTATTGAAAGATGAAAGGTGTTACTAATTCAGGCACGCACGTACATACATTGCCTGGTATTTTGACAGTATAAAAGACGTCCGAAAGTTCGGAACGGTGATTGTGTAGATAATTGCCAATTTCTGTCGTGTGTTATGATTGAGCTTTAGTAGGTGTACAAAACTATGTAAATTCCCCAAAACCAACGAAATCCACCGAAATATATCCAAAATGAACCAAAATACGCATATGACACCAACATACCGACTATCTGTTCAAACACCTGTGGCTGTGACTAGCGAAATGGCGCTTATGTGATTTTTGACCAGTCTAGCTTTTGAACCTCTAGCAAAGTCCTACCGCCTGGTAATTTAAGTATCTATACGGTTTGCTAAAAGCAGACCAGGTGATGAATGGCGATTAGAGCAGAACCTGATCAGACTGTGCGGATGCACCGGTTGCATATGAAGAAGAAGAGCATACATACAATACTATGATACTATACACGCTATTGTAAGATGGCGTACATGAATATTGTTTTATACAAATTCAAATAAACATTGCGGTATTAAGGTATATGGGGCATCCCTATGAATGAAGAAGCGAAGACTTCATTTAGTGTCGGCAACAAGGCGTTTGACTCCGAGTCTTTATTAACTAGCATTTATAAACGATGTTTACATAGTGAACATAATGCGTAACAGTTCAATGCGGAAGCCTCAAATGAACATACCTAATTTGAAATATAATGATCCCGAACGCGCATGTACATATAGATGCTTGAGAGATGTAAAGTGGCTCATGCTTGTCTTCATTTGCAGTACATTTGATATAATGTATTAATCAAATATATGATCTTGCGATGGCGATAGTGACAGCTCAGGTGTAAATTTGCGCGCGGTTTATTGGATAGTTTGGGGTGTTATTCTCATACAAAATGTGGAATTTTTTATAAGGAATACTAAAACAAATGTTGATAATTACTTTTCGTTGGATTATATTGTAAAATATGTAAAACAAAGAGGATTAATTGTGATTTTTCCTGGGAAAAATAGAAGACAACAAAGTGAGCCTCAATTATTGTGAACTATGGTGAACTAAGTGTGAGCTTCGGTCACTGTCAGGTGCGAGCCATAGGCGTTATGAATAAGAATGCATGCTGTGATATTGACAATGTGATATACCTTGATTTGCAGTGCACAAAGCTATAAAATACTATATGGACATTATATGGAATAAAAACGAGTCATAAGGTATTATAACATTTAATAATTATTTACCACTCTTTCAAGCTGACAAAACAAACAACATGTCACAATTAACTGTAAATGCAGACCAGCAGTTCAGTGATGTCAGTGAAATTGAACCAGATGCTATGATACGTAAACGTAAGCAGTGTGCAACCTCCCCAGCTGGCAACTCTGACGTCCAGATGTTTAAGCGTCACAATTCAGTACCAGACGTGCGAATTACACCAGTCCGGTCAACCAAACGCGCACAAACAACAACAAAGACCCCTAAGAGTAAGTTACCCCCAGCCGCACCATTTCGCGAGATGCTGATTGGTACGTTCAAGGACCCATTATTTCAAGAGGGTATTTCACCGATGATCAGCAACTTGGTGTCCCCATTAATCGAACAATCAATTCAACGGGCCGTTGACTCCGCCATCGCAGGGGTAAGAAATGAAGTTGTCAAACCGCTGGCAGAATTCAATGAAAAGTTAACTCGGTTGGTGGAGGAACAAAACAACACAATTCGTCAACAGCAGGCACGAATTTCCGAGCTAGAGTCAGAACACGACCTACTGTGTACAGAAATGGACGACCTCAAGCTATCTGTAAATGACCTGGAACAATATGGCCGACGTAACAACCTGAGGATATCAAACATGATGACCGGCCCCCCTAACGCCACGGAAGCCGAGGTAACGGAACACACACTCAAATTTATAAACGACTCAGTATTAAAGGCAACGCCGGGATCATCTGTTACGCCAATAACCTCTGATCAGATCGACAGGTGCCACCCAGTTGGCCCAATGCGAGGTGGTAAACGAAATGTAATAGTAAAATTTTACAAATATCACACCAAAGAGACAATATATCAAGCCAAATCTAACTTAAAAGGGCGATCTCCACAAACGGTACATTTCAGAAGACCTAACGCGACACAACTACGCGGTAGTACAAGAATTAACGCGTCAGAGACGAGCCGGACACATCGTATCATTCTGGACAAGAGACGGGAATATCTACGCTAAAAAATCGCCAGACGATCGCCCGACAAAAATTTGCACAGAATATAATATTAATGACTTAATTGGGCGACAAAATCTACCTCCAGCGCATGTTTTTCGTCGCGAGAGTGAACGCGAACGTATGAATACTCCCCCTCCTTTTACGCCAGTGGTCATGATCTACACCCTATGTTGTTCAGCCACATATAAACTTCCACGGTGTCTCTAGCTGACAGTGTATATCAACGACTGACCAGAAACCACATTCGATCTGATCAATCATCGAGTAAGCCTATCTTTGTCATGACGCGCTACACACACGCACGCTTATGATATAAACTATGCTCGTGCCAATATACCCCGCGCTATCTGGCATACGTGCATATGATACGAAGAACTCACATTGTCAAATTATCGATAAACTATATGACAAGGACAGATTTTGCAGTATGAATTCCACTCATACTGCGAGGTCCGAATCTACTGTGTTTGTAAGGCATTTCAACTGTCATGCTTGCACTTAGTAAACTAATATACACCGAGAATTTGAACACATCATTTTTGTTGGAGACCAGTGTTGACAATACTATTAATGTGTAGTTGTATAAGACTCGTCCCGACTGACAATGATGTTTGTCCATAGTAATAATATGAACAAGTATATTACAGTCTCACCTTATTACAATGGACAACACAATCTAATATTGTCAATTGTGATGACGACCGACTGTTAAATTGTGAAGTAACCTTTGCTTTTAATTCAACGCATTGGGACATTTTTTACGTAACTTTATTCACAATGAAAACCGCCCACTCGATGTTTGAATGCCGACTTCTCTGTGTCTGACGAGTACACAATCGCCTGCGTAAATCTTTCTCAAATTTTCAGAGTTTCGGAACATGTTTGGATAATGTGAACTCGCAATGAAGCTGTTGATTAACTAAGATGTAGCACAGCTCACGCTCAGCCATTGGAGTCACTTGATGTCAATAAATAATATATTGACATATATTGGCGCGATAGCCGCAAGAGGTAGTGTAAAGTCGATATTCGTGTTTGATATATTGTCCGTCGTGAATCTCACATTTCGATTTCGTAGTGAGACTTGCGATGGAACATCATACAGTCAGCATTTTTAGAATCCCATCCTTTCCTTCACATCCGTTATCTGAAGGGGAGCCATATATGATCTTGTTCATTGATTGTGCTGTGTCAGTCAGAGTATTCCCTGAGCAGACGGCATAGTTATGCTTGGGCTGGTCATAGTGCACTTTGACAACAAAACATGATTGTACTGCTGAGTCATACATACTTATTTTCTATTATTGCAGAGTGACAAACAGAGTACACCCTGATCAGACTATACACACGCGTTTAGGATAGTCTGGGTCTACTCTGGTTGTAGACCATGTATGGTTCAGTCAATATATTATATAACTCGGCAAATTAAGGATCAAGGCAGTATACTGGGATGACTCTACATTAATGATAAGTGGCGGGAGTATACCCTGATCAGATTAAACATTCGTGTGTAGGCTGGTCTGGGTCTACACTGGTCGTAGATCCCGTACACCCATTCAGTGGATGTCGTCGAAAATGTCACATAATACTAAGGTAAACTAAGGTTTTGATAAGTTGGTGCTTAGTGACAGAGTATACCCAGATCAGATTATACATTTGTGTCTAAGCTGGTCTCGGTCTACACTGGTTGTGAATCATGTATGGTTCATTCATCCACTACTTCTTCTGTCATGTCAAATCATACTTTAATAAACCTGGCTGATGTTCCGTTTTGGTGAGTAATAAACAGAGTATACCCATATCAGATTATAAATTCGTGTGTAAGCTGGTCTCGGTCTACACTGGTTGAAAATCATGTATGGTTCATTCATATCTTGCTCTGTCATATCACGTCATACTAAGATAAAGCTTGGCTGATGTTCCGTTTTAAGGAGTAACAGAGTATACCCATATCAGATTATACATTTGTGTCTAAGCTGGTCTCGGTCTACACTGTATAGTTCATTCATCCACTACTTAATCTATCACGTCACTTCAGACTAAAATAACACTTGGCTGATGTTCAGTTGTAATGAGTAACAAACAGAGTATACCCAGATCATATATACATTCGTGTCTACGCTGGTATAGGTCTACACTGGTTGTAAGTCATGTATGGTTCATTCATCCACTACTTGTTCTGCCATGTCCCACCATACTCAAATAAACTTGTTTGATGTTCCGTTTTAAGGGATAACAAGCAGAGTATACCAAGATCAGATTATACATTTGTGTCTAAGCTGGTATCGGTCTACACTGGTTGTAAATCAGGTATGGCTCATTCATCCACTACTTGTTCTGTCATGTCACGCCATACTCTAATAAACTTGGCTGGTGTTCCTTTTTAAGGAGTAACAAGTAGAGTATACCCAGATCAGATTATACATTCGTGTCTACGCTGGTCTAGGTATACACTGGTTGTAAATCATGTATGGTGCATTCATACACTACTTGTTCTGTCATGTCACGCCATACTCTAATAGACTTGGCTGGTGTTCCTTTTTAAGAAGTAACGAGCAGAGTATACCCATATCAGATTATACATTCTTGTCTAAACTGGTCTCGGTCTACACAGGTTGCAAATCATGTATGGTTCATTTATTCACTACTTGGCAGATGTTACATTTCTCAGGAGTAACGCATAGAGCACAGAGTATATACTGATTAGACTATACATTTGTGTGTAGACTTGTCTGTGCATGTAGGTGATGTACGATTCAATCATGCAGTCATACGTTTTCCAATTTCAAGCTGTACTCAGATGATTCAAGTCTATTACATTTGATAAACCGAGTATATCCTGCTCAGCATATACTTCGATGTAGTCTGGTCTGTGCCTACGTTGGTTATATTCTGAGCGGTTATTGAAATCAGTCGATATGTATCACGTCATCGTAACGTACAAGAACCTGATCCGACATTATCACATAGTAACTAATGCAGTATATACTGATCAGAATACGCGTTCGTGTGCAGGCTGGTCTGGATATACATTGGTTGTAGAACTGTGCTGTTCACTCACCCACTTGATACATTCTACCTTGGCAGGGAATACTTATTTATAATAGGAAGATTATACATGTTTGCGTAGTGGAAAACAGAGTAAACCCTGATCAGACTGTATAGTTGTGCCTAGGCTGGTCCGGATCTGCACGGGTTGTACATTATGTAATGGTCACTCATGTAATCGATATCCTGCCGTGTCACTTCATACTCTCGAGTTGCATGCAAGTTTAATTTCATAGCGGAATTTGAATCGTGTTCATAATACTGTGACATAATTGTGGTCAATACATGAAAGTAGATCGCTTTTCCCAGTGACACGTGTGAGTGTTATTTAGGTATGTATTATTATAACAATAAAGAAAGCATTATGTCACTGGATTAAATGCATGAGCCGTTTGGCTAGACATGCGATCTGATCGGGATCTACAGTGTTCGTTAAATGATTTGTAACTGACACAAGAAACTTTGCAGTAGATATTTTATATGAGAATAGTTCACTGAACTATCCACCCCGCCACAAAAACCTGAACACCGTTCTGCATCACATGTTAGGAAGATGTATGTGTATGTTGCATGTACGTGTTCCTACCAGCTTCAATATCATCTTGTTGTTTTTTCTACTATTCCTTTTGCTTTTTACTCGCTCTATCTTCTTTCTCTCAGTCAAACGTCCTTGCTGTTCGAATGTCAATATTATAGGTACTGAACTATCCACCCCGCCACAAAAACCTGAACACCGTTCTGCATCACATGTTAGGAAGATGTATTTGTATGTTGCATGTACGTGTTCCTACCAGCTTCAATATCATCTTGTTGTTTTTCTACTATTCCTTTTGCTTTTTACTCGCTCTATCTTCTTTCTCTCAGTCAAACGTCCTTGCTGTTCGAATGTCAATATTATAGGTACATGCACTATGTTGAGAAGATTTGTGAACATACATGTTATCTGGTGTTGTTGGGTGAGGTTGTCATTGTTGATACCTATGGCAGCTCTTCACCTCGCTAATTTAATTAATAAGCCGAATGGGTAATGATTTAACATCTTGGAGGGCTGCTATAGGTAATTATAATTGTAGCACACAGCCGATATTGCTTGCGTTTACAATATCTACTAACATTTTATATATAATACTGAATGTGTTAGCGGATATAGGTAATTGTTTGACCAATATATTTAAATGTAGAGGATCCGGATTACTATTTAACCTCAGCATTTTTCTAGCAATAATATCTTTGATTTTGCTACTGCTGGCTGGTGATGTTGAAAGAAATCCAGGGCCTGAAAATGAGATTGGATCTTTTTCAATTTTACATTTAAATATTAGAAGTATTCGTAATAAGGTCAGTTATATCGAGGACACGTTTACAGACTTCGATGTTCTATGTTTTACAGAAACGCACTTATCATGCGCTATAGAAACGAGTAGTTTACAACTGAATGGATATGGCTTACCATTCCGAAAGGACAAATCGCCACATTCTGGGGGTATATTAGCAGACCACTTATTAGCAGAACGAATGCAACATTTAGAAATATTTTGGAATGAAACCATCTGGATTCAAGTTAAGACAAACCGTAAAACGTTCTTGATTGGCACGATTTACCGACCCCCGTCGTCAAATATCGAATTTTGGGAATTACTTAATCGCAATCTAGAACTGGTATCCGATATAACAAATAATATTATTATTGTTGGCGATGTAAATGAAGATCAATTAAATGTACTAAACCACAAGTTAAAAGACGTAATTATTATGAATTCATTGAGAAACATAATTACATCCGCAATTCGGGAAACAGCTACTACTTCAACCTTACTGGATCCAATTATTGTTAACCAAGATCAAATCATTCTCAAAAGCGATGTATTTTCTGTTTCGCCAAACATAAGTGATCATAAGGCTACATGTGTCATCATACCAGCTGACAGTTCATATAATAATTCATATAAACGAACTGTATGGAACTATTAAAGAGCGGACTTTGCTAAATTGAACGTGCTCATGCTTAATACTGATTGGACAATTTTAAATAATGGTAGTGTAGATGATGCATCTAATATATTTACATCTAAGTTCATTGAGCTAGCTAAACAATGCATTCCATGCAGTCAAGTTACAGTGCGGCCTAACGATAAACCATGGTATGATTCCGAAATTCGCCAAACAAGCAAGCTAAGGGACAAGTTACGAAAGAAAGCAATACAATTTGGACGGGTGGACGATTGGAATAGATACAAAAAAAACTCGGAATAAAGTTAATAATATGAAAAAACATGCAAGAGAAGCATTTTATAACGACATAGAGTTTAATCTAACAGAATCATTTTCGAATCACAAAATATATTTCTGGAAGCTAGTCCGACACCTTGTGAAAGACAGCAAGTCAAGTGGTACTATTCCTCCATTAAAAGCCAATGATGGTAACAGCGAACATTTATATTTGCCGAAAAATCAAACTGTCTTAACAACTTCTTCGTTTCAATATCAGCTGTTGATGATACTAACTCTACTTTACCACCGTTAGAATTAAAAACTAACCAAGTTCTTGATACGATTAATATAAATGAATCTGAGGTTAGAGATATAATGCGAATTTTGCAAACTAATAAAGCTTGTGGATACGATCTAATTAGTCATAGAATGTTAAAAGGAACTATTACATCTGTCTCAAAACCACTGGCTATCCTCTATAATAGATCTGTTAATGAATATCAATTTCCGATGGCGTGGAAATTAGCAAGTGTAATTCCTCTATTTAAAAAAGGGTGTCCACAGACGCCTTCAAATTATCGCCCGATATCGTTATTAAGCTATCTAGGTAAGGTAATGGAGAGAATAATGTTTAAACATATTTAAAATCACTTGCACTCACAACAATTGATTTATAACAGGCAATCTGGTTTTTTACCAGGCCACTCAACGGTATATCAACTTATAGACATTCACCATCAAATATGTCAGGCATTTTATGAACGACAATCTACATGTATAGGGTTTTGTGATATTTCTAAAGCCATTGATAGAGTATGGCATAAGGGGTTAATATTTAAGCTAAGGCAAAATGGATTAAATGGTTGTATTTTACACTGGATCGAAAACTGCTTGTCGAACAGGAAACAGTCCGTATCAATACGGTCCACAACCTCAGATACCAAATTAGTTACTGCTGGCGTACCACAAGGTTCGGTCCTCGGCCCATTACTATTTCTAATATATGTCAACGACATAACTGACCATCTATTAAGTATTGTTCGATTATTTGCCGACGACAGCTCTCTGTCCTTTTCTTCAACAAATGTTGATGATCTAGAAGGCATAATAAATCATGACCTGCTAATGATTTCTGATTGGGCTAAACAATGGTTGGTTAGTTTCAATCCGAACAAGACTGAAGCGATGCTTCTAACATCTAACATTAAGACAACTTGATCGACCGTTAAACTTAATCTTTCAGAACACGTCCATAACCTTTGTTGACGATCATAAGCATCTTGGTTTAACACTGAGCAATAACGGAAAATGGCATACACACATACAACATATAATTAATTCGACTACGAGAGTATTGGGAATAATGCGTAACCTAAAATTTAAGATAAGCAGACAGTCTTTAAACCAAATATATATATCTTATATGAGACCTATACTAGAATATGCTTCATCAGTATGGGATGGGTGTACAGAATATGAAAAGGATACGTTGGAAAAAAATCAGAATGAAGCCGCGAGAATAGTAACAGGATTAACACGGTCAGTATCACTCGACAACTTAAGGCAAGAAGTTGGATGGCAACTTCTATCTGTTCGACGTAGTATTCAAAAGCTTTCGATCATGTACAAAGCCAACAATAATCAAGTACCTAGTTATATTTATAACCTGATTCCACCCACTGTTAATAATATATCTCGTTACAATCTTAGAAATCAATTTGATTTAAATGTCCCCACTACACGACTAGAAGTATACAAACAATCATTTATACCATCTTCGGTACAACTCTGGAATGAAACTGACCCGTTGCTGAGAAGTGTAGATAGTCTTAGACACTTCAAAACATCATGCGCCCAACAACTATATACTCAATATAATATACCACCATACTATTTAGAGGGAGATCGATTGTTTTCAGTTATGCATGCAAGAATTCGAAATAAATGTAGCAGTCTTAATTGTGATCTTTGCAATAACCATATCAGAGAAACTCTCTACTGCGAATGTAGTGAAGTTGTAGAGGATGCTGAACATTACTTCTTTGAATGTATTAAATAGCATGCGCAACGTCTAATTTTATGCCAGTCACTGCGACAATTTTATCCCCTAAACGCACATATACTTTTGCATGGCATACCTGAAGAAAGTAATGAGTGTAATACTGTTATTTTTAAAGCTGTACAAGATTATATTAAAACTACGAAAAGATTTGAGTAACACACTTGGTGGATGCCCGAGACGCAAGCTCTATCGGATGCTTTCCATTTGCCAACATTATCCAGTACCACCTGATAACAACTAGCACTGAAATCAACTGCAGTGCACATCTATCTATGCATTAGGTTATATATTATATGTACATTGTGACACATAACTCTTTCATTCATTCTCCCGATCTCCCCTCTCACTTTCTTTACTCTCTCTTTTTATCTGATTTTTCTTTTCGTACATTGTGCAAATATATATACATATACCGCATGATTATTGGTATGTACCCATGTACATATACCTGTATACTTATCGCCATTGCTGTTAAATTGATGTATTGTTGAAATACTTGGGTAAGGGCTGTAATTAATGTTGTGAGAACTTGTAGCCCAAGCCCATTGTACTTATATGCAATAAACTATGTTTAAAAAACTAATCAAATATATAAAACAATGCATATCATGTGCGTATTGAAGCTTCCTCACTGGATATAAACGACATGTATACATATACGGTACCTTACGAATATACTAAACATCATGCTATTCACGTGTTGATACTCTAACATTGTATCGTGGAAGGTAACATGTATGATACAATAATTATTGGCTCATATATGTAACATTAATAAATGCGTTTACAACATTTACTTATTTTACCTCGCATTGCTCGTCTAATATATTGTACAGATGCATTATTTGTAAACCTTCAGTATACTTTCACAGATACAATATATACAAACATCTATTATTTGACTGATAATATATAAGCTTTGCATGCAATGTATCAGGCGAAACATGTTCCGTTAACATTAAATCATGGTTACTACATAGTGAGAAATGGTGAAACATAATAAGTTTACCATGCATAAATGTACAAGACTAAAATAGAATCACATACTTATGAATGAAGAAGCGAAGACTACATTTAGTGTCGTCAACAAGGCGTTTGACTCCGAGTGTCGACAACTAAATGGGATCGCTTTATATACTGTATGGAATCAAATATCTTACATAATACCAGACAGGTCACTGTCAGTTTCTCGCATACTATCACAGTATATTGGTTTGAATGTCAACTTCATTGTAACTGCGCATGATTTATGCTGGGCTAGAACTTCAATGCATGTTGTATTACCTATTACACACCTTTTGACTTATGAGACGCATTTGACAACCAGCTACATATGAATACACGGTTTATTATGTTAAAACACAGCAAACACGAACATGTGCACACATATAAAATGTGAAAAACTTCCATGACACATGTCAAGCGACTACTATATTCGATATCGTATTTACCTCTCTATAGAGGTTGCAAACTGACAAAATGTGACAAAATATAAGAATATATGAAACAAACATGAATATGTACAAATGCATACAATGGGTGAAATAGTCATTGCATGAGTAGTCATTAAATGTATGGAATCACAACAAGGGTAATGAGTGTCACCGGACGCCCGCAGTTTTGTTTAACCCCAATACGTAGAGCACACAGACCTGATGGGCCTGATAATGAGGTGATATTCCCCTCGACAATCGCGTCGCCCATGTGACAGGGGTGAGGGGCAACAACAATGTAAATATAAAATCACTCCTATTTCAGGGTGAAAGGAGCAGAGTGTGTGAAACACTGGACGCATCATAATGTGACATGATAAATTACATGAGAACACGAGGAGCCGCTGCATCTGGTCTGCACGTTAGTTTCGAGTTCGCATCCGTACCTTTGGCAATCTCAGTCCCTCCTGCGTGACCAAAGGGAATGCTTCACACCATGATGTAAATGCATCGACACTCAGAAGTACATATTTATATTTGTCTGGTGTGGTTGTTAATGGACATAGAATTTCCATATGCAGGCGAGAGAATGGTTTGGAAATGGGCATCGGTGCCAAAGGTGCCTATTGATTACCGTGCTGGCGTTTGGAAGCCTGACACTGCTCACAACTCTGAACATGAGAGTATATGTCCCGATAGGAATTTGGCCAATAGTACCAAAATCTGATTTATGCATAGGTTTTATCGAACCCTCTATGACCACCACCTGCTTGACAGTCATGAAATAACAAAATGACATGTTCTCTGAGTACCCGCGGGACAGCCACCTGCTTTATCTGCATAGCCTCTCGTGGTGCCCCACGTGATCGGACGGAAAAGAAATGGTAAAGCACGCCATATAGAATGACATATTGTGCAGATTCTGCAACCACCCTCTTGGACAGCACGTTGTCATCAGGCAACCTCGAGTGAACCATGTACTCTAGTATGTACATAAACTCGGGACAGTTCCACTGTAGTTTGACTAGGTCCTCCCTTTGTCGTGTATCAATATCCGGTACCTTACTCGGTTCTGAATCGTCCGGCTCTGTGTGCTCTTGAACCGTTGAAATGAGCGGGACTGTGTCTGTATTCTGCGGGTGACCATACTCAAACTCAACCTGATAATACGTATCTGATTCTGAGTCCACCATCTATGATACTGCATCGACCGATTGAGTATCTACCCCTGCTGGGCTAACTGATTCCACTGGATATGGTCGTCTGGAGAGAGCAACAGCGTTTTGATTGGTTATGCCTGCCTTGTGGATGATTGTGAAGTTGTACTCTTGAAGTTTCAGGGACAACCGGGCTATCCCATTAGTCTCGTTCTTAATTTTCTTGAGCCATTGCAACGCTATGTTGTCAGTGTACACTGTGAAGTGGTTTTGTGCCAGATAGGGATGGTAGGTTTTAACTGCCTCGACCAATGCCAAACATTCACGATCTGATACGTCCCATTTGAATTATGTACCACGAAGTGATCTACCACCATAGTAAATAACACGTTCAGTACCGTCATCGACAACCTGACCCAGAACATAGCCAATTGCGGTACCTGATGCATCTGTCGCTAATATGAATTCATTTTGCATGTGGGGAAATCAATTTCTCCTTGAGTGCATTGAATGAAGTTTCACATTCTGGTGATCAATCAAATGTATTATCTTTGCGTGACAACTTGTTCAAGGGGCTTGTGATTTTTTAATAATCTTTAACAAAGCGTCTGTAGTAATGTGTAAGGCCTAAACATTGGCGAACTTGCTTTGGTGTTTTGGGAGCAGGATAGTCTTGAACGACTTTGATTTTGGGCGGGTTCACTTCAATACCATCTTTAGACAGAATATGACCAAGGTACTCTACTTTCCTAGTGGCGAATTGACATTTCAATGGGTGAAGCTTGAGATTGGCATGCCTAAGACGATCAAAAACATTTTGCAAGAGGTACAAATGCTCTGTGAAGTCTGCACTGAACATAAGAATATCGTCTAGGTAAACCAAGGCACATTTCCAATTCAAACCTTGTAACACTTTGCTCATTACCATTTTGAAAGACATGGGAGCATTCATGAGACCAAAAGTTGGCCGACGGAACTAGAATGTTCCGTGTCTGGATATGAAAGCTGGTTTGTGTTTGGTTTCATCATCTAAAGGAATCTGATGAAATCCTGATTTCAGATCTAGTACCGTAAATACCTTAGCTTTCGCATTACCTATGGTGTCGAAAATGCATTCCAAACGAGGCAATGGGAAGTTAATATGGACGGTGACGTTATTCAAACGTCGGTAATCAATACACAGTCGGAATGAGTTGTCTTTCTTTTTTATCATCACTACCGGACTAGTCCATACCGAATCTGAAGGCTCTATAATCCCATTTTGTAGCATGTCATCGATATGTTTCCCTATTTCATCGTTGACCTGTGGGGATTTCCGATAAAACCGTTGCCTCTCGGGGCAGCATTCCCGGTCTCTATCCGATGATGGTGCAAATTTATGCATCCCAATTCTGACATGTCCTTAGCAAATACATCTCTATTCTTACCAATAAAGGAAAGGAGTTTTTGCTTTTGATCATGGGACAGGTCAGAATCATCTAGAGAAATGCCAATATCTTTTGCTATTTTAACTAAATCTTCGTCCCTGTCTGCTGCCTCTGCGGTGACAGATGCAACAACATGATCAGTGACTGTATCAGTCTGTGTACTACTATCGGTATCATCCAATGGAATGACTGTCCTCATATACAGCAAATAACTTGCCCAGTACCTGCGCAGAGTCGGCACACTGCCTTCCCTCTGCGGCATGTCACTAGAACCCTAGCACATGAATATGTAGTGATGATGGTAAAGTAGAAATGGGTTCGAGTAAAGCAACACCACCGTTTGGGATTCTGTACAATCTGACAGGGACGGCAACTTAAGAAAATGGTTGAACTGTGACACTCTTTGCAACTCTGGCCAAGCAAATATGGAAGGAAGAAGGAGTGGCAGAAACTAAGTTTACGACAGCAGGAGTTCCAGAGTCAGTCAATAATGTCATTGTATCCATATTTATCGTACAGTTATTGTCGCGGAGAAAGTCAATGCCAAGAACTATGGAATGGTGTAAACGTTGAAAAACGTGAAAATCATGTTGAAATATGACGTTCCCAATCCGCACTGGCAATACTACTGTACCGGTAATGTCATGAACAGTACCACATATACCTACTACTTTGTGTAAAGTCGTGGCATGCATCTGGTATAGCTTTGAATCAATTGTGTCCAAAAGGGACTATGAAATACTTGACAAACTAGCCACCTGTGTCTATTAAGCTAAGTGCCTGTACACCTTCAATCGGAATTATTATAATGTTGGAATCAATAGGTGTGGCAAATAAAATAGATGGATGGGTGGTGTTAGTCTGTGAAGAGTCTGGCCTATCCATGGGACCCCCTTTAAATCCCTTGGCAGGCGGAAAATCCTACATCCTTTTTGTTTTCCTGCAAACACCGGCGAAATGTCCCCGAATTCCACATGTATCACAGTTTTGGTTGTTAGACGGGCAATCACGCCTATAGTGTTCAGTGCTGCCACAGTCGAAACACCGATAGTCACGTTTGTTTTGTTCCGTTTGAAAGTCTGCGCGGTTATTGTTGTTAGATCAGTGTCTGCTAGTGTTATGTGACCTACCCCTATCGCTAGACTGGAAATTATTAAAATGTACCCGGTCTAGATCTTGACCGCGAATTCGACCAGTCAAATCTGGATTGCGGACCAGGTGACCTAGCACTTTCGTGATACCTGTCATTAGAGTGTGATATCCAAGGTAAGCGGTACCTATCGCGTGAATGGTGTCGCGAATGTGTGTATCGACAGCGCCGATAGATTGTACAGCGGCTAATTTATCGGCAAGTGCGTTTAACTACCGAGACAACTTCGTCCAGTTTAGAATTATGTTCTTGACTGTTCTGTATGTGTGCCATTTCTGATAGTAAGGCAGTTTGAAGTATATCGTCAATATCTTTAGGCTTTGATTTCAAGATGTCAGGCATGAGGGCGGAGGTAATGCCTTTTAGAATTGCTCACATTACCTGCTCTTCGGGGAGGCCTAGATGTTGCCCTTCCCGTTTGATGTAGGTCATGTCGTCATTAACCGTTTCAGAATGGTGTTGGTCCTATTGTACAATTCACCGACCTGGGCCATGGCGTAATGGACAGTACCGGGTACCGAATGCTGCTTCTAAAGCGGTCATAGATTGCTTTTGTGTATATGAAAGCCCTTTAAACCAGTCATGTGCAGCGTCATCTAAAAGAAAGGGGAATAACCTAACCCTCATCTTTCATACCTTTAAAATCTGAATACTCGGAGAACCGGGCCAACCACCGGTGGGCATCGGTGACACCACTAAACCTTGGGCAAATATATGATTCCATACCTGTTATTAAGTCGTAGGGAGGCTTGTTTTGTCGTATGCTTGTGCTCCGTGTCACTCGCTGCTGTATGCAGTGATTGTCCGGCTGTCCGCCTCTGGGCATGTACGGCACAGGTGATCACGTCGATAAGTACGTCGGATGACTGCAGGCACCTGGGAAACTCGCTTAGCGTGTGTGTGAGGTACCGAAAAACTGGGAATGCACCAATTGTGATCTGATCGCTCGGGGTTCCTCGGAGTATGTTGCGGTATTAAGGTATATGGGGTATCCCTATGAATGAAGACACGAAGACTGCATTTAGTGTCGCAACAAGGCGACAACTAAATGGGATAGCTTTATATACTGTATGAAATCAAAAGTCTTACATAATACCAGACAGGTCACTGTCAGTTTCTCGTATACTATCACAGTATATTGGTTTGAATGTCAACTTCATTGTAACCGCGCATGATTGATGCTGGGCTAGAACGCCAATGCATGTTGTATTGCCTATTACATACAAGCTGTGTCCTTTTGACTTATGAGACGCATTTGACAACCAGCTACATATGAATATACGGCTTATTATGTTAACACCGATCGGTCTATGCGACACATGATATATAAAAAGTATGTTCCCCGTCTACCCAGATTACTGATACAATCATAGTCATGTTGTGCTATGCTGGTCGTTGTGACACTCATATAGACCTGCAGCTAACATATACATGTATTCATATGAAATAATGATTGGTAGAGATTTAATCTTGATATAATATTCAGTGTATGCTTAACTATAGGAACATAGGTCACGTGCATTGAGTAGTTGTAAATTATCAGCATATCTACTCAAAATCAGCGCGGCTTATTTTGAAGCTCGTAGATATGGAGACTGTTAGTAAAAATACTAATAAGTAGCATGTCATGACAGGACCGTCCGAACTATCGAATGTCCAGTTATTGAAATTAGTGTTGCTCCTGATCCGACTGCGCTTTAGTATGTATGTACAATTTAGATCCCTGGTTATGTCCCTTGCACTTTCTTCAATTTCACGACATGAGACGGGTAACAATCCGTGATGAGTTGTTTACTTTGACATACATAGCAGCATATCATGGTGACGTAGAACATAAATGAACAGTACATAAAATGAATAATATGAGTACATAGACATAATAGCAACGAACAGCGTCGTATGAACGATCATGCATTTGTACAATAATATATGCATATATTTAAAAAATACTTATTTAACGGAAATAGTATTTCATTTCTTTTTTCAAATGCCCTATATATAAATACGCCGAGATATCTTAGGTAAATTGCACGGTCAGATTGTAAAAGGTCTATTAATTTAAACATGTTTGGCCTATGCCTATAGTATTTAGGTATGATCTTTATAAATAGGGCAAATGAAGAATAAATGAAGTTCATTTTCCAATATATTACAGATTTTACATGTTCATTCATCAAATGGTGTTATTGTAGTCTTCTTCCAACGACCAGCTTATACTTCGAGTCGGTGTGATGACACATGTAGTCTACTGAATGATATTCTAAAACATTTTAATGATTCAAAATCTAAGTACTCTTGGTATTGGTATTTAAAACATGAAACATTTTATATAATAATGCCCTGCTATAGTCATTTAGTCTTGTATTCCAATCTTGCACAAAAGTATCTTTCAAACGTTGTCTAAAAATTGACAGGAATAATTTGATATCGCCTACACCCTGTGACAGCCATACATGATAAAAAAAAGTTAGTCCTGATAATATGTTTTGAACTAATACAGCCCAATTCTTAACATTGTAAATATTTTCCATGTCCGTTAACATCATATTGTATACACTCTTTACATATTTTCTCTCATTCGATTGTACTATCTTAAACCAATGTTTTGTAATATTGTAAAAACGACTATGTCTAAGTGTCTCATTCTACCAAGTTCCCCCCAAAAAATCGTTTTCGGTAGCTATTTTGACGCCTAGCAGTCTTTTACAAACTTGTAAATGTACTCGTTCTATTTGGTTTGCTTGCCCAAAGCTCCGTACTTCCTCAGCATAGTTTAGGATAGGAAGAACTAATTTATCAAACAGGTCAAGGACATGCTTCGGTGTAAGGTCCGTGAATTTTTGTAAGTATGAATACAACATCCAAAAAAGAATATTTCGACACGATTTCTATTTCTAAATTATTATAGTAGACCTTCAGACCAGTCAGTAATCGGCCGCCTTTTATAAACATCATGCTTTTAGTTTTGTTAGCGTTGTCTGTAAGCTTCCATTTTTGATAATACGTAAATAATATGTCCAATCCTTTCTGTAACTGTTCCTTAGATGTGGCTAACATTGCTATGCCATCCGCATAGAATAATAATACTTACACCATTTAAGTATAATTCGTCTTCTAAGATGGTTTACATACATTGAACAAATAAAAGGTGAGATACATTCCCCCTGACGCACCCCTAACATACATGTAAATTCTTCACTGAGTTGATTGTTAAATTTCACTCTTGATTTGATATTTTCGTACATCGATTTTATTACATTTAACATATTCCCACTTACACCTATGCGTATTAATTTATACCAAATATTTTCTCTAACTATGTAATCAAAAGCTTTTGTGAAATCTACAAAAGCACAATATAATGTTTTTCCTTTATGTATTAAATATGTAATACCTCATGTAATATAAACACATGATCGACCGTTGGCATATTGTTGTCTAAATCCCGCTTGAGACTCCACATAAACATAATATTTATCAGCCCAATGTGTTAATCTATTATTTAATATTCGCGAGAATCGTTTTCCGATAGTACTTAACACAGTTATGCCCCTGTAATTACCAACTTCATTTGTGTCACCTTCTTTTGTGAATTGGTGCTATGTAGTGTTTATACCAAGCCTGAGGGAAATATCCATTTTTAAAAGAAGTACGAGGGGTGTTCCAATACTAATGACAGTGATGCATTATTTCGCTCAGTTCGTGCAATCCATGTGTGAAAACACATTGTACCGGTAGTGTAGTCATTGACTCGTGCCACAGGTAAAAATTGGACTCATACGTTCACTGATCTCGGTGCAATGTACATGTCTTTATAGCGTACTCGTTACACTATATATAAAATGACTGGCAAAAGAGCTGAACATGCGTTAGAGATTAGGGCCTATATAAAATTAAAGTCTCTGCTTGGTCTGAAGGCAAACGACATCCACCAAGAGGTGTGTGAGATTTATGGAGAAGGTCAAATATCCATCAGACCAATTTTAGGTGGGTTGCTAAGTTTCATTCGGGACAGCAGCAGTTGAAAGATGCTGCTCGTCCGGGTCGTCCTTGGACATCTACCACTAAAAGTAATGTAGAGAAAATTCGGGCTATTTCAAAAACGACGCTAGCTTGACTGTAAGGCAGATAGCGCGAATGACGAACTTGTCTTTAGCACGTGTTCATTTTGAAACACTAAAAGTTAGGAAGATAAATACCAGATGGATACCCCATTTCTTGACAACTGAGCAAACGAACGCCCGGTTAACAATCGCAAAAAAAATTCTTAAAATATATCCATCACACAATAAAAAGGAGGATTTTTTAATTTAAAGTAGTTACTGGTGATGAGATCTGGGTTCATTATTTTAACCCAAAACGGAAGGTCTCAAACAGAATTAGGGCCAGATGATTAAGCATTGCCAAAATAACTAGAACAATTAAGAAGGTGCTGTATGCAATATCTGTCAGAACTAATGGTCCAGCCATACAAACCACGGTCCCAAACGGTAGAACAGTCACAGGAATGTTCTATAAAAATGTCGTACTGAAAAACTTGGAAGAATTACTACAAACGCCGTGCTCCTACAACAGGTCTAAAATACGTACGCCTTCTCCAAGACAATACTCCAGTTCACAAAGCACGTATTGTTGACATATATATTGAAGAAAGAAAAGGTCACAGTTCTTCCCCACCCACCTTACTCTCCAGACCTGGCTCCCTGTGACTATTTCCTCTTTCCAAGACTGAAATATAACTGAGCTGGAAAGAGATACAACTCTAGGTCTGCCCTTGGGTCAGCCATTTATCAGTGGCTGGTCGGTATACCTCTTCAGGACTAATAATATTTTTTTCAGAACTGGATCGAGAGACTCAAAATGTGTGTTTTGTCCAAGAGGGAGTATTTTCAAGGGGCTCGTAAGATAAATACATGTAATTACAAAAACTTTCAGTTTGGTTATACAACATCTAATTTCATTATTTTTGGAACACCCCTTGTATTATATAGTCCATATAAACATGGCATAAGGATCGTTTCCCCATGAATTAAGAATTCGTTTAAATACATATCGGGGTCCCACTTTTTCAATTAGAAAGTTGTGAAATCGACCCTGAAAGTTCATCGCTTGATATATCCGCATTTAATTCGGAAAACATAATTTGTATTTCAGACTCAAACTATGTATCCGTCGGATTGTTTATATCTTTGAAATGTGCAACAAACGAGTACGCCGAAATATTATTGGCCTTTGGTACACCCGCCGTTTACTTCAAAACTTGCCAATACTGTTTTGCATTTGTTAGTCTTGTTTGTGTAAGTTTATTTGTTCGCAATTTACTTTCGTCATACCTACATTTACGTAAACATCTTTTGTAGTCAGTTCTCGATTTTACTAACTGTATTCGATTATGTGTCGTTTCGTCGCGTTTATATTTGTTTAGATTATTAAAATATATATGCTCAGCCTGTTCAGTATTTTCATCTAACGTGTATATATTTGTAGACGACATTTTATAGTTTGTTTTACATGTATATGTTGCTTAAAACGTGGTACGCATATTTCATTTAACAGCGTATCAAAACCAGCAACTGTATATAATAAGCCCGGTTCTAATAGATCGTTGTTCACATGGAAACGTATCGGTATGTGTCTGTATTATATATAACCAGCAGTTTATCAGGGCGTGGCATATGCCGTGCACTAGCATCTTCTTGGAGTATATGAGAGTTGGGCCAGTGGTGAGGACCAGTACCAGTAGTCCATCCAATGGATGTGGCTGACTGCTGAAACGAAGGTACTACCTCTAACACTACACCCATACACACCATAGCCATGCAAACGTATAAAAATCATAAACAAATGTGCAAAGTGAGAAAGATATGTGTCAGTGTGCTTTATAAACAGGATAATCTACTTCAGCAGGCTTGAAACCCCAGTAATCCACACCTAGATCATGCAAATCGGATAACTACAAATACTTCCGAGCGAAAAGTCAACTTCGGGAGGCTAATTTGGCGACCATCTTGAAAAATGGCCGCCATCTTGGATTTTCAGTTGGCTAGTCGGGCAGATTTTATTAGTATGACTTGGAGAACAAGTGTACCAAATTTGATGCTTGTATCATCATTTGCACGATTGTTCTGCTATCTCTCCCACTATCAGACCGATTGAGATTTGCAAATTATCCTTAAAATTCGGTCCGAAAATATAATGAAATCCGGATGCTATTTCTGTATCAACCTCGTAAATGTATCGATGTACCGATGTTGAAACCAAGTAATGTCAATTTTATGACACATATCCGGGGCATATCCGTGTTAAAACATTGTCGGGTAATAAATCGTTGTGTGTTTGGTCGTCTTTCTATACATTTATTCCCGTATCGATTTTTCATAACACGCGTGTGGTAATTGTGTACAGGTGAAGGTCTCGATAGCTGCAGAGCGGTTTATAAATAGCATGGCTTTAGCGTATTTAAGACTCGCCATTTCTGATGATTTTAAAAAATAAAATAATGAAACCATACACTGTGGTTATCCGTCTTTGTAATCGTTGTAACAACTGACAGGGACTATTCCATATTAAGTGTGGAACTGTTACATGACGATGTATTAGGGGTATTTTTTTGGTATCAATAAATTACGTACGAATTCAATAGCCGGCTCATCGGGATCTACAGTTTGCAAACATTTTGATAAAGGACAAAGGTACGTCTGCTGTGTTAAAAGCGTTCATCTGCAATCCAAAATATAACAATCAGCATTATGATTCGTTTAGAATTGTACTTTCGCAATAATTTTTAAGTCTTGCGAAAACATGCGAATCGTCTCCTAACGACATGAGAATCGTCTCGCGTTTTCGCTATCTCGCCTTCCGCTTTTGGAAATACATTTTGCTGTAACCCGAATTATAAAACGCAGGTAACGCAGGGCGACTTACCCTGTGTTACAGACAGAAAATTTAGGTTACTTTTGCTCATGCGTGTTGTTGAGATCACGAAGCAAAAACGCGCGATCTTCCATCTCTGTGGGAGAGGTTGCGAAAAAGTAAGATTGGATATGATAGAATCTGCTATTTTCGTCTCGCAATCTCGCGATCATATTTCGCATTTTTGCAATCAACATATGCTCGATATCGCGAGAACGCGAGATTGTAAAATGTCCCCAACAGGACACGTAACAATTAGAGACGATTATCATGTGCTGCTGAAACTTGCTTTTATTAAGAAGTAGAACAAATGTGGACACGTAAAAATAGGAGACGATTCTCATGTGCTGCTGAAACATGTTTTTATTAAGAAGTAGAACAAATGTGGACAAACACAAATAATTATTGACAAAAAAACAACATAGTTTGACAAAAACATGATAATCGTGGTCTTAGGAGAAGATTCTTATGTGCTACCAATACATGTTTATTGGGGGAAAAACATATTTCGATATGTGTTATTGGTTACTCCATCGCATCGCCGGTTTTTGCCTTACTTCTTTTGGAGGATTCTGCACCTCCGACTTTTAAATTTCGATGTCATAAAGTTATGAAATAATTATGTGCGAAAGATAATTCCAGAGCCAAATCTTACTAAATAAAGTACTATTTTATTCCATGACTAATAGTCTCCCGGAATGGATAAACATGTGTCGAGTAATTGATCGTAAATGTGTGTCTCTGTTGACATCGGCGTGTACCAAAGGTCAGATCGGCACGACTTTGTAACCTTTGATGTCACCCTCCACACTTCACAGTCAGTAATGATTACAACCGCACGTGCATATTATGTACGACGTGATCGGACAAAACAGGGCTTATTGTATAGTATGCGACTAGCGAAGACCAAAACGTGTTCACCATCAGTAATAAAACAAGAGGGCCATGATGGCCCTAATTCGCTCACCTGACTCCATGAACACCAGAGGAGAATGTGACATTGAGTTCATATGTGTTTTAAAAAAAAAGTGCTATTTTTAGATGGCGGTCATCTTGGATTAAGCGATGACTCTCATTTTACCAAATCTGAAAATGCTTCACCCAAGGATCTTAACTTACTATGAAGTTTGGCCAGCATCGGTCATGTGGTTCCTGAGAAAAAGACGTTCAAAATCACGGATGACATAATCATCCGATTCCGACAAATATTGCGCCAGAGCAATCGCCTCATCGATACCTTCACTTTGATAGATGACATGACCATATTCGGTCAAAAATAAAATTTGACCCCAATTTGACCCCACGGGCCACGTCCATTTTTGACTCCGGGGTCACCATTTTAACCACTTTGAAAGAGCATTGTACATCGATCATTCCAACCAAGTTTCGTCGAAATCCGGTCAGCGGTTCATGAGAAGAAGATTTTTTAAGATTTTATTCTATTTTTAGACGGCGGCCATCTTCGATTAGCGATGACCTCCATTTTAACAAATCTGAAAAGGCTTCACCCATGGACCATAACTGTGAAGTTTGGCTACCATGGGCCAAGCGGTTCATGTGAAGATGAATTTTGAAATCTCTAATAAAAGAACGACCATTTGACATTTCGGCGGCCATCTTGGATGACATAACCATCCAATTTCGACAAAAAATGCACCAGAGTGATCGCCTCGTCGATACCTTCAATGTTATATAGACATGACCATATTCGGTCAAAAATAAAATTTGACCCCAATTTGACCCCACAGGCAACGCCTATTTTTGACCCTGGGGTCACCATTTTAACAATTTTGAAAGAGCATTGTACATCAATCATTCCTACCAAGTTTTGTCGAAATCCGGTTGGCGGTTCTTGAGAAGAAATTTTTGGAAGAATTTGTGCTATTTTTAGACGGCGGCCATCTTGGATTACGTAATGACGTCATTTTAACAATTTTGTAATCCACCTACCTAAGGACCATGACCATGAAGTTTGGTGACTCTAGCTCAGGTGAGCTAAGCACGCAATATTGTAACGTGTCCCCAACAGAATATATAACAATCGTCTTAGGAGACAATTATCATATGCTGCCAAAACATGTTTATGAGAGAAAAAAAATATTTTGACAAAACATGAAATCGGAGTAGAGAGACATACCTTTAACTTGATAATTTTACCATCAACATAGGTATTATACAATATGAATTATAACCGTTTATAAAAGTTCCGTTTTTTACCACATAGTAAGTGCACGAGTTCCGGCGAATAAACCTGTCCCGCGATGTTTACAAAATGACTTCCCGAGAAATGATAGAAATGTCTGTGGATTAAATTGTCTGTCGTGACGCACAGGACGGGTATAACTGTAAGTTTTATCAAATGTTCGATTGGAAACAATGTTTTTTCTATACAAAATGTTTCTTTACGGACCGGGACGACGTACAAGTGTATTTTGAACCCGATGTTTACTTCGTTATATAGCAGTATTGGCCTCGGAAATTTGTCCGTTCTTTTACGACCTAGCAATGATGATAATTGTTTTAAAACAAAACAATCGATAGTTCGAAAACGCGTTGACATATCGCATCGGGGAATATATCTTTGCGGAATACTAACATTGTCTCAACTTCTGCAATAGGCGACAATGATATAACTCGGTTGACGTTTCGTGAGAGTCCGTTGTGTCAAGGCCGTCCGGGTTCGGCCTATTAAAAACTTAGCAACCTTCCATATGGTGTCTATATGGAGGGAGTAAAACAAATTGTTTAGCTTTTTTATTTTCATTTATTGATGCTTTTAGGCATATTTAATGTATTTATAGACCTCGGTCCGATACTTCAACCTGTGTTTTCAAACAGCGGTTGAAAGACAACGGCATGCAGGGCAGCATCAAATTTTATGTTCCTAACTCTTGTATCGCGTCACAGACTAGAGGTCGAAACTGACAGATGACACAAGCCTATCAGAAGTCTCTTCCATGATAGTAAACGAACGCGTTGTAACGTATTATATCACGAGTTCCAATAGTCATATGTATAAAAACTGGGAGCAAACATGCATCAGTCATTATTTCAGTAGTCTATTGCATCAACATTGCAAAGTATACTTATATTGCTAAGTACACATGGAGGGAGAAAAATTCAATTTAAGAATAACTTTAATAATGTTTATTATACTGAATTTATAACATTATCACAGCCATGTTGGCTGTGATAAAGTAATACATTCAGTATAATAATTCTGCATACTTTTAATCATCAAATATATGCAGTCGTTAGTTCTATATGAAATATTCCAATTCGGGTAAAACAATGATTACTCCCTCAAAGTATACTTAGCTAGATAAGTATACTTTGAAAATTTGGTGAAATAGGCTACAGGTATTCTATATATCAACAGCAGGACTACCACGTATCCCATACGAATACTGTAACGGAATGACCTGTTCCTCAGAGTTCAAATCGGTATGACAGTAGGCAGTGTACATATTGCTAGAGAGATTTGGCTGGTTGGAAGGTCGAACCCACGCTGGTTCGCCTTGTGGCGCCGTTTGGTAGTCTGTGCACGGGTGCCGAGCCGGGACTCTGAGATGTAGGCTTACTCCATTATACGATC
Source organism: Conchocele bisecta (assembly GCA_029237695.1). NCBI lineage: Eukaryota > Metazoa > Mollusca > Bivalvia > Lucinida > Thyasiridae > Conchocele > Conchocele bisecta. The sequence continues at coordinate 154,410,753 of CM055265.1, read as the reverse complement.
GATTGTGTGCCAATAATGTATCATTGCACAACTGCTACGTGTTTGTCTTAGAAAGGTTCCAGACAATGTGTAACTCAGGTGGTGATCACAAGAACATTATAATACTATGTAGCCAATACGGCCAGTAAATAACTTATGTTTCTTGTCACGTGGTGTTTACATTTTACCTAAAAGTTTACTAGTTGATATTTGAAATTGAGCATCTTCCTGCCATTATGATATCAGTTCTAAAATGTAACGTGGGTATTCAAATTTACAGGTTGCTGCCATGTTACTTCTAAACTTTACAGGCCATTAAACATTATTAAATAAACTAGAAAAAAAATTTGTAAAACAAAATGCCACCGCTGTTGAGCATTCATGAATACAACAGCAATCAGTGAGTGAGTGATAGAGAAAAAATATTTTCAGAGTCTAAATAGGGGCATAACAGCGGATGGATCGGTGGGACAGTGAAACTTTTATCTTACGCACTCCTGCACTTGATGGTTGGAATATATACCGAGTATCGGCTAAAAACTGTAGAAGTAGTTCGCCGAAAAACATATATATTCCTAGTCGAAAAAAGGGGCATAATTGCGGATGGAACGGTCGGACAGCGAATATTTACATTACGCACTCCGGCACTTGATGGTTGGGATGTATACCGAGCATGAAGAGAATCGGCCAAAATCTGTAGAAGTAGTTCGCCGGACAAGGAACATAAAAATGTCCAGAGTCGAAAAAGGGGCACAACTGCGGATGGAACGGTGGGAGAGCGAAAATCATTACGTTACGCACTCCTGTACTTGACGGTAGGGCTGTATGCAGAATATGAAGTGAATCGGCCAAAAACTGTAGAAGTAGTTCGCCGGACAAGGAGTCGAACAAGGGGCAAAACTCAGTATGTATCAGTGAGAGAGCGAACATTTTTAGAAGTAGTTCACCGGACAAGGACAATTGCTTACTGACAGACGTACATACGAACGGACGGACAGGGTAAACACTATATGCCACCGACAACTATCGTTGCGGTGGCATAATAAATGTTTACTTCTAAAATAATACACCAGTGTATATTTATTTCCTGATATGTTGGTGGTAGTTGGTTGGGAGCATGCGATGAGTAATTTAGCGATCGGGATTCATCCTTACTGGAATCCCGACCAGAGACCTCGTTTGGCCCTCAGGTACGTCCTTGACATCATTGTATAAATTTAAATCTGGTTATACCCATTATAAGAGTAGTGCGTTTATTCGTACTCAGATTGCTTTTAGGGGAATGTGCCATGTCGTGTGATATGGACCTGGCACCAGGTCAGGTTATTCTAATTTCAGGGTTGAATATAACTTGTTTTCGATGTAAATATTCCCGTATCTAGACAATTGGACAATGTGCTCATGGCGAATTTTTCAGAGCGAAATATGTAGTTAATATACAGAGAATCTTACATGAGTGATGATTTAATATGATATTTATTATACGAGGTTACTGATTTCATATGCCGAGTTTCCAATGGAATTTGTCGACGAGTTTAAAAGTACATGCCCACTCAGTAGGCACTAAATGTTCTTTATATCATAAATTACAATAATGAAACATGATAAATTGCAATGTACACAAAGATATGTTCACTAGTTGGAAGAAGGGGGCTGATGTAATTCATATGTCCGAGAATGTGATTTAACACATTAATGAACAGCCACTATATCTAGTGTGCCCAACGGTATATATATTCACAGCCATACATGTGAATATCGACGTCATTCACAGTTATTTACCATTAGTAAACAAACATTTAATTGCGACCCGGCCTTACCCTGATCAGACTGCCCGTGGCCAACTGCGCTAATTTAATAAAGAGCAACTATGCCAAGTATTTTCCTGTGCAGACTAACAGCATTACATTACTAATGATAAACCCTGTATACTCTAATCAGACTGTAGGATTCCACAGGCTGACCTAAAGCATCAGTGATTGAAATAAAATATACTTCACATCATGTCCTTATTACAGCTTACTGACGTATAAATCAGTGCAAACTGTCTGATCTGGTCTATCCTGGTCGCAATAGCATTTTTACTGTTTACAATTCACTGTGAACGTACATGAATTAATAAAATGAATGTACAGACGACTTGGATTGGAGTTTTACATGTGTCCAACATAGAGTAAATGAAAGTCGTCCGGAAAATTCACGTTACATTTGTTACAGGTTAAAATTGGCAATATTCTCATGTATAGTACAGGGCGCATGACTGATATTGGACTGAATAGTAATATAAAATGCATATCTAAATTTTAGTAAACATTTCAATCGTGTTCGCCCTTCGTTTACAAATAGAATAAATTGCTGCTGCCATTAGTCGGAATGACATGCACAAAACACATGAGAATAATATGCCAGTACAATACTCACGGAATGCTCCCACATGCGAAACCTGTAATCGTTATCATTTACACGTAAACACGAATTATTAATGATTCAGTTCGATTTGATCAAGGGAGATAATTGAATGAGTCTTGGCATGAGTCAGACGTTATTGGCAGCATTTGAAAGTAAATAATAAACATATGTACTTACCAGTTCCCAGTGAAAGCTTGTGTCATAAAATGATCACAAGAATGGTTGAATGTCCGACTCCTAGAATATGGATACGATAGTTTATATACATACTCTAGTGCATAAGGTTCCTCTAAGTGTCCGCTTGTCAATATAAAACCTCCGTGCCAACATTTTGCTGACAATTTTGCGTAAGTGGACTAATGTTCTAACAGTCAGTCTAGTTCCTGAGATATCTGGCGAATTAAAATCTGAATAATTCAGTCATTAGTAGATATGACCTACTCGGTATTCATGCTAGCATCCAAGTCTGCATAAACAGTGTAAATCACCCAGATATAACCGGTGCAAAATCCAATACTGGTGGTACGTGCACGGTTTCGGATAAAGCGCTATTCTCTCCAGCGGTGTATTCCACGGGGGCGATATTTCACACACCAATACCTATTCGATAGTCGTTACAAGGTTATTCGAGTATTATGCTCGAGTATTGTGTTATTGTGTAACCCGTAATGGCTGATAAAGAAGGCTACAATTCGTGACAGTCAGTTATCACATATCAGAAGTGTGTTTGAATTAACCATTATGTGACTGATGAAACAACGACATTGTATATAAATATCTCAGAAACTGGATATGCATGTTATAAGGTCGACCATATTGTATATGCACCTTTATACCACAAATGTTATGTTTTTTTGCGTATTATTATTAATACCAATATTCTAAACTCCTCGGGACTATGTTAATTTCATATGTGTGTGGTGTCAACACTTAATTGCTCATGCGTGCCTGCTTTATGAAGTATTAAATGCTTGAAGTTGATCGGTATTTGTGTTTTTTACCTGCTTCCACAAGACGATATTTCCCTACATGTAGTAGTAAAGTACTTTTTCATTGGCGGCCATCTTGTTTATGCAAATTATTAGGCTTAAGCTACTACTTCTGGAAGTCTATTATGCGGAAATATATAGAGAATATATGTTTAGTCACATTGGTAACAAAAATATTTGGTGCGCAGAGATGGTACTAAAAACCCTATTTTATGCCAGTACGCCCAGGGCCTAATATGGGTTTTAGTACCATCTCTGGGCACCAAAGACGTTTGTTACCTTTCATTCATTCAGCTTAAATTTAAGGGTGGGAATTGGCTCGTAGACCTTCCATACCCGAACATATAAGTCCATAAAAAAGGCCGAATTTTGAAGTGTTCTATGTGATATATGTTGTTGCTTGGCCGACAGATGTGTATAACTGTGTGCCGAAATGGGACACTGCTTAGGTCCAATATGGTCATGTAATTCCGCGCAGTGTCCTGGTGCACGGGAGGCGGGAAGAAGAGACGGGGTAGCTGGGTAGAACTTGGCACCGGTGATGCAGAGCAAAACGGTCCAAGGTAGAACCAACCCACCCCTGGCGGCACTCGACACGCAAATTGGTGCCATATAATCGGTAAAAACACGTGCTATTTTCGTCCACAGAGTGTCACATCCAGACAGCTCCAAGGCAGGCCGAGACCAGAAGCAGGCAAGTGCAGGCAGAAAAATCGGCTGAGCCTGAGCTAACTTGCTTTTTTAGACTTGTTATATATGAATTACTTTCATAAGAAAGTGTGATAAATGAGTTGCTGGACATCCTGGCCTAACGTGGCAGGGACTTGAAAACCTCGATTCCCCGTAGTGTCCATGTACCCCCATGTGTTAACGCGTCGTCTGTCCCACTGGGGCGAACTGGCCGCAGTACGACTACATACCAGATAATAATAATATTAATAATATGTTGATTGTATATATATCTCACACATGCGCATATTCAATCCAGATCCCAATAATGGCCGCGGGATACACCCACCCGGTTTGTCCGCTATATCGGCAGCCAGGCAGAGCCACACGGTGTCACCACAAACCAGTCCGAGTCTCAGAAGGGCTACACGCATGGGTTGTGTTCTATAAGTGGCAGTCGGACGCATCAAGTAGTCAACTGCCCTACCGTGAGGCCAGGCAAATCCACAAGGTGCCACAATCAACCACCCAGAATACTCAGATATGAATAATAAGAACAAAAAATGCTCTAGCAACTAGTCTAAATTAGCTCAATTCCAGCCGAAAAGGAAATATAATTTAATTTCCAACAGTTAAAATGGCCGCTGCCGATAACCTTGAGATAATTACCGGCCGATAAAAACACGACCTACTCAGTCCAAGGTCGCCGTTAGAGTGGTGACGTAGTAATTTGCATAAACAAGATGGCCGTCAATGAAAAAGTACTTTACAACATGTAGGGGACTAGACGAATAAATGTTTATCAATCATGTAGTCAACCATTGGTACACTCTCCTGCGTGTAATTGTAGGCTTGTCACGGAACATTAATACATGCTAATCCAGCCCATGTCGACAAATGCTCCTGATTACAAACGCATGTTTGTAGTACACTTCTCGTGGTGAGTTTTCCACATGACTGGCCAGCTGCCGTCATTCTATCATTCGCTTTCATTCAACACCACATGGAGTTAGGACACATGGCTAGCTTTGTAAACGGCTCAATTTCAGACATGAAATACCGCGCTAGAGTATATGATACGTTACTTAATGTTATGATAGATATAAGTCTAAAGATGTGGCAGCAAATATTACACGTTGCATGCCACTCCGTGGATGAATATTTATATATCATATCACGACACATCACACGCGAATATCTCACACTATTCCAGCCTCTGCCATTGGTTGCACAGGAACATATGTCAACTTACTGTTATAACCGTCCATGCAGCCGAATGTATATATACATGTACGTATATACTGTCAATGAATTGGCATATGATGTATGATTAGAATGTGTTGACATAACTGTGACCAGCAATGATTAATAGCTGATACCTCTGTTATTATGAAATACGATTCTTGCCGTCGATGGATATGTAGCAGCATGTCCGTATGAGTTGCCATGTCGGATATTTTCTCAGTTTTTGGGAATAACCGTATTGCCAGATACCAGAGTTACTGGGAATTTCAACAATAGTGTCTGGCATTGCAGAGCTTTCAAGCTAGTCACATTGTAGGCAACACACACTTACACAATTGCATGCAGCCAACAGTCTTATTTACCCGGTTCCTTGTGAATAGATGGCACGTGTACATGCCGTGTATATTCACATTATGCAAAGATTGATTTGACAATAACAATGGGTATTGATGGGTCAGTGGAATGTATCAGGGCAACACCATCTATGAAGTTTACTACTTTATAACGACGGCATGGGTTTCCATGAAATGAGAAGCGAGACATTTAATCGTGTCAGATTAAACTTTACTAACCTGTTAACGGATGATGGATGCTTATGTATTAATATTCCATCAGGTGATATTTATTTGTGTCAATTATTTTGTCTACAAACTTATTACATTCGCATTGTCAAAGATATATTGTTACATGATAGGATATATGTTTATTAACAATAGCTTTAAGCCATATGGCCCATGAAGCAAGACAACATACAGTATACAAGTGTGTTTAACAAGACAGCAGACAGGATAGGAACTATCTCACTCAGCTTTATAGTTACATGTTTGATTCTCATTTACTGCAAAATAAATAGTATGTTGTTTCACTTACTAGTTCGGTTGTATTTCGTATTATGCTGCTATGATGTACTAGTTCGGGCTTTCGAATGGAATATTCAAAAGACAGACATACTACAACATGAGCGTATACGAATATGTACTAGCTGTGTGAGAATTATGTTACTGTCCTGTTTAATAGGTATGAACATAGTATTATTTCTACTTTAAACTTAGGTACATATAGTACATATATGTGCCAGTTTGAATACATGAAGACCACTTACTGTATCGGTTCTGTATTGCTGAAGATATTGGAGAAGGTAACATACTAATGGTTATACAGATTAGCGTTCCTTATTTCAAAAGCTTTATAAATATCATTCCTAATTTCGTACTATTTCAGAATTTTCGGACTTTATCAATTCTAAACATTTTACCATATTAGGTCTGTGTCTGTAATAACATACGTATATTTTTTCCTGATTTCTGCATACATGACACATTATAATATAAAGTGGTATTCATCTTCTAATCTGGCACATACTTCGCATTTTCTATTTTCAACTTGAATTCCATTCCATCTACCGGATTCAATCGCCAATCGATGCGATGATACCTTAAGTCGAGCAAAAGCAGTCCTGAACTTCACAACTGTTATATCTTTTAATAGTACTGCAGTTTAAACTCACAAACGTTTTTGTAAAATAATGCTCTACTTGAGTCGTTTATTCTGGATTGCCATTGCTGAACAAAAATATCGGATACACGTTGCTTAAAGGTAGAAAGAAATGCATGTACATTGCCGACTCCTTGGTTTAACCAGACATGATAAAAACCGTAGTTTGATATAGTTTCAGCTAATAAAGCCTTACTAAAGAAAGCCCAGTTCTTTTGGTAGGTAAGTCAATAATATCGGTTAACATCATATTATAAATTTGTTTTCTATACTTATTTGTCGGCGTTTCAATGATTTTAAAACCAGTATTTAATTATATGTATATGTCTTGCTATAATAAGTGGTGTACGGCCAAGTTCCCCATATATAAAATCATTTTGTGTACTTTTCTTTACGCCTAATAAGGATTTGCAAAATTGTAAGTGTACTTTTTCAATTTGCTGTCCTGCAACAAAGCCCATATTTCTGATCCATAACTCAATATCGGACTTATAAGTTTATCGAACAGTTGTAATCTATACAAAGGTGTAATGTCTGTGAATTTATATAGGTATGAATTTAGTTTAAAAAATAGCCTTTTGTGCCTGTCCAGCAAGAAAGAGACTGTGTTTCCTTAAAGGAACCACCGGGTGTAAAAACAATACCTAAATACGTAAATTTTGTAACAATTTCTATTTCACTTCCATTGAAGTAAAAATGTAAATTTCTAGGAAGCATGCCACCTTTACGAAAAATTACTATCTTGGTCTTTGTGTAATTAACTTTCTAACTTCCATTTGTGGCAGTACTCTGAAAGAAAATTGAGAGCATGTTGCATTTCATTCTCGGAGTCTGCAAAAATTACTATATCATCTGCGTATAATAAAATAAATAACTTTAACATACCTATGTCTATTCCAGCTATACCGTTTGTTTCAAATTCTATTTCCATATCATTAATGTACATACTAAACAAAAATGGCGATAAACAATCACCCTGATGCACGCCCAGTAAACAAGAAAATTCATCACTTAGCATATTTTTACCCTTAACCCGTGATTTCACATTGCAGTACATTGATTTAATATGTGTAACATTTTACCTCTAACACCTATCTTTATAAGTTTCAGCCATAAGTTGTCCCGAACTACTTAATCAAAAGCTTTAGAGAAATCTACAAAAGCGCAATATAGCTTCTTCCCCGTATTTAGCATGTGGGTTATTAAACCATGAAGTACAAATATATTATCACGTGTTCCCATTTCTTTACGAAACCCCGCTTGTGCTTCTATGTAAATATTATAATTTTCAGCCCATGATGATAGTCTATTATTCAAAATTCAAAATTCTGGTAAACAATTTGCCCAATGTACTCAACAGTGTGATTCCTCGATAATTGTCAACTTCATTTATATTACCCTTTTTAGGCAACGGAATAATATGTCCTTCAGACCAGGAAGTTGGAAAATATCCGTTATTAAAAATTGTATTAAATAATGTGGTCAAGACCGGGAGCAATGCCTGCCCACCATATACAAAGAATTCGTTCAATAGTAAATCTGGACCTCCACTGCGACCCGTCTTTAGTTGTTTGACAGCTAATATTATCTCATAACTTGTTATGTCGGTATCAAGCTCGGCAAACATTATATGTAATTCATTATTTTGAAACCTTTCATTAAAATATAAAACATCTTCATCCGGTTGAAAAAACGGATCCTCTGGATTATTTACTGCTTTAAAATATGTAGCGAAGGCACTTAAAGGAATCGTTGGTGAATTTATCCCTGTCGATTCTTTTAACATTGTCCAATATAATTTTGCATTCTTTAAACGCGCGCTTTCTAATTTCATAGTATTATGTTTATCTTGGCTGTCGTTGTTCGACACCGCTCACAGCCGTGTTCAACATACAGCGCGTTCTGTTTGACCATGGGTGTATACATTGCTCACCCTGGGGCAAAGCCAACACCTACATAATGCATGTCACTCATGGCGTTACTAGAACGCGCCATACGTCACCAGACCAGTTCACAACGGTCTCACTGAACTTTTGAAATTGGCGCTGCTGCATCACGCGACGTGTACTGTGGCCCAGGAACATGTATGTGTAAATCAGCTGTTTGAATGGACCAGATTATCAAAGTACCGAAAGTACTGCATATATGTTCAATTTACACGATGTGTCATACGGAAATGTACCAATAACGTTCGACCATCTCCAGCCGTGGGTAAACGTTTGAGTGCCAAGGCAAACGTTTACACACGGCTGGGCATTGTCGAACCTTATAATCTACAACCTGGTCATGATTGCATTTGACTACCTAATTATTTCATGTACATTGTGTATTAAACAGCATAACTTGCCGATGTTGTCGGCAAATTAGTTTACAATGTTGTAAACACGTGCATTGCCACGTGTGGTAAAACTCAATGTACGTTGGTTAGATAAATGACTGGCTAAGCTGGTCTCTGTCTACACTGGTTGTAAATCATGTATGGTTCATTCATCCACTACTTGTTCTGTCATGTCACGTCATACTAAGATAAAACTTGGCTGGTGTTCCTTTTTAAGGAGTAACAAGCAGAGTATACCCAGATCAGATTATACATTCGTGTCTACGCTGGTCTCGGTCTACACTGGTTGTAAATCATGTATGGTTCAGTCATCCACTACTTGTTCTGTCATGTCATGCCATACTCTAATAAACTTGGCTGGCGTTCCTTTTTAAGGAGTAACAAGCAGAGTATACCCATATAAGATTATACATTCGTGTCTACGCTGGTCTCTGTATACACTCGTTGTATATCATGTATGGTTCATTCATCCACTACTGGTCTCGGTCTACACTGGTTGTAAATCATGTATGTTTCATTTATTCACTACTTGGCAGATGTTACATTTCTCAGGAGTACTGCATAGAGCACAGAGTATACACTGATTAGAATATACATTTGTGTGTAGACTTGTCTGTGCCTGTAGGTGATGTACGATTCGATCATGCAGTCATACTTTTTGCAATTTCAAGCTGTACTCAGATGATTCAAGTCTATTACGTTTGATAAACCGAGTATATCATGCTCAGCATATACTTCGATGTAGGCTGGTCTGTGCCTACGTTGGTTATATTCTGAGCGGTTATTGAAATCAGTCGATATTTTTATATTTTTTATATTTTTATATACACTGATCAGAATATACGTTCGTGTGCAGGCTGGTCTGGATCTACATTGGTTGTAGAACTGTGCTGTTCACTCACCCAGTTGATACATTCTACCTTGGCAGGGTATACTTATTTATAATAGGAGGATCCTACATGTTTGCGTAGTGGAAAACTGAGTAAACCCTGATCAGACTGTATAGGCTGGTCCGGATCTGCACGGGCTGTACATTATTACTGTATTAGACGGGCCTCTGTACGACGCTTATTTAAGGAGTTACCCCTACCCAGAGTAGAACTTTATGTAACATACATATTCTTATAGGAAATTCATCGTAGAAATCGAATCTGCATGTTAAAATTGCGAAAACCGCGGCCGAATATTGTTTTTTTGCTGATTTCCATGGCAACTGCGTTTTTCATCCGAAAATAACTTTCTATTTAGCCTACGATTTTCAGCCTTTATACTTGCTTAAATATGATTTAGTCAATATATTTACAAACATGGTGTATGTAAATGTTCATATTTACCTAAATATTCTATCATTCAAACGTATATTTCTGTTACCATGGTAACTAAGTCAGTCTCGCCGTATTTGAAAGTAGTATTTTCAACATTTATTTTCGTGCAGACAAATCTCCATCATACAAGTTGGTGTAATGAAGCTACTAGTATGTAAAAATCATCATAGAATACGAACCCATGTGTTGAATTTCAGTAAACCTTGGCGAAATACGTATTTTTGGATGTTGCCAAGGTAACCACATTTTATTGAAAAATTCAATACATGCATGCACGTATTTGTTTGTATTATGACACTGGTATTATTAGGTTAATATCGATGAAATACTACGTACACATAAAGAATATTTTAATATTATACTAGTATATAAATGTTGTCCGTATAAAACGATCATGTAACCATAGCAACCACTCACATGGACCAATCCCGTCGTGTCTCTGTGTGAGGGTGGGTGGGGTCCAAACTATGTCGAATAGTACATTGATACATTGTTTATAGTTTTTGCCTCTTATTTTCCGAGCAGTCTTTCACCCGTCCGTTCGTTTGTCCATCTACAAACTCTTAACATATTTTGGATTTGAGATGTTCCGAACACAAATATCACATAATCTGCGTACAAGTGATTGTTACCTCCCTTCGGGCTCTTTAAATGTCACTATATTCAGCACCGCCGTGATTTTTTTGCTCTTTGTATGTAACTTTAAGTAACACCGCTGTGATTTTCTACTCTTTAAATGAAACTTTAATTAACACGGCCGTGAATGCATGATTCGTATTTGCACTTTCATATATAAATCACGGCGGTGTTAATATATGTGGTAACGGATGCTGATCGTCCACTGCTGAGTCTGCAAAGACACAGAGTAATATCGCCCCAATTATTACGACAAATTACGGGTATATCAAACCGACGTGTTGTTGTACATAAGCATCGAACGAGAACCGAATTAAGTTTGGTGTGTACGCATCTTCCAAATCAATTATGGATTTAGGTGAACCAGAGGCAAAACGCTTGAAACTGGATAGAAGCATATACATAATATGTCTAAAGTCTATTCCAGAGGCGTCACACAAGGATATCGTGCAAAATCCAACAGTAACAGGTCTAGAGACATTGTTAGACATAGCAGAGGCTAAACATGATCGAGTAAATGACTTATTAAGGCCGCATCGCCAGGATATACTTTCACATCAGGTAAACGTACGGTATCATAGGGTGTGTCGGCTACATACACAAACAAATTTTACAGCAGTGACACAGCGCCTAAAAGTGATGATGTCTCGTCAAGCAGAAGCGAATCGCCGATGTCACCAGAGCTTCGAAGGTCGACCAGAGACAGCCAATCGGGTTTTAATATCAGAGAGAACTGTTTCATTTGTGGCAGTGCCAAGAAAATTGGTAACAGAAAAGAGCCATTATCTGGTGTAAGCACTGGGACAGGCGAATCAACAAGGCAGAAAACAGTGAATGCCGCCACGTTTGAGAAATGATCAAGTTGTCATTTCCGCATGCAGGCATATGGTGACCTATTTGCATAATGAATGCGAAATATCACCGTTCATGTTATGGACATTACATCAGCAAACGCAATGTAAGTTTTATGGTACCTCATGAAGACAAGGTCGACGAGCCAGTTCTTTACGAAGAAGCATTTCAGATGCTTTTAAACGAAACCAAACAAACAATCTTCTCCGAGACAAAGTCATAGTCACATTATCTGATCTAAATATTAAATACATACAATTTCTGGGTAGAGCTGGAGTTTCAGATGAACTCGCCAATGTATATAAATCATGGAAACTTAAACAACGGCTGGAGAAACAATTTGGTGAAGATATATCGTTTCTTCCAGAGAAAGGGACAATCGATCTTGTATGTTCCAGTGCAGTATCAGTTGGTGCTGTACTTCACAAAGCTTCTAAATTGAAATCTGAACTTGGCGAATCCAACGAATACAAGGAGTCGAAGTTAGACATACAAGGGGCGTATCTCACAGACAGGCAGATATTATATGGGGCCGCAGTATCCTCGGCGAGCCATTAAAGACATTCAGTCCACTACACAAGCGTACCGATTGCAGGATTTAAGCATTGACGCTTGCAGCCAACTCGTGCCAGGACCACTGTACGATTTTATCATCTGGCTAGTAAATGCGAAAGCATTCGATACAGCCACTGGCACGGGTGATGAAGTTCACAGACGTGACAATATACAGGTGTTAGCAACATGCCACAACGTAATTTTCACAAAAGCAAGCGCATACTAACACCAATTTTAACCTGGGGTTAGCTTTACGGCATACATGACTTTGGCAGTTACAAGTTGGTGAGAACGCTGTATACATTGGGATACAGTGTTTCTTATGAAGAAGTTTTGCGATTCATAACATCCGCAGCAAAACAACAGCTATCACAAGAAGGTGTACCTTTTCGTCCATCGGTATACACACTACCAACACTGACGACAACATGGGAACAGTTCAAGCAGCAATTGATAACTTTGACACAAATGAACACACCTTAGACGGCAAAGAAACAACCCATTCCATGGCCATGGTTGTATATCAGAGGTGTGACCAAGACAGACAGATACGATGTTGAGATACCCCGGCTCTCGGAGAGAAGTATCGACAGGTGATTATGGCACCGACATGTCAAGCGTAACATATTTTCAAAAGCCACCAACACGTCCATCTCCAGACACAGTTGCCAATGCTGCCAACTTTTACATTGATGGGGACAACGACCATACCCGTAAAGCTGTGGTTTCCGACCTGTCTTGGGCTCTTTGTAGATCATATATGGCTGGTCTTGATAATATCCCTGCATGGTCAGGATATAATTCAGTGACTACAAAGGCCTCTGTACCTATAAACGACCGTCAGGTACTTACCTTTCATAGACGCACCGCCGTCAGACAACTCCACAATTTTCACAGCACTCAATCACTTGTCCGACTGGCAGCGGAACTTGGACAAAACCACATCATAGTGACAGCTGATCTAGCCATCTATTCCAAAGCTAGAGAAATATTGTGGACAAAGCCAGCGTGTTTGGAAGGAAGGTAACACACAGACTAGGGGGTATGCATCATACAATGGCATTTCTCGCTTCCATGAAAGCTGTTTGGAGATGGAGGCCTTCTCAGCTTACTGACAGAGTCGGATGTTTTATTCTGACGTACCGCCAACAGATGCTAACAGGAGCACAACTGACAAGAGGAGTAAGGGGCATGAGGTCATCCTAGACGCAATGTGCCGATGCATTCTTTGATGCCTTTATCGATTGGGTGACAAACAGAGAAAGACAAAGAACCACAGCCCCAGATAGGACATCACATGGAGAAACTCCGTGATGCAATCAAGGAGAAGGATGTTGAGACCGCAAAGGAGATTCGAGAAACCCTAGAGGCCGAATTACAAGATACACTTGACCTCATAAGCGAGTTCCGAACACATGGAGAAGCGCAAAGTTCAACATTCAGGTACTGGATGAACTTCCTTGATGCTGCATTTCTGTTACTACGGCTTTTTGAGAGCAAAGAAAGAGACGGCGATTTTGATCTCCACATGTTATCAGTAACGGAGAGTGTTCACTGGTTTTGGGCGGCAGGACGAACAAACTACGCACGGTTCACGCCCGTGTATATCGCCGATATGCTCGCTCTAAAGACCACCACCACAAGCATATGAACATCTTGAGAACGGTGGCTTTGTTGTCAGACGGCGATCCGGGCACGCCTTCAATGCAGTTCCAACTGATCAGGCACTTGAAACAAACAATAAATAAAGAAGGAAAAGGATCAGGGGGAATCATTGGATTTACTCGTAGAAAGGGAGCATTGACTCGGTGGCTGGTAACTCGTCACATTCTAGGTGAATTTTGTGGACAGTTCAGAGAGACTGTATCCAAGAACCAAGGTGCTAGTCAACACGAGGAATTGGGCAAAAGCCGAAAGGAAAGGGATGAAGCAGATGTTGATAAGGTAGTTGATCTAGTCACTACACAGTACCAAAATCCGTTCGACTTAAACACGGTATCAGAACGTCTGGTAAACATTGCCACAGGGCAAGTTGCGTCTGCGGACATAGAAAAGTCGATGAATGAATTCCGAGTTGCTAGTCAAGAGGCAGTTGATAAATTCGTATCGGAAAGAATCTCGAAGGAACGTACTGTGAAATTCTGGGAACCAATCCCTCGCAGTAAGGTTAAGACCTTCTCGAATATGCGAAAAAACCATTTGCTACAAGCAAAACATCGAAACTGATGCTAGACTCGGAAGTTCTGTTCAGACGACTGCTGGCATAGCGAATCATAGAGACATTGAAATGAATGATGTCTTGAAACATGAATTGGCTTCGGTTCCACCTGCCCTATTTCACGACGACGGCACCATGCGCAAAACAAACAAGGCAGAGTTGACGAAGAAACTTGAATCTTTCGTTGAGGAGATCAACGAGTTTCCAGTTCAGCAAGCTGATACTGACAGCAACACGGCATATAACATCGATGCGATGGCACTGCTGCTGCAGTCGCTGAACGAAGGACACTTCAAAACATTTGACCAACTAGGCGCAGTCGTTTTGAAACATATCATGTCACATTTTACCCGGACAAGTCGATTACATCGGTCACTGTCGTCTTTGACCGGTATGATAAAGCCAGTTCTCTCAAAGAAGCTGAACGTCAGCGTCGCACGGCCAACAGCGATGTACCTGCCTATATGGTGAGTGGCGGTCGCACAGTTCCAAATTACCTCCGTTTTCTGAGTAACTCTGAAAACAAAGCATCGTTGGCAGCCTTTGTGTGTGAGTACGTAGCTGTGAATGCACCAGGCCATCTGAAACAGCAGCTATCCATTGTACTTGCCGGTGGTTTTCGGAACGGACGAGAAGTACAGTCTGTGACGAAGGAAGGTACGGAATGCTTATCAAACTTGTTTTCGAGTCAGGAAGAGGCAGATACCCGAATGGTGCTGCATGCCACACATATGGCTCAAACGCATGGCCGTATTCTGATCCGTACTGACGATACAGATGTGCTCGTCATCCTTCTGTATTACTACTATACACGTTTCGCGGACACAGAAATATATATGCATACATGGGCATAGAACGAGGCATGCTTTCAGAAACAAGTTTGTTCCAATCCACTCGATTGCCCAACAGATAGGCCAAACCGTAAGCTCCTGCTTACCTGCCATGCATGCCTTGACTGGATGCGACACAAACAGCTCAATACAAAGTTGGGAAACGAACCTCGTTCAACAAACTGGTGAAAAGTGCCGACAAGCTACGGGAATTGTCCAAGGTGGGCTTATCAGAATCTATAGATGAATGTTTACCAGTCGCGCGAAGGTATACTATGATGCTGTTTTGGCGGCTTCAACAATAAGACAAGTGGAAAACCGTATGACAGTATGGATGAAATCCGATTGGCGATCGCTACATCCACGGACAAATCAGCAACGCAACTTCCACCGACAGAAGATGCATTCAAGCACCATGTAATGCGTGCACGAGTTCAGACAATAGTCTGGTGCCAAAGCCATATTCCAGATCCTGAGGTTCCTGATCCAGTCGGAAATGGATGGAAGAAAGATGAAAATGGAATCCTGGTGCCAGTTTACTTCGCAAATCCACCAGCGCCAGTATTCTTGAGGGACCTGACACATTTGTATTGTAAGGATGGCAACTGTAATAGCAGCAAGTGTCAGTGCCATTCCGTCGGCCTTCAATGCATTGACATCTGTCGGTGCCAACATGAGTGCACAAACAGAACGACTGCTGTTACAATAGGTGATTCGGATTCGGATGATGAAAGTGAGCCCACTTGAAGGTGGATAGATCTTGCAAACGAAACACGAAATAATGTAGTTTGTATCGTGTACTGATTTCTGCTGTTGAGATCGTCGTCCTGTTCCATTGTATAGTTATTTATCGGTTATGTACACACCATCTGTTTATGATTTTGTGAATATTTGATCTTCTCAGCATTTGTTTGTTAAATTTGGCGGCCACCTTGAAAAAGTAAAACATATCGACAGATAGTCGAACATGTATGCACATACAGTGTATAGTCCCATGCGTTCGTATGATCGTGTGTATAATATCCCGTTCGTTGCATCGGTCAAATACACAACATTTGTTCTCGATTCTATGATTATTTTATCTGCTCAGCAATAGTTCGTTAGATTTGGCGGCCATCTTGAAAATGTTAAAATTGTCGACAGACAGTCGAACATGTATGTGTACATATTTTCCTTTGTACGAGGGTTCTCTATATATTATGACATTCTGGCAACGATTATAATTATACACGGCAATTACATTTTTTTCTAATTATATGATAATTTGCACTGCTCAGCATTCGCGTATAGTTTAGATAATTAGACCAACCAAACTACGTATAATGTGATTATTATTGCATTTGAAAGTATAGAAGTGTTAGTTTTCGTCAGTATTATGTGTGTCGAAATGTATAACATTACAACTGACGTTAATTGTTCATAAATACCAAGGTACAGCCCGTTGCAAACGCTAATCTTCCCGATTGGCTAGAAACCCACGTTTCCCCATGGTTACCGTCTACGAACATGCATTTTAATATTATTGTTCGATTCCAAAATATGTGTGCGTGTAAAATGAAGACAGTTTACCAAATATACAACTTTATATGTTGTTTTGCAACACGTAGATGTTTAAATATATATTTTGAATTTTCTGGAAAAAAATATTGGTTACCATAGAAACCAGCGAAAAAAACATATTCGGCCGCGGTTTTCGCAATTTTAACACGCAGATTCGAATTCTACGATGAATTTCCTGTAAGAATAGATATATTTCATAAAGTTCTACTCTGGGTAGGGGTAGGTCGAAATTTTCAGCCGAGCGCCAAAGGAGTAATGGTCACTCATGTAATCGATATCCTGCCGTGTCACTTCATACTCTCGAGTTGCATGTAAGTTTATATTTATAGCGGAATGTAAATCTTGTTCATAATACTGTGACATAATTGTGGTCAATAAATGAAAGTAGATCGCTTTTCCCAGTGACACGTGTGAGTGTTTTTTAGGTATGTATTATTATTATAACAATAAAGAAAGCATTATGTCACTGGATTAAATGCACGAGCCATTTGGCTAGACATGCGATCTGATCGGGATCTACAGTGTTCGTTAAATGATTTGTAACTAACACACGATACTTTGCAGTAGATATTTTATATGAGAATAGTTCACTGAACTATCCATCCCGCCACAAAAACCTGATCACCGTTCTGCATCACATGTTAGGAAGATGTATGTGTATGTTGCTTGTACGTGTTCCTACCAGCTTCAAAATCATCTTGTTGTTTTTCTACTATTCCTTTTGTTTTTTACTCGCTCTATCTTCTTTCTCTCAGTCAAACGTCCTTGCTGTTTGAATGTCACTATTATAGGTACATGCACTATGTTGATTTTTGTGCAATTGATAGTTACTAATTTAAGTTCTTTACCACTATTAAACTATTGCATAGGATGGTAAATTATTTCCTCAAGTGGTATAGTATGATCATGCCATACTAAACAGCATTGTGTTTTCTAGCATAGTACGAATGGAAGTGTATTATCAATTATCTGCACGTGCATTTTTTATGTCTATGGTAGTGAATAGTAGAAGAATACAACATATTTCGAAATTCATCACATAAAATAGTGTGTTCAGTTGATGTAAGTCATTCACTGTACATATTGCGGAAAAAACACGCATGGGATATACAGTGAAACCTCTCTAAACAGGAAACACTGGGAGGTCCCCAGGGTGTCCGGCATAGAAAGGTTTCACTGTAAATCGGGCATTTTATAATTATGTGCCATAAGTGTGTGCTATGCGATCACGAACTGACATTATCACCTGAGATAAATGACCAATAAACTTAAAAACCCAAAAAATACTTCACGGATGTTTTCTTGGTGCCCGGTTTAGAGAGGTTCCAGTGTATGTAATACATTGAAACGTAATCCGAGACATGGCGCAACGAATACTGAACACATCTTTATCTTATATTCCTTAGTGTACATTTAATATGCTGCGGTTAACCTTTAAATATCATAATTATCTACTTTATTGGAGTATGAAATACCAAAGACTTTCCCACTTGCACTTTATCTGTCAAAACTGCTGACATAAGTACCTCATCATAACGTATCAAGTACATTACGTAACGTTATCTTATACATAAACACGTACAAAATGGACCGCAAGAATGACTCAGATCAACGGACAATGCTCAGCGTAGTTCGCCATTTCTTTAGACGGACGTACGCGGTGTGCATGTATGGTTATGTTAGCTGTTTTGGAACATGTATGCACACCGCGTGTGCCCGTTGTAAAGAGTTAATGAACAGTCTGGAGCTACATTGGCCTGCGTGTGTTTGCGATGGAGCGGTTTTTTTCATGTTTGTATAGCACTTAACCAGTATGAGGAAGGATAATGTGAACGGTTAACCAGCAATTGGGCGTGCTTGGAAAAGGGACATTACGACGCTTGGTACAACCATGCATACGTGCTTTTTTTCATGTCTTACATGTACTAGGAAAATGCCAGAGGGACGAGACAGGTTTATCAAGTAATACATGAACATATACATGTAAAAGTCGAATACCAGGATAGCGTTTTTGATATCAAGTTTATCAGGCAAGGCTATGAAACGACAGCGAGCCTCGGAATATCTACACGTGTCCTAGATGTATCTGATGAACTGGATATAAAAATACATAGAGAATAGTAGGTTAGTGCCGTGAATGGGACAAAATATCTGGCAAGGCTAAGGAAACGGGATGGGCGAGGCTTTGCCGAGCCAATCCCGTTTCCGTGCCGCGCCAGATACTATTCTATTTATCTACACTACAAATTATACACTACAAATAGCTTTAAAATGCCAAAATAAATAACCCCAGTCGCATCCTTAAATCGGAGAATCGACTAGAATGACAGCAGCACATATTCATACACAGTGATTAGGTCATATTGACAGGATATCAAAAATATTTGATGGCACCGTGTTTCACGGCACATACTCACTGTGTTGACGGGATAAACTAGCCACGAAGACATATACATGTATTACATGTCGTATGCATAATGGATGCATTTTATGTGTTCAAAACTCAATGGGTATTGTCTATATACACATACATGTATATCGATATGTTCCAATTAACATGTGGTTTAGAATGTGTGAATGAAGCAAACATTTGTTTCATAGGACACACGTTGTGATTAGCGCGCGTCTGATCAAAATGGTAGAAAAACGATTTGTGTTAACTGACTCTGAAACCTGGTGAGATAGCTTGGAAATGATGCAAATAAGAAAACAAAAGTTAGATTTCGAAAATATGACCACAACTAAAAAAAGATTGAATGTGTTTAATAGCCAGCAAAACGTGTAACAGATACACTCCCGCTTGCGATTCTCTTACCAAGAATTGCAATCCAGCAGTCCTTGAATTGCAAATCGTCCCCTCTGAAATTGCAGTCTAATTGCGGTCCATTTTCGGTCCCATTCTTTCGCGATACCGTTTGTGCGGTCATTCTTTCGCGATACCGTTTGTGAGGTCATTCTTTCGCTATTTGCGGTAAAAACTTAGCGTTACGCGTACCAAACGCGGTCTCTGCTGCGGTCTAGCGGTCTAGCGGTCTAGCGGTCAATATATACACCTAATTCTACTATTTATGTATATTTTATTGGATTTTAAATGGCTAAATACAGATAGGAAAATATATCTTTTCGTCAGAAAAAATCAACTATTTCGATTTTTTTTCTGAATCAACTATTTCGATTTTATTGCCGCATTGGTCAAGCAGAGCGGTCCGCTGGTTTTACCGCAGAGCGCAGCGTAAAGCGGTCATTCTTTCGCAGTTTAAAGAAAAAAAGGATCGTAAACTGCAATTAAAAGCGGAGCGCAGCGCTAACTGCGCTATAAGTATTGCAATTCCGCAACCAACTCTTTGGACCGCAGTCACATGATTGCAGTCCGATTGCCAATTGCAATTAATGGGAAAGCGAATTGCAATCCTGCGCTCCAGGAATTGCAATTCGCCTGGTAAGAGAACCGCAGGCCACTCTGTAGTAGGTGTATTGCATAATTCTACGAAACTCAATGTTAGCTCCGGTTGATTTTGACGTCTTGGAAAATGGTGCATACTATGCTGTCTCGCCGGTACGATTTCGCGTCAGAATTTAAGGTATTTTTCGGACATTTGTAGCGAAAATTTGAGGTGGTTATGACGCCACCTTGGAATCATTTTCAGGAAATGGTGTGGTGTTACATGTGATAGAACAATTCATAGAAAAACCTCTGTGCCTCATATTTTCATGAAAAAAAATCCAACAAATTAAGTCGTGTTGAAATGTTTGGCCAAAAATAGGTGGGTGAGGTAACATTCTAACAAAATAAATATACACAGCTGATGCGGTTACTGCATTTTTATTGTGGCGCGCGATTTATACTTCATTTTCGAGTATTTTTCAATATTTGTCGCAAGAGCCTCCTAAACTGATTGCGAGAGGTGGTGCTTTTTATAAGTCACCCGCCGCCCTCAAAACAAGCAGTACCTTTTGGCTATTTTCAACCGTCCCGTGAGGCCTGAACGCCGTGCTACAAATGTATAAGGTTGGAATTGGACTTTACATACTCAAATCCGGAGATTACTTTCTATTATAATCGTTTGTGTATATGTTATTTTTGGTATCAATTGATTTATATTGATAAATATCTGCTGTTAAATTATTCAACATAGCTTTGTCTTATATTTATGTGCTGCTAAAAGTAAAAACAAAATTTTATAAGTTCATTTCCGAAGATTTACCCATCGATACACACATAATGGCAGGGGTACCTGGTCAATTCGTACACACACCATTTCGTCCCTATACCATTTGAATCGTACTCGATTTGGTAACTTCGTACCCAGTATTTTTTTGTCAATTCGCACAATATAATATAAATTGCATATGTAACATATGAATTTCATATGAAAAAAATCATTTTTCATATGAAATTCATAAGCAAATTATTCATATAAAATGCATATGAAAAGTCTTCATATGAAATTCATATGCATATCATATGAATTTCATATTGGATCTTTTCATATGAATTTCATATGCAATGCATATGTTTTTCATATGTTTTACATATGAATTTTGTTCGTATGAATTGCATATGTTGCACATTTTGTTGTGTATAGTTCAGCCCTGAAATTAAATATCCTGACCTGGTGCCAGGTCCATTCCACACCAGAGTCACTTAGCTCCAACCCAAAAAGTAACATGATCAGCACTATTCTTATTACTTTTTTAATTGGGTATAACAGGATTTAGCTTTCGAGTATCAGAAGGCCGAAAATGTACACGAGGGGCAAACAATGCAAGTCGGCATTCGGGTAAGGATGAATCCCGATCGTTAAATTACCCTTCGCGTGCTCCTGACAAAACACCGACATCGGTCGAAAGATGACGAAAGTTTCAGAGCAAATGCAGATTTCCATTCAGAGCAAAATAAATGAATGCGTAATGGATTTCCACATTTGCTTTTTATACGGGGGAAGCTACTGGACGGACGGACGGACGGACGGATGTATCACTATATACAATTTTCACTACGCAAAACCGCATTATATTGCATGAAATAGGATTCCGGTGTCTAATAACGCAGTCTATTAAAAATCATCATACTACTATGATAATAAATATGTAAATGAAACCACTACTGCAAAAAACATTATACTAGGTGGTAAGTACATATTCAGCGTATTAGGCATTGCTTATGAAATCAATAGTCTAAAATGTTCGCTTATTTAATATGATATTTATTAAATAAGTTTAAATTAGTAAACTCGTCTAATAAATACAGTATCATCACCGATGTAAGATCTTCTATGTAGGGAGATAAAAACCGAAACGATTACAATGACCCAGTGGGCAATTGACGTCTAAGGGACGTTGTTTAGACCACAGGTGACGGGAAAAAAATCACATGACGGTGTATATATATATATAGATATTAAAGGTTAGCAACGAACTTTACGAAGTGAAAGACGTGCCTTTTAACACGGTAAACGGCTCTGTGACGCTGATTAATGTATTTTTTAACAATAATCAACGTAAATTGTTACAGTCAGGTGACGATTTCTATAATTTCAAGGGATTTGAATAGCCTGTTGATTTACCTGTTGCGCACCTTGTATCTTATACAAGTAACAACAGACTATCAGATTAGTTGTTCCCATCACCTGTGGTTTAGACGTCTTTTTCTTTTTGGATAGACATTGAAAAGTAGTTTAAAATGAAAATTTTAGACGTAATGTTGATGACGTTGAAATGACGTCATGAACATGACGTTGATACAACGTCATCAACACAACGTTGTTACAACGTCATCAACACGACGTCTAAAAAAATGCATTTTCAACAACTTGTCAACGTCTATCCAACTGACGTTGAAACAATGTCAAAAAGAAGTCGT
Source organism: Conchocele bisecta (assembly GCA_029237695.1). Classification (NCBI taxonomy): domain Eukaryota; kingdom Metazoa; phylum Mollusca; class Bivalvia; order Lucinida; family Thyasiridae; genus Conchocele; species Conchocele bisecta. The sequence continues at coordinate 154,387,791 of CM055265.1, read as the reverse complement.
AAACCCGACGTTGAAACAACGTCATAACCTGACGTTGAAACCACATATCAAACCTAACGTTGAAGCAACACCGAAATGGTCCCAATCTTGATGTTGAACGTGCAACGACTGCCAAACAATGTGGCATTAACAACAGTGTAAACCCGTCACAATGACGTTGGAACATTGTCACAAGCCTGGCCTTGTATTCACCAAACTTTGCACACGATTGATTGATTATTGATATTTTACAGCTCACGAATGTCTAACTTTGTCATTTGTACCGCATACAGTGCCATACACCCAGAAGGACATCTAGTGTTTTATTACCTGTTAATCTGGATAGAAATCAGCAAGAGGGATTGATTATAGAGCTTCAGATAAGGGTCGTTTTTGCGTAACAAATGCAAAGCAAATTGTAAAAAATTAAAATTAACTTGTATTTCAATGGGTTGGTATACATGGAATTCATGAAAACAGGTTTGAAATGCCAATAATATACTTATCTTTGAAATTAACGAGTCAAAACCCCAACATGTGTCTGAAGCATGTATATAATATTGCCAAACCATTTGAGCTGGGCAACAAAACTCAAACTAAGAACAATTTCATTCTTTAATATTGTTTTCTTCTGAATCCGTAATGATGTATTTATCGCCAAGATATGTATCCTTAAATATGGACTCAGTGCTACATTGTACGTATCGTAGCACCGAGTGTAGCACTGAGTGCTACGTATCGTAGCACCGAGTCCATATTTAAGGATACATAAAATCCTACGATATGACTACATAACTATTCATTGTTAAGATATGAATCGTTAAAATGAATTCATTGATACGCATACGAATACGTACTAGTTTTACACTGGATTCCCGTGTACTCCTGTGCGCTGTGTATCCGTTAACCAGGTCCGTGAAGGTGGCGCTATTCTGACAGGGGCCACTGGCACACTCATCGATATCTACAAGAAACAATATGTAGCTAGTTATTCCCCTTTACACATCTATTTATAGAGATCTGGTCACATACTGTATTTCGGCGTTTATTTCTTTCTGAATAGCACAAACAAATGAGTTTTGCAAACAGGGTAGACTGTGCATCACAGGTGATTCTAGCGTGTCTTAAATTATTGTAAAATATTTCAATCACGTGCATGCAGTGGTTTGGTTAGTTACTGGAGACTAACGTCATTTCCCATTAGCCAACCAAATCAGTGCGGGTCACGTGATTCGATATTTTTAAAGATGACGGCGAACATTCATTTCTAATCAGGAAATGAAGGTGTTTGATTTTAAAAAGCGAATTTAGATTAGTGAGACGCGTTTTTAGTGCACTTTGCACTCAAAATCTTTGAGATTTATGTTAACGTATTAGCAACTGTAAAATCTATGCCGAAAACCCACCCCAGCAGCTTTTTGTTTTAATGGTGGCGAATGGGAGTTTTATACCTTTCTAAGTACTATTATTAATAAACCCAGACATGAGAATGGCTGTCGCTGAAAACATCTGAAAATTCCCTGAAACCCCTCATCCCACTTGTAAAAGTATCAAATTGAGCATACCAGATTGATTCTGAATCATTTTGAAAATTCAAATTATGACAAAATTATGTGAAATCAGCTGAAGATTCTCATGCCTGTACACAAGGGCGCATTTGAATTATTGTGTACATTGTTTAGAAAGGTGTTTCATGTATATACAAACAATAATTGACCTTCCAAGACAGGCTAGAATCACCTGTGTGTGCATTCTGATCTTAGTTTACACTGATTGCAATAACATTAATAAGTGTGAATATATGAATCTGGCAAATAATGCAGATACATGTATGTGTGATGATCTGGATCAACACGAGTCAAAATAGCTATTATAATAATAATGGCTCGTTTGCATAACCAATCATGCTACATTCGCCCTTTTTACTGCAATAAGGCCATAAACTACACAATTTGGACCGGCTGTCTATAGCCCCAATTCTCGTGGATTTGTGCCTTCTCATTGATTCGTGCCCCTAGAAAACAAGTGAATAAGCATATTCTAAGAATAGTGTTAATTGAAAATGATCTTAAAAAGATACTTCAAGTTGTTTCCCACGGTTTTACAAGTTACAGTTACATACAATTGTGATTTACCACCTAGTTTGTGATTGTTTTCATACTCCCTTAATCTGAAGAGGGTCTGTTCGCAAATGATGCATAAAATGTGATATATGTTGATTTCTAGATGAATCTGGACTTATTTACATTTGATGCATCTAGGAATGTCGCTCAAACGTGCAGAAAGTTGTAGGGCACGAACCTGGTGAGAAGTTTCAAGATCAGCTAGGCGACTTGGGTGGGTTAATTCTAGGGACTCAAGACTTGCATAAACAACAATTTTGGTGAATTCCTTATGTGCACTCCTAGTAAAGTGTTTGAACTTTATATTGATGTATACATTTTCAGGAATTAATCAGAATATAACATACAATATGAATGTATGTGCTTAGGTGCACGGATCCATGAGAATAGAGACTAAATAAATTCAACGGGAGATAACTAGCTACGATCCCTCATACATTACAATAAAGACATACCGTTTTTTATTTTTTACACGGTGACGTTATATTAAAACTCATAGTATGCTAGTGTAATAAATATGCCAATGAGGACGCTGCAGAAAACACACTAGGTTACCGTTACAGCTTCAATGTATTGTGCTATTGCAATAAATAGAATATAACACTTGTGTTGATTTAATATGAGATTTATTAAACCTTATTATTGTCGTACTTGTAGACATGTATACCCGGGTATAAAGTTAAAATGCCAGTTATGGGGATATTTTAGCAGCGACATATCACAAGTATTTTCTAAATTATTTGGCATATTTGTTCGCACCTGTATGGATACCCGCAGGGGAGATGGATTTTTTTTTATTAATTCGTTCCGACGATATAGCAATTTGTTCCCACGAATTAACAATTCGTTCCCTCAAATTAACAATTTGTTCCCACGAAATAACAATGTGTTCCCTCGAATTGACAAAATCGTTCCCACGAATGAATTAACAATTCCTCGTTCCCACGATATATCATCAGCTAACAAATAACTAAGTAATAAAACTATAGTTTCTAATAGCGGGGCTTATATTCTTGTCAATTGAAAGCCCCGGTAAAAGCCCCGCACTGCGGGGCAACCTCGTCTGTGAAAGCTCCGGTAAAATGCCGGTAAAGCCCCTGGGTATATCCAGCTCATTTTTCATAGAACGCCTATATTCTCGTGAATAGTTACAGGCGTTCTATACTTACAATCGGTCGATGGGCCGAATGGGGTTCGCTGCGGGAAACTTCGTAAAATGAAAGTGTGCCAATACCAACAAGCTATATGTTAGTTCAATATTGAAACATGGTAACACCTGTAAACATTGATAGGTTATATTAAAATAATAATACGCATGTAATTTGCAAAAAAAGTAGCTTCCCAATGAAATTTAGTTTAAATATATTATCCCGTATGGAGCCTCATTTAGAACGTCTGGTACATATAGTCAATATTTGAACCTTTTTACTAAACGCCATAGTGTCATGTGTCCAATTTTTGGACACAGGACACTTTTTTTTAATGTAATATACCAACCAATAACAAATTTACGTTTAAAAAGTCAGCTATTTGTTGTTAAATGCGATTGTATTTTCATTGTGACGTCATACTATATTTCGTGTCCTGCCATTACACGTACTGGTCCAAGACATCGTGAAGTTATTGCTGTCTTCATTGTTGATAAGCTCTAAATACGGAAATACAGATATTCATTGTGTACTCGACGATTTGTGAATGCTACAGGCGTACATTTCTGCAAATTTGCTAAAGTTGAGAGGACAATACGGCGACAGCCAAGACTCATCAATAATTGACCTACATTTTACATAAGTCTACTAGCTGCCAGACACGAAACATTCGTTTCAGGTAGGAATTATTTCTTTATTACTATTGACCAATATTTGAATCGTGCTAACTTCGACAGCACTTTTAACCACAGGGCTACTAAAATAATTCCATTGTATTCAATCTAACATGAATTCAAGTGGGAGGGGGGATATTCAACATTGCCTGTGCATGTGCCGAGTCATTGGTTTTCGCGACCAAATTATGTTGTTTCCACAATTGTTGTTTAAATACCTAATTTCTAATGTATGGTGCATCTCGGACTCTCTGTGTTTGTGGCACCTCGATACTTGTAGATTCACTTTGAATATATGTTTTCAGTCCAACAAGTCAATTCATTATATATTTAGGCTATTATCTGTTATCTATTCACTATTGTCTATATAGGCTTTTAGCCACTTAAAAAAGACACTACTTTCATCTCCCCCCCCCCCCCCCCCCCCCTCCCCCCCCCCCCCCCCCCCCCCCACCCCCCCCCCCCCCCCCCCCCCCCCCCCCCTATACTATAACAACAGTGACCAAACAAGTAAAAAAATTGAAGTGCAGTATTTGTATTAAGTATTTGTATTGCAGTGGGTGGGCTTCCTAAAAATTTATTTATTTGTACACAGGGTACCCATGTTTGGTCTGGGGTGGTGATGAGGGACTTCTTTGCTTCATTGAGGTGACCTCACGAAATATGGGCGGGGGTGGAGACTGTATGTTTGTTGGGATTACAATCGTGTCTGTTAATTCTGCGCACATAATAATAATTTTCGTGAAAATGTCCATATTCAGTCAAAATTCTAAATTCCCTGAACATTCAAGGCAGTTCTTAGTCGAGATAATCACGGGTAAACAGATGGCTTTTACTATTTCATCTGTCGTCTATTATCTGTATCCGCCTAGCGGAGGCCCAGCCAAATTTGATCAAAATATCAGTCCATTTTGTCCTTGAGTTTTGCGAATAATACGGAATAAAATGATAACCAATGTCGGTATATTTGCATGTGTATTATTGTTTATGAAGCTTTTTTAACAGATCTGTTGTTGATCTAATTCATTTAGTAAGCAGGACCACTAATCATTTTGACCATGTTCTGAATAACTTTTATTTACCAAACTATCGGAATGGGATAAAATTGTGACTTAGTATACCGTTAATCAGCTGATTTATTCCAAAATCAACATAATTTATTCTGACGTAAGCTGGGCAAAACATTACGTGAATTGTGCATTAGCCGGTGCGCAGAATTAGCCGAAATGACATTTTTTATATGCAGATCAGAATGTCAGTTTTCATTGGTTTGATACATGTACAGATATGTATGTCAGTGATTCTATATTTTATGTACATCTGGTGTCCCGGCGTAATTTACTGACAAATCACACAATTTATAAGGAAATTTATTTTTTTTCAGTAAAGAAACTATTTATAATACCAATCCATTAAGAAAACAGTATTTACAATTCTTGTTATGTGTGTTTAGTTATTATTTTCTGTTGTTGGCATATGTATGGTGCACCAAATGGGCATGTCCCGATCATCAATCAGCACAGTTCACAAGCCCGTAATTCTCAAATCTTGTCAATTTGTACTTTACTATTGCATCTGAATTAAAATAGTTTAACATTGACATTAAACTTATTCTGCAATAAATTTGCCTTTTGTTGTCAAAAATACTGACGTTAATGTATCTGTCCCGCGAAATCGAATCATTACCGTTACGCTGAAAAAAAATTGTAAAATCAGAGTAACCTCCCTTTCCTACTCTCAGCTACTAATGCAATGAACACTGTTTATGGGCGCCCGATTTATAAATAAACACGGTGGTAACAAAACTTAAGTCATTGCCGAGAACGAGACCGGTCTGTATTCGGAATTTTAAGGTTACACATTACATGCATCATTACCGTTCACGGTTTATACACGTCCATATGTATGTAGGTCGACTGAAACCAAAATTGGTAGATAGACACACTTACAATGTTGTCTTTGCATATTCTACCTTCATGATGCGTTGTATACAGAGGGGTGAAAAATGGGAGTTTTTAAAAGAAAAATCATTACCGTTACGGTCATTTCCGTTACAAAATTGTGTAACGGTAATGACGATCGTGTAACGGCAATGTTAAATTACCATACTAACCAGTCAGTTGATGTGTCAATTAGATATAAACCAGGTCCCATCAGTTGTCGGTCAGTAATGGCACATTTATTCAGACCTACAACATTTATATATCAGGATTTAATTAGTAAAAGCTCTGAAACAACAAAAGACAGACACAGCTTGCAAGGAGTGTGGGTTTCTATTGGCAATCACATTAAAAGTAAACACTAACTTGAAGTTATATTGTACAGCATATTCAAAGTATAAATATGTTTGTTATATATGCTGTATAAGTATTTTAAAGAAATGGGAAGTCATTACCGTTACGTTTTGTCATTACCGTTACATAATCATTGCCGTTACGCCCATATTTTTGGAGGCTGTGCTATTAATTAAATGTAGCTTTATAACGATGTTTGGTACATGTGGTAAAACACGGCATTCTGTTAGTTGCCAAGCTATTTTGTTTTGCTTAACTTTACTGATTCATATTAAATACATGTTGTTGGGTTACCATAAATGAGAAATTCCACGACTTGCTACTAAATTTCTCTGTTTCGCACTAATACAATTAGCTTACCATATTCTTGACACTTTTCTATATATGCCCCTTCAGTTGTAGTGTTTTTATGCCATTGAAAAGAAATAAATGTAAATGTAAAGCTATATTTACGTCATGTAAATGTACGTAACGGAAATTACATTTCTGAGACCCCTGGTCCCTTGAAGTGGAAATAAAATTTAATAAAAAATGACGAGAACAATTGGCTATACTATTATAAATGTAACAACTGGACTGTCACCCAATGGAATAAACACAGTTTAATGAATTATTGGTTCTACATCGAAACTAGAAAAACGACACCAATATGTACATAAAATATAGAATCACTGATGTCTCATTATTATTGAACCATGTTATTGTAGTTGCGAACAATAACTCTTGCAATCTACACCTGTACCGTCTGTAGCAGAGTTACTATTCCAAGCATACATGTAGGCTTCCTCTACATAATAGCTAATCAGATCGGATTTACACTTTAATTGTTAATTGTTACACAATTTGTATATTTTCCATCTGAAAACAAATATTATAAAAGTAATACGTATGGATCACGATTTGCCTGGTTTGGCCCTCAGGTACGTTTTCATCTTTCGCTCTTTCTGTTACCTGGCAGTTGAATTGGGTTATTGCCCATTATAGAAGTAGTAAGATTATTACTGATCCTACTGCTTTTTGAGGGGCCATGTGATTCTGGTGTGGCGAGGACCTGGCATCAGATCAGGATCATCCTGATTTCAGGGCTGGGTATATAGTTCTTTTATTGTAAATATTCATTTCTGATTTTAGGATTTTCCCCCCATTTGTACATGTACTTGAACATGTACTTGTACAGGTAATATATGGGATTTATTACTAAACCCATTGACCCGGCCTTAAATGACCGCATCTGTTGATAGGCCGTTAGACCCCACCCCAACAAACAAATAAATGATATACGTAGGCGTCCTCTACAGAATAGCTAATCAGATCTGATTTACACTTTAGTTGTTAATTGTGACCTAATTTGTATATTTTCCATCTGAAAAAAAAAACTATTATAAAAGTAATACAAAACTTTACGTGGGTGGTGGTCGAGAGAACGAGACGACGTAAATTAACGGTAGTGGTTCCTCTATATAGGAATCACTATTTGCCTGGTTTGACCCTTCAGTACATTTTTATCTTTGGCTCTTTTGTTACCTGGGAGTTGAATTGGGTTATTGCCCTTTATAAAAGTAGTAAGATTATTACTTATCCCACTGCTTTTGGGAGGGGCCAAGTGATTCTGGTGTGGCGAGGACCTGGTATCAGACCAGGATTATTCTGATTTCAGCGCTGAATATATAGTTTTGTTATGTTGTAAATATTCAGTTCTGATTTTGGGATTTTCCCCCCACCATTTTGTACATGTACGTGAAAATATACATGTACTTTTTTCTTTTTTATATGAAACGTGAATTTCGTCACTGATATCAGGGGCGATAACTGTGTTTCCATTAAATTTAATGGAAACTATATTCTGTCTGCTTAGTTTTGTTATGTGCACTATGATCGTACTTTATAATGTGTCAATAAAAATATTTGTTCGGGTGACACATTTAATTGGTATAAATAATTTAAAAATGTCATGTCATTTGCATATCAAAATAGCCTGATACCACCGCGAGTCACTATCAGTAAAATCAATATTACTAAATGATTATATGTGCATAGTGGGCCTGCACTCGTAATTTTTAAAACTGACGGAATACATGTACCGTAGTTACACAATTATACACTTATTTAATTCTTATAGGCAAACAGTTATGCCTACTAGATGGGACCACAGGTTGAAGTACATTGTAATGGACCGAGGTCTATAAATACATTAAATACGCCTAAAAGCGTCCATAAACGAAAAAAAAAGCTAAAAAAAGTTGTGTTACTCCCTCTATAACACACACATATATATACCTCGGTCCGTTACTTCAACCTGTGGATGGGACCCCAACTTTAGCTGCTAAATGTAATTTGCGAACCAGATCTCTTATTCACTATTCTGCAGAGGAAGACTATGAATGGAAACGTAACTCTGCTACGCACAGTACGGTTGTAGATTTCAAGAGTTACTGTTCACAACTATGAACAATGTGGCTTACTCGCTTACCACATTTATCCAAGTGTTGTGAGTTTGATGCCCGGGTGGGATGTAGTTCTCTAAGCACTGTTTCATGTTGGAAAGTTGCGGAGTCATTTGCTGAGTAATGGTTAATACTGGTAAGAAATTCAATAAAAGGCTAACCATGTACATAATAGTGTTTGATTGTTTGTTTCATGGAAGCTGTCTACAGATCTTAGCCATCTGGATTATTCGTTGAGCCTCTTCAACTTCACCCTGCAGTCGAGGCAAACACCAGCAGGGCTATTGAGATAGTATATGGGCGGTTTCAGAAGAAGCAGATAAGGCGGAAATTGTTTCTCATTCTGCTGTTGAAGGACAAAGGCCACCAGAAGAATCGCTGCCCGCAAGAAACACTACTCCACCTGGGCAACAAGTTGCCAAACACTCGCGAAATGGGAACTGATCCAGTTCCTGACCTACACGAAGCAAAATATAGTGTCGCCATGACAGACTGTCATCATTTTAAGATCAGCGACATCTGAAAATATAACGCTCGAGGAAGAGCTTGAGAAAGACAAGTTCAGTTACAAAAAAGTAACCATTTAACCGGAGTACCATCCATGCCAGCGGCAGTGTTTGTGTGGTTCTTAACTCTGATTTCTGCTCTAATCACCTAATCAACCTGTTGAAAGGATGTGTCGTGAAGACATGTTACTTCTTGTGTTGATGGAATTGAGAATGAATCTTATTCACACAAATCTGACTTGTGCAGTTTTAAGATTTGTCAATATTTTTTGAATCGGTGACTCATTCTTGTGGTGGACAGAATGAAATTTGTACATTTCTGATTATGTGACACTCGAAGGACTAGATATTGAAATGGTCAGAAATATATTTACTATGCTTTTACACATATGTGGCTGTGACCTCAGGTTGAAGTAACGGACCATGGCCTATAAATACATTAAATACACCTAAGAGCATCAATAAGTGAGAGAAAAATAAGCTAAACAAAATGTATTTACTCCATGTGTGATATATGGGAGTAAATAATTAGTTTAGCCTATTTTATTTTACTTATTGATGCTTTTATGTATATTTACTGTATTTATAGGTATTGGTCCGTTACTTTAACCGGTGGCTGTGACTGGAGAATGTGGTTTATGGGATTTGTGACCAGTGTAGCTCCTGATCAAATAGTACACTCATGTAGCCTGATAATGATGTGGCTTGTTAGAAGCATGATGGAGATTTCATTGATGCAATGGTGAACAGTGCAGATCCTGTGCGGATATGTGTATCTACACTGGTCGAAAATCCAATAAGCCCCATTTCTCCAGTCACAGACACATATTTGAGCAAATGTAAAAATCCTACCGCCAACCTAGAGTGATTAGCATTTAAGGTATTGCATTCAATCTTTGATTCATAAATTTCTGTTTAACGTCCACAGTCTATAAAGTCTATATTTGGTTGGTTTCACATGGTTTCAGTTATCTTCGCAATAAAGGATTTTACTTGAAACATCCAGAATAGACCAAAGACAAACTTTGTAGACTTTCGAAGGGAAACGAAAATTTACGAATTAATGATGTATTTTTGTGCTATTATCATTATTATAATTGAAATCAATGCCTGTCACAATATTCATTGTTGGGTATATAGGTATATATGGTTTGCTGGACACTGGACACATAGGTGGTCAAATACGGTAGTGTACATGTATGTAGTGAATGAATATCTACTGGGAGATACATGTTGACATTCTGTGTAAATTGTGTGAATTGTAATATGTATTTTTTACTAGTCAAAGGCTTTGTGTAATTTTATCTGAAGTTCAAATGTGATTATTTTTACTAAAGTGTTATTAATATTCTCAAATAGGCATTCGCCTAAGATTGTGAAATATTATACCAGACTTCACAGTAAATGAATTGTTCATTCATTGACACTTTAGTAGAGTGGCTAAGTGACAAATATCTGAGGATTGTTTTTTTTAAAAGATATTTTCTTTTTGGACATACATTGTAATTCTGGAATTTTTGCTAGAAGATAGTTTTGTATTGTACAGGTGGTTTTTGGGTGTGGCCGTGCTACGGGCATGAGAGCAGCGAGGCGAGGAAGCGAGCCTGCAGTGCATTGTTGAGACCGTTTGTTCCTGGGCTAATATGTAAGAACTTTCCATTATTACGTTTCCATGAGTGGGGGACTATACTCTGAGGCCGGACCTTACACTACCTGCGTGGAACATTACGTGTCCTGTGTGGACTGTGAATGGCCTGTGTGGACCATTCCTTGTCCGATGTGGAACAATATTTGACCTGTGTGGAACATTGTCCTGTGTGGACCGTTACTTGTCCTGTGTGGAACATTGTCCTGTGTGGACCATTACTTGTCCTGTGTGGACCATTACTTTTCCTGGGTGAACCAATACTTGACCTGTGTGGAACATTACGTGTCCTGTGTGGGCCGTGACTTGTCCTGTGTGGACCATTACTTGTCCTGAGGTGGCCGGGTGTATTATTGAGTACTATCGTCCTGTATATTCACACTCACTGACAATGGAATCTAGAGAGAAGTTAATGCAGTTGCTAATGTAACACGTATGATCCTGTGTGTGGATTTAGACACTTATGTGGGGAATTAGACACTTATGAACTGTGTGGGATTTATACACTTGTGTGGGGAATTAGACACATATGAACTTATGTGAGGAATTAGACACTTATGAACTGGTGTGGGACTTAAGACACTTGTGTGTGGATTTAGACACTTATGTGGGAATTAGACACTTATGAACTGTGTGGGATTTATACACTTGTGTGGGACTTAAGACACTTGTGTGTGGATTTAGACACTTATGTGGGGAATTAGACACTTATGAACTGTGTGGGATTTATACACTTGTGTGGGGAATTAGACACTTATGAACTGTGTGGGATTTGTGCACTTGTGAGGAATTAGACACTTATGAACTGGTGTGGGACTTAAGACACTTATGTGGGAAATTAGACACTTGTGAACAGTTGTGGGGTAGTTGACACTTGTAACATTATGTGGGGTAATGAGACACTTTGGAATTGTGTTATGAAATGATACACTCATAAGCAGGGTGGTTATTTGACATGTGTTTGTGTTGAAGTGTTGAGGGGTTCACTTGTACTTGTGTGTAAAATAGTAATCATATTTTACTTGACGACGTGTTTTAACCATAATATACATGCTACACCTAATCCAACTGTGTTCACTAGTCTTAGCCATCAGATCCATATGCCGACCTATCCAACGAACTCGTCAATTTGTGACAATGCCCAATGGTCAAACTTGTAACAAATTACATGTGTACAATAAATTTCGACTTCGAAATTTGACTTCGAATGAAATGGTGCAATTGGTTGATATTGGTCATTTGCAGTGCCTGATGTGACAAACAACATATTGAGGCATCATCTGTAACACAGTGCCTTCAATCATGATTCATAAACAGGCATACAAAGTATGTCAAGGTGTATATAGTTTTTGTATTTTCGTCCATCCGTAAGATTTGAGTTAAATGTTTTTGGGTACCCATTATATCTGCAACCGTAAATCGCATTGAGTTGAATCTTCATATACTTCTTTATCGTCATCCATATTTTTATACTGTAGCACACCGATGTGGCTTTCCTGCACAAGGTCAAATTACTTAAAGTTTTGAAATATTTGCATCAAACATGTCAAAGTTTTTAAGTACACAATGTCTCTGCAACCGCAAGTCGGGTTGACTTAAAACTTCATATATATACTTCTTTATGAAGTTAGAAGATCAATATTTTCTTTCTATAGCCCTGGTGGGTGCATGTGATGGGTAATTTAACAATCGCGATTCATCCTTACCGGAAATCCGACTGGAGACCTGGTTTGGCCCTCACATACGTCTTTGGAATTGTGTATGTGACAGTTGAATCTGGTTATATCTCTTGTGTGCGTATTACGAGTATTCATAATCCTTTTTTAGGGAAAGGGGCCAAGTGACTTTGGTGTGGTATGGACCTGGCATCAGGTCAGGTTATTCTAATTTCAGGGCTGACTATATTTTTCTCGATGAAATTATTCCGTTCTGATTTTGGGATTTTCCCCCCCCCCATCCCCCCCCCCCCCCCACCCCCAATGCAGCAGGTTAATACAGGATCGAACCCGTTTGCCCAGCCTTATATGACCTGAGCTGTTGATAGGCCGTTAAACACCAATAAACAAACAAACAACTTTGGCATTTGGTATCCGACAGTTATATCCTTTATGTGAGTATTAGACCATAGCTGTTGAACACCATTAAACAAACATTCTATAGCCCACTCATACGGCTTTCATGCACACGGTGAAGGTGAAATTACTTTGAAACTTGCGTTAAATGTTTTGAAATATATGCGTTAAAATTTAAGTAAACAATTTCTCTGTAACCGTAAGTCAGATTGAATTGAAACTTCATATATTTGTCTATCAACAATCAACATCCATATTTTCATTTCATAGCCCACGCAGGTGACTTTCATGCCCAAGGTCAAGGTCAAATTTTGTTAAATGTTTTGAAATATTTGCATTAAAGTTTTAAGTACACAATTTATTTGCAACCGTATGTTGGATCGACTGGAAATGTCACATACTTCTTTATCAACAGCCATATTTTCATTCTATATCTCACCTAAGCGGCTTTCATGCCAAAGGTCAAGGCCAAATGACTTTGCTACGGCCGAGGGTATGTGTGAGACCCCGCTCACTTGCTCTAGTCCTTAAAAGCAAGAATAGCATAGCTTACCATACTGATTTCCTTTGTTTTTTTCGGATACATGTACTGATTTTGTGACCCGAGCATAACTGGAATTCCTTTTTGTATATTTATCACAACTCTTGCCTCACTAATATTCCAGTGCTCTCCCTTTGTTTTTTCACGCATTGATTTTGTATCTGGCACATAGCGATATTTCAAATTTGACCTAATATGGTCCTGATATATATCAAATCGAAGGTATCGTGGGTATTGTCAAAATCGGATGATACATCATACAAGATGGCCGCCGACAGGTCATCCTTTAATTATAGATTTCGTCTTCTTCTCATGTACCGTTTGGCCGACGCTGGTCAGACTTCACAGTTGTGGTGCGTGGGTGAAGCATTTTCATATTTGTTTTTTAAAATGGAGGTTGTCGCATAATCCAAGATGGCCGTCGTAGAAAATTTGGTAAAATTCTTAAAAAAATCATATCAACCATGTTAATTTTACATTATTATTATTTTACATCAAGCTTGAATTGCCACTTTGATATCAAGGGCGATAACATTGACTCTTTAAAATGTTAATGGAAACAACTATTTATTCTCTCTATTTATCTTTTGATGTGCAATGATCATATTTTGTAACAAGTCAATACAAATATTTATTCAGGTGACACATTTAGTTGATATAAATAATTTATGACCTGCCTCATTTACAATCAAAATAGCACGATGATACAACCTATCAGTAAACCTAAGATTACTAAGTGAATATTTCTGTGTAGCGGGCACTCGTATTTTTTAAAACTGTTGGAATAGTTACACAATTATACTTATTTAATATTTAATTCCTATAAAGAACACTTTGTGCCAAACAGATGGGACCCCAATTCATATCATGATTTGCAACTTTGCTGAAGGATGTCTGCCACCCAGTCATTAAGTGCAAAGGCACGACACTTGTCTTATCAGCTCATTCACAAACACCACATCATACAAAACACTTGTCACATGGATTCACCAGTGGGTGTACAGTGCAAAGTCCAGTGACATGGTGTGTAATTTCATCCCACAAGATTTGGTGAGGTGTGTATTTTTTTACTTTAACCTACGTTTTCTGGGGAAAATAACTACCTGTATAATATATGTGAAAATCACTACAATGGAAGAAATGGAATGTATGTTCTCGCACCCCCTTCCAAACTCCATTCACAATTCACACACCCTCTGCATGAATCTGGATACTCCACTGCAGTGCAAAGTCGCAGAACAATTTTTGACATACAGCCGTTTGAATGTGTACTTGTGTGTGTGTAATATTTCTCAGACTTTTTCAAGGCAATGATTTCTGTTTCGATGTAATGTATGACCTGTCGTGAATTTCACTCACAAGTTCATATTGGTGCTTGTAGGAGTATTTGATATACAGTATACATTTTCCATGGCTTTCACATTCTGTAAAACCGTCCGGAGTTTCGACAATGAAATGGAGAAATGGCAAACATTTTCATGTGTCTGAATGTGGATTATTTCTGGCACTCATATCTTTGGCTTATAACGTCGTTCAAATTGTACTGCGTCAATTTTAACGAAATTTAAGATTGCATATTTCATGACTTTCTTCAAAACGCCAGTTTTAGAAGTTGATGGTTTTAGGATTTTTATATCATGCACTGCAGTGCCGGTGATAAGTCGCTAGGTGGCGTTGCCAAGTCGGACTGTTGTACTGTGCGGACTCACCGAAACAAACCGCCAGTGGACGCGTTACACTATGTTTGCAATGTAGTCGCTAGGTGGCGTTGCCAAGTCGGACTGTTGTACTGTGCGGACTCACCGAAACAAACCGCCAGTGGACGCGTTACACTATGTTTGCAATGTAATCTCCCTGGGTAAGTTTATAGATCGCGGCTCAGTCAGCGTGTGTCTAGATGCCGTTTTTTTTTGTTAGGGTAAAGTACTAAAATTGGGAAAATTGGGCCCGCGCAATATTTAAAATTGCGCCATGCCAATTAAAGGTGGTGCAGGATGTTGAATGTAATATCTTTATAATGGAAAGACAGAGTTTAATGAAACATAACGCAGTAAATTCTTAACAGGTTGCCAATTAGTATCCCCTCGCCGATAGGCAAGAGCTGGTATATCGTTAGTCCATGTACTGCGTACGTACGCTAGTAACACCTTTCATGTTTCAACAACTTGTGAACTGCTTCCACGATTTTGATATTATTTGACGATAATGTGTGTCTATGGATGCAGCATGGTTTAGCATATGAGTAGACTCATATGACCCACGTTCGACCGCCCAAGGTCACGGAGTACTTTTTTATTATCAAGGCTGCCAGCGAGGGGATTAGCTTCGTTTAATGATGCCAGTGCGAGGGGATTAGCTTCGTTTAATGATGCCAGTTCTTGCATTATGGAATAGTTTGCTTTAATCTAACAATTTTCTGGTTTTGACGAAGAATAGGTTACCATGGATGTGAATAAAAATCTAAAGAACGTGAATGTATGATGTGATACATATCATCGAACCGGTATGTCACTTCTATGGTGTGATACATATCATCGAAATCCTATCGTTTGCTTGAAAAAGTTTCAAGAAAATTTACTGTAAAAATGACGTCACAGAATACGTCACGTCGGAAAAGCAGGTTCGGAAACCACTGATCCCATACCCTGATATCTATAACTTTACATGGTACTTGCAAACATGTAGTTGGCCTCAATAATAATAACATACACTCAAAGCGTTCTTTTATAACATGATCATTCATGTTATAATTGTTCTTGTTTATAAACCATTAAAGCCCCGGCAATAGCCCCGCAGTGCGTGGCAACAAGGAACATGAATGGTCGGTCCCACACTGGGAATTCGGACAAGTTCTTCAATGTTTGCAAAATTTATTGGAATTTTATTTGGACCTCCAGTTGCCATTGTGAGTGCTGGTCCGTAAATTCACCCATGTTACTGACAGTTCGTCTAAATCAGGAAATTCGCTTTAAAATTTCGAGAGAGGAAATATTGTTTCCAAGCCCGTGAATTTTAAACAAACGTTTATGCAGAAATTTCAACTTTCCGAGTCTGTTTGGCAATTAAATTGTTTTCAAACAATTCCGGCGAGTGTTCGTGTTCACTCTGACACCATTATAGTATTTGCAATACTACACTTACTTCAATTATTCGTTAGGATTGAATTGTTCTCTTCAGCACGTTGTCATACACAATGTGGCGGCGCCCAAACTCCAAGTTCCCGGATGGTGGTTTCCCGCCCTTCAGGGACGAGGATTCGCCCCCGGTTCTGGTCGCCTCATGACAACTCGTCACGGCGTGTTGGTCGTCTCTGGTCCAACTCGCCACGGTCACCACAGGAATTTGACAGTATGTGTCGAGGCCTGTTAATTCATGCCATGGCGTTGTCATGCATGTTTGTATTAAAAATATTTTAGCAGACACGCATGCAACACAATACTTACACATAAGCAAGCTGGTGTTTCTAATAATCCGCCAAGCTTTGAAAGACTTTCTGCAATTCCAAATTCGCTTCGCGGCTAAATGATAAAAGAAATGGAAATGGCGGGATAACCTTTGGCGAAAAGATCCGAGATACTTCCGAATCATTCGAATGAGTCGGTCGGCTGGTTACCAGCGTATTGCTGCACCGTTATGCAGTAACGCGGGAACCAGGTCCAGTGGCACTTGACAGGGACGCCAATAACATCTCGCGATCACAGGAGATTCTCAACATATAATTCTGCACCATTAACTTGTTATGTACGACCAGCCCAACCTAAGATGCATAATTAATCGTCTATAATATAAAACGATTAATTACATGGCCTAAACATGGAGCAAATAAAGGTTACACTGAATTAAGTTGGTGTGAAAACCAGGTCAGCGGTTCTTGCATTGGCGTATCTATAGGCTAACATAGATATAGATCTACTGACAATGAGTCACCTTTTAGCATGCATACCAATCACGACCGGTACCAGACGTCTATTCAACATCGGAAACGGACGTTCATCCGACGTCGTACTTCTGACATCAACGCGACGTTGTATTTGTGTCGCAACAAACTACGACTAGCAATCAACGTCAGTACTTAGAGGTTAATACGCGGCTTGTTTGATATCGGCCTAGGTATCGGCCCGAGGTGACTTGGTATCAGCCTGAGACCGAAGGTGTTTGATATCGGCCTATGTATCGGCCCGAGGTAACTTGGTATCAGCCTGAGACCGAAGGTCGAAGGCTGATACCAAGTTACCGAGGGACGATACCTAAGCCGACATCAAACAAGACACGTATTAACGTCTTTATTACTTAGATTATTTAGATATCAATTTAAATATCAATCATCCTGCAGTTGTGATAATCCTATATTAAAATATATACCGTTATCCATGATTGAATGATGAAATACAGAGCCTACAAATTGAAATTCCCGGCATCTGTCAAAATTTACGCAGCCGATAAAGTAAACATACGCTATGCGCATGCCAAAAAGGAACTGGTTTAATACGCGCGTGAGACATGGTATCGGACTGGAAACGGCGGTATCAGACTAGTAACGATGGTATCAGACTAGAAATGGCAGTATCAGACTAGAAGTTTCAGTATCAGACTGGAAAACACGCCGTATCAGCCTGGACTGTGTATGTTATTGCTATAGGCAAATACAGACACTTTCTAGTCAAAAATTGATATCTAAGTAATAAGACGTCGTAATGTGTCGTTTCGACGTCGGGGTTTCGACGTCGGGCTGACGTTGGATTTGAGTCGCCGACATCGTGACCTAGATACGACCTATATCCGACGTTGTACCGACGTCGTGTGCTTGCTGGGGAGCGAGGCAACGGAAGTAATCCACTTTTAACCCTTTGAATGCGGAAACTGAAAATTGTCGTCTGCTGTTGATTCTTATTTTGTCTTTTCTCTCAATAAAAACATGGTTTGGCAGCATTTTAGAATCATTTCCATTGCTGCTAAAAACATGTTTTTGATGAAAGAAATAGTAAATAAAAAATATACAACAGCAGACGAAAAAAAAATAATTCAGCGTTGTAATGGTTAGAGGTCAAGCAATAACTTCCGCACTAGTCAATTTCACTTTCGCATCTTTACTGAAGCATGGTGATACATGTACTGTACGAAACTATTCTAATTATAGTCTAATGCGACGCTTGCGCGCGCTTGTGTAAATACCAACACAACATATTGGCCCCTGGATACAACTTTGATGAGATGTATATTATGTATATGAGTTCATGTAACTATTAAAGGACGCGTTACAGTTCGTCGAAATGGTAAGTTTGTATTCTACATGCTGGTTTAATCATGTTATTTGTAACAATAGACCATTTACAAGTTAAAGGTACATGCCCACCCAGTAGGCAAAAAATGTTCTCTATAGGAATTAAATAAGTGTATAATTTAGTAATATAATTTCGACAGATTATAAAGTATGATCATTGCAAATCAAAAAATAAATACAGAGAATAAATAGTAATGTCCGTTAACATTTAAGGACACACGATTATCACCCCTGATATCAGTAGAAATTTACGTCTGATATAAAATGTATAATAATGCCAATCAATACGTGTGGTAATGGAGAATGACTGTTTATTTTGCCAGAAAATGTTTCAAATGATGTCTCTGATATAAAGAACATGCTGTGCCTACTGAGTGGGCATGTACTTTTAAAGAATAGTATGCAGTTGCGTCCACATGTGGAAGACACGGACCTAGGACCCAATACTTGGCTCATTTGAAAAACGTTACCCAACCCACCCATTTCAATACACTATACAGTACAGCCTTTCCAAGGTAAGAAACGGCTTCGCAAAAATGCCTTATTTTCGGGCTCGCTCAAACACCACACATTTCAATTTGTCTACTGACGTATGTCTCTGTTAATCGATAAATGGTTTAGGTCTTCAAATATATTCACTTCAAGCATCTGCTTTTAGCATTTGGTCAGTTACGGGCAAATTAGCTACCACAGACAAGTCGATAATTGTACGTCCGAATAAATGTCACACCTTTTTGTGGGCTGTGGAAGCATTCATTACGTGTTAAATCGGGCCGAAATCCAATTACAGTGTCAACATATTGCCCTGGATTACTGCAATAAACATCAGTAACTTAAATGTTACAATTTGTGACAGATAATTATCATCCACTAATCTTCAATTATCTAAATCGTCATTTTATTTTGATTCGATTCGGCTTATATTTAAGGGTGGGAATTGGTTCGAACACCTTCCATACCCATATTTTGATTTGCGTCCCAACATTTCGATATAGCCTTCCGTGAACTTTACTTTCGGATTCCTTTGTTATGTTCGCAGAATGACCAATACTGACGTCACGGGAAAACCCGAACTGGAGTATCATAAATACTCCTATATTTGTTCAACCAATCAGGTGGCGATGCGTGAAGCGGGTTTTGTGAAATTCTTTCGTAGCTAAAATGCGTGTTATTAATAATATACTAAACACAGATGTTTAAAGAGAATATATTTGGGGGCCTAATGCATTAATCTATTGCCAGAGACGTAAATCAGCAGAACAAAAAATCGAAACATGCTGTGTTTGAGCGAGCCCGCAATTAAGCCTGTCTAGGACATTTTCACAAACTCCTGTCTACCTTGTAAAAGGTGTATGGAAATGGGTGGGTGGGGTAACGTTTTCCAAATGAGCCAAGTATTGGGTCCTAGGTCCGAGTCTTCCACCTGTGGTTGCGTCGTGTATATACTTGAAGACATTTTATTAATTGCAACATATAGATACACCCAATCGTTTGTATATAATACACCAACCCATGGACAATTGGACAGCCGAAACAATGTTTTCGGGACAGGGATTTTGGAAAGGCCAACATTATCAGTACTAGGATTGGTCATGAAGTTTGCACGGTAATCCGACAAGGCACTCGTTAGTAATTATCACGGAGTTAGCCCCCTTCTTCCATCAATACATTCAAACGATCCCATTTTATACCGAAAGTATTCAGCGTTATATTTGTCATTAACCATTTCATTTCCTAAATAACTGGAATGGATGTTGATATGTTAATTTCCCGATCAATCTAAAACATGATTTTCAGACTGGTCCAATTATGAAAAGGGGGTGCTTTTTTCCCTAAAAAAATATGATAATGACTTGCAAAAACTGCAGATCCTGATGAGACGGCTCGTCACGAGCCGGCTCATCTGGAGCTACACTGTTTGCAAACGCCGCTATAGACGTCTGTCCTGTTGAAAGGTTTAAAAGTATATGCCCACTCAGTAGGTTATAATGCATGGAAACACATAGTTTTGTATATTCTGTAGAAAAGACATTTTCCGGAAAAATAAATATTCTTTCACCATTAACTCACGTAGTAATTGGCAACATTATACATTTTATATCAGACGTAAATTCCCACACTGATATCAGGGGCGATGACCGCGTTTACTGTTTAGTATCTGTATTTATTTTTTAGTGTGCAATGTTCAAACTTTATAATTTGTCGAAATTATTATTTTTTCAGGTGACATATTTAATTAGTGTAAATAATTAAAAAATAGCATGCCTCATTTGCATATGAAAATAGGCTGATACCACCGCGCGTCACTATCAGTAAAATAAATATTACTATAAATGATTATATCTGTATAGCGGGAACTTGTAATTGTTAGAACTGGTGGAATAGTGACACAATTATACACTTATTTAATTCCTATAAAGAACATTTTGTGCCTACTGAGTGGGCATGTACCTGTAAGGTTAAGTTATCATTGTCAACAACGGCGAGAAAAGATCGGTCATCACTTGGGACTCGTTAGTTATCATCTGGTGGTATTTGTCTGTGTCGGTGGAAGAAAGTTCAGACGCGGATCCAGGATTTCGGGTTAGGGGGGGCGTAACTATTTTGCAATACTTGACTATATTATCGAACGAGCTAAGCTCTTTCGATAATATAGTCAAGTATTGCAAAATAGTCGACCGAGCGGAGCGGAGCAGAAAAATGCATGGAATACATGGCACTTGGCATGAAACGTGCCTTGTAACTTGTAAAACATATTTACTGGGCGAATTTTAGGGGGGGGGGGGGGGGGGGGGTAGGGGGGGGGCGCGCCGGGTCCCCCCCCCCCCTGAATCCGCCCATGAAGTTAGCCCCCTTTTCCCACTCATCTCTTCAAGTATGCACGTTTCTAATGAAAATACTCCATTACAGGGGTGATTGGAAGAAAGGGGGCTAACTCCTCTTGGGATTAGTGCAGTGAAATGATGGAGTCTACGCTGTTCAAACGGACTGGTTTCCACATAGACTAGATCCCCTTTTAACCCTTTCACCCCTAAGTAACTGGAATGGATTTTGATATGTTAATTTTGCAAACAATCCAACCGTCACAAAATTGTTTTCAGACTAGTCCATTTATGATAAGGGATACTTTTTTTTTCTGAAAAATATGAAAATTACTTTCAAAACGTGCATTTCCTGATGAGACGGCTCGTTACGAGCCGGCTCATCTGGATCTACAGTTTCAGCCAATACCACTATACAGGCATGTGGTGTTGGACGGGTTGATATTTGCTATTCACATCCAACTTTCGCGGCCACCTTACCTGGAAAAAATCCATAATGACCACATGGTCAAGTTCAGCTGATCAATACGTTATGGTCAGTCTGCAATTTCCGTGATATCGGCTTTTTCCGTAATCTCTCGGAAATCTACATGTGTCACGTGATGTATGCAATTTTATCGATATGTAAATCGATAATCCATGTACATGTCGTGTGGCGAGTTCACCATTGACCGGTGTAGCCCTGATTGTCCCACATTTGTTAAATCTGGTCATTTTCCATGTGGGACAATCAGGATTTTGTTACAGGTAATATCATAGCCCTAGGGTTATTTGGAGTATGCTCTGTTTCCACTTTCAAGCTGGAGATACAGGATTAAAATGAAACACAGAAGTTGATAAGAAACTTTTAATAAAGCTATTCCAGTTATATATATAAGAAAATACAAGAAAAAACACCTGTTTTGTCAGTACATTATCAGTACATTAGAATCGTCTCGATTTTTTAATAAATCCAATTCCAGTTATATATATATTTGTTTATTAAAGTCTCATCAATGTACACACATAAGATAATACAATATAGATACAGTAAAATAGTACATCGCCATTCTATAAGAATTATAAGAGACTACACTCACTTTGAACATGTGTTTTGCCAAATAAAAAAATTAATATGAGTACATGGGTAATATGTACATACAGTTATCTAAGGTGTTCGTGACACCAGCATCTGATACATTCTATAACGCACATTCACAAACTACATGTAACCTACTGCATGTATCATGAATATGACGTACCCGTACACTAAAACACATGATAAACATAGACACAATCATTCATGAATATAGTACAATATATACAATATAAGACATGGTTAAATGAATAAGACCTAACATACGATATATTGAGCATCTATAAAGACAACCACACCTTCTTTTTAAAATATTGAAACAAGTTTTGGCACATTCTTTCATGATATCACCATTAGAAAATAAGATGACAAACGTATCGATATCACACAAGTTCAAGAAATCCGGAACATTTCCGTTATATTTCAAATTAATTTCATCGGATCAAAAGGAGTTCTATTAGTCAATTGGCTTTATTAATCATCAAAGAACTGTAGATAATTGGATTATTTAACAATACACACTTTGAAACACTAATTTAAAC
Organism: Conchocele bisecta; assembly: GCA_029237695.1. Lineage (NCBI taxonomy): Eukaryota > Metazoa > Mollusca > Bivalvia > Lucinida > Thyasiridae > Conchocele > Conchocele bisecta. The sequence continues at coordinate 154,364,645 of CM055265.1, read as the reverse complement.
TAAAACTTATAACAAAATTGTATGCCACTTTGTTTTATATATATTATTAATATATTTATTTTATTTATATTTACATATAAACAAGTATAACTGGCATACAATGTTACTTTATTGAAAGAGACTATAGCCTCAAATCTGCAAAAATCAGTTACCTGTAAAAACCAAATGTGGGACAATCAGGACTACTGGACACTCAAATGTGGAAACATCAGGATTAAACCCATTGACCACTGTGATATTCGAATTAACGTGTCAGGTTAACATGTATCTCACTTCCCGAACATGTTTATTTTATTGAAAATGACATTTATGACCACGTGAAAATTATTTCCAAATTTAAATATGTTTTCCGTAAATGACATCGCAAATATTGTATACCAACTGTGGAATTAAATATTCTTCCTTTGTACAAATAAAGTTCAAGGAAGTTTAGTTTGCAGTAAATAATTCTCGATGATTCTGCTTAATTCCCTGTAAATAAAAACAACACATTCCCATGTATCGACAATTTTATAATTTGTGACACTTTCACCAATACTAGTTCCGATAATCGGTGGAAATCTCGTTAATATTGCTGTGAAATCAATAGAAAACATGCAACGATACAAATAGTTACAACCAGCGTAAGTAATTTTGTAAACTAAGATTTATAATTCCCGTGTATGTAAAAAAGGAATCTCATTAATTATTTCTAACCATATCAAATAAAGATGAAATTATATTAAGTATTGCAAGTTGCAATTATGTCAAAGATAATCAAATATGAACAAAGTATATGCTGAAATTACAAATCAGTAGAATATGTTTGCCGTTCTGCAAATTTAAGAGAACAATTTGTATTAGGGTCTCATAATTTAACGCTGCACACATCTGGTAATAAAACAGACCGTAGGTAGGTAGGTAGGTAGGTAGGGGGTAGGTAGGTAGGTAGGTAGGTAGGTAGGTAGGTAGGTAGGCAGGCAGGCAGGCAGGCAGGAGCAGGCTCGGGATTTCCAGCAAATACATGCGACCGAATTATACAATTTGGCTTGTCGATGACCAGTGTAGTTTTTAATCGATATGCGTGTATACGCAGTTCGATTCGAAACTAAACTGTCACTTGGCTAGTATTATTGAACAGAGCAAAGTTCAATTATGCCGTGTTACTAATCAGCATAATCTGGATTTACTCTGGTCACAAAGGAAAGAAATAGGTGTATACGTCAGTCGCTGAGTGAGGTACATGTATGAGTGTGATCGGGGCTTACACTGTTCATTAATCATTATCAAGCCTGCACTATAGTTATGCGGATAAAACAACCACACAGTCGTAACAATTAGTTAAATCACGTAAATAATTACAGATGACCGATGTACTCGTTATATATATTCTCAGGCCAGCGAACTTTTTTAAGTTAATATCTCGGGCAATATACATGTAGCCTAATGCAAAACAGCGATTGAAACCAGTGTATACCCAGATCAAGCTGCGCATCCGCATTCTAAACGGGGTCTACCCTGGTTGTACACATATAGTTCAAGGTTTAGTTTGCAGTACATTTAATTCGCGATAATTCTGCTTTTCCATTTATTGACACTTTTATAATTTGTGACACTTTCACCAATATTAGTTTCGATAATCGGTATAAATCCCGTTAATATTGCCGTGAAATCAAGAGTGACCCGGGGGCCGTAAGCAGGTGCCCGTTTCAACGAATATCACGGAAATTGCCGAAGATTTCCGTGATACGCAAATTGGAAAATGAAAACAGATGGTGTCATTATTATTATCTAAAAAGGACCAAAATAATATTAACTTAGAAACATAATTTTTATATCAATAGATAGAAAAATGAATGAGCTGATTGAAAATACCTGTGCATTTTTTGTAACTTCTATTATAAAGAGATTTTGCAATTTTCCCAACGAAAATCAATAAGAAAAAAAATAAATTTGCTATATAAATCATATAAAAACTAACCGACTACGTTTAAAGCTAAAAAGGACCAAAATATTTTTGTTTTAAAATCACGATCGAAACATCATAATAAAGTACAATAATTGAAGTTTAAAATGTGACTTGTGCATTTTCAATCGGTTGTGTAGTTTAAACGTTACGTAAGAAAAGGTAAAAGTCTCCTATATAATTCCATATAAAAATCGCCGCTACTTATGCAGACTTTCTACAGGTAAGGTGGCCGCGAAAGTTGGATATACCTATGAATTGAGTTCTCTAATACTTGACCAATATGTATTCGACCATCCTTCCTGCTACAAGCATTTGCTCTATTCGTACCATCTTCCTAAATTGACCGTCGAGTGTATAGGCATCTCTGATAGCCCAGCATTCAGTCTGATTTTTGTAGCCGGCACATGAACATCTAATCCCAATACTATGTTAATGCTGGTGTACCACAAGGTTCATTCTTAGGGCCACTCTTATTTCTCATCTATATTAACGATATATAGTTAATGAGATTAATTCCGACATATGATTATTCGCTGACGACACAAGTCTTTATTTTATAGCTGGGGAACCAATCACTGCTTCGCGTATTCTAAACGACGACCTGGAAAAAATACATAACTGGTCGACGACTTGGCTTGTAGACTTTAACCCAAATAAAACAGAGGCTATCTTAATTAATATCCAGAAAACAAAATAGACGACTTCATCCTCCCCTTCTTATGAATAATACCTTAAAAAAAAGAAATTGAAACTCATAAACATCTAGGTATCGTAGTTTCCTATACTGGCAAATGGCAGCCTCACATTTCATCGGTCGTTACCCGCGTCTGGCAACGCATCGGATTGTTTCGTTGTTTAAAATTTACATTAAATAGAAAGTCTCTCGAAAAAGGCATAATTCTCCATCATACGCCCATTGCTCGATTATAGCAACAATACTTGGGATAATTGTTCAATATAGCTACAAAATGAACTAGAATCCATACAAATTAAGGCCGCACGAATTGTTACTTGTGCCACTAAACTATATAGTATAGAACAAATGTACACAGAAACCCAATGGGAAAGCCTCGCACAGCGACGAAGGAAACACAAATTAATTTTATTCTACAAAATGAAACAGAATATGACACCAAATTATCTAAGTAGTTTAATTATGGAACAAACACAAACTCAATACAGGCTAAGAAACGACGAAGGCATTCCATTAATACACACACTTACTAAACTGTATCAAGAGTCATTTCTTCCATCTATCATAAAAAAATGGATTTCCCTACCATCGTATGCAAGAAACAGCCCAAGCCTGAACTCGTTTAAGAATGCACTAAATTTTAACTTGCGTAAACCACCACCCTACTACTACACAGCTACTAATCGACAAGGCTAAATTCTCCTGACTCGTATCCGGCTCGTATCCGGCTAGGGTGTAGCGCGACTTATTCCGGAAATTAATAGTTGACAGCACTACATACACATGAGGCGCAATCTAAAAGTATAATCATTACATTCTCTCATGTTCCTTTTTTACAAAACATAGACAACGATATTTGTCATATCTTTCTTGTCCATGGACCTAATTTACGGCAGCGAATTCTTAAACAACAATGAAAACATCCTTGTATTCCAAAGGGTTTAACAGTTCACCATTGCCTCTAAACGTTCCACTGCATGAGGGGAGACTGCCCCTGCGACTGAACGGTTTGTAATGATTACCTTGCAAACTACCAATAGCAGGTCAAATGCTAGTCGGGTATCGTTATAACACTTCAAAACAATGTCAATGGTTCGGAGTCCATGTTTGGGATAAATTTCCTTTTTTCTTTCAATTATTTAACAAAACATATGCATACATTATATGCATTCTTGCCACATTCCCATTTACTGATGCTTTACTCAAGGAGAAGAATTCACATAAGCTCTGTGAGCTTTTTTTCTAATATTTATTCACCTTTACTTTATATGTATTTTGATGCATATATACATGAGTAGTATAGACAATGAGGGTTATGATTTTAAGGTGTGTACACCCTGCCGCATGGCGATACCCTCGCACACTCCCTCTCTGGAGCCCCAACACCCCATATGGAGGCTCCCAGGACTGTCGCTCGCACTCTCTCTGGGGCTCCAAAACCCCATGTGGAGGCTGCCGCAAATGGGAGAGAGCCTATATACCAATGGAGCGCACGCAGACCGCAACATATACTGTGTACACCCCCCCCCCCCCCCGACCTCTGGAGGAAAGCCCCTGGTAGCTGCAATCCTGCACAGAAAAACGATGTACCAGCGCTAGCGCAGCCGATTGTTCCACCTACCAGCCGACGACAAGAAAAACTTGGGCCGGGGGCTATCCAAAGAAGCCGCGGAGGAGATCCGAACCGGGGAAATCGGGCTACGAGAGGCCAAAGCGAAATACCCCGCACACACACACACACACACACACACACGCGCACACACACACACACACACACACACACACGCACACACACATTCTTATGCGCAGACGAGTACGAAATCCTGGCTGCCAACCCGAAATATATATTCGTGCACCTGTGCGACTACCCGAGACGATTCCACGAAATGTATACAAATATATACCACGAACACATGTGTAGAGGGTACATACAAGATATCGTAGACATGTACATCGCGAAAAACAGGGTATACGATGCACCATCGGCGCATCCTTCCAGAGCGGGAAAAAGGCGTCTAGACATCCCGACACGACTGCACAGATGCCTACCTCATCGACACACCTCTGGGGGAACAAACATCGCTGGCGCGAGGTCCTACTGTAGATGCGGCTCTAGGGAACACTGCAATACCGAATGCATTTTGTACAGGGGGTAGTCCAGATGCTCGAAGACCTGCCGGGGGTGGTGTTCATATCTGATGGTGTCCTCCCCACTCCCCTTGGAAAAGAATCTGCAGAAGGTTCAGGAAACAAATCCAGGGGGACTCTTTCTCCCTGAGCTGCTTTGGCGTTGGGGCAGCAGACGCCTGCACTAGTGCAGATACATTGCTTTGTGTGTGCAGGATGCATTCTACGCTTGCAGTTGCAGTGTTTCCCAGAGTCATAACTACATTTGCTATGCGTGCCGAGAGGATTGGAGTGCTGTTTGGAGAGACAGGCCTCTGTGCAGCTGTGCCGGAGTGTCTCGGCAGCTTTTTCCTGCTCTGGAAAGGGAAACCGTAGGTGGAATACAAATCCCGTTTGTATCGGGTTTGAACTATTTTGTATTTTCTTCTGGCCATCCTCACCCTGATATCTCCGCCCCGGATCTTGTCGTATGCTTCTCGCGATCTCTAGCTTTTTGGATGGCATGGTCTCTCTCGTATATCTACTGGTTCTACGTGTGCAAATGGGGGGGGGGGGTCCACCCCGCTAGAATATATATATATGCGAACACCACCCCCGGCAGGTCTTCGAGCATCTAGGCTACCCGGCCCATGTACAAAACGCATTCGGTGCTCACATTGCAGTGTTCCCTAGAGCCGCATCTACAGTAGGACCTCGCGCCAGCGATGTTTGCTCAGGATGCGCCGCTGGTGCATCGTATACCCTGTTTTCCCTGGGTTGTACATGTCTACGATATCTTGTATGTACCCGGTATTTCGCGGAGTCGCCTCGTGTAGTCGCACAGGTGCACGAATATATATTTCTTGTTGGCAGCCAGGGTTTCGCACTCGTCTGCGTACAAGAATGTGTGTGTGTGGGGGGGGGAGTGGCGTTTTCCAGCATTGCATGGATGTTGTTCTCGTAGTTGGTGCTCTCTGCACGCCGAACTTTCCCGAATGTGTCCTCGCATGTACGCTATTTCGCTTTAGCCTCTCGTAGCCAGATTTCCCCGGTTCGGATCTCCTCCGCGGCTTCTTTGGATAGCCCCCGGTCCGTCGGAACGATTGGTGGTCCTGGCGTCTCCTCCCCATCCAGGATGCGGTAGTATCAGGGGCAGCCTATTTTGTATGTTAGTTTGGCCTCCCGCATCCCGTCAGCTCCAGACCAGATCTCGTCGTAGGCTTCTCGCGGTATCTTGCTTTTGGCCGGTATGGTTCCTCTTGTGTATCTACTGGTTCTATGTGTTCAAATGCGCTACCAAGTTCTTCTTGTCGTCGGCTGGTAGTTGGAACAATCGGCTGCGCTAGGCGCTGGTACATCGTTTTTCTGTGCAGGATTACAGCTACCAGGGGCTTTCCTCGAGAGGACGGGGGTGTCACATGGTATATGTTGCGGCCTGCGTGCGCTCCAGTGGTACGTAGGCTCTCTCCCATTTGCGGCAGCCTCCATATGGTGTTTTCGAGCCCCAGCGAGCGAGTGTGCGGGGTATCGCCATGGCAGGGTGTACACACCTTAAACTCAGAACCCTCATTTCCTTTACTACTACATGTATATAATTTGAAATAAATATTGTTTAAACTAAGACACTGTGACGAAAATAACCACGAAATTGTTTAATAAAACTTAGGATCCTTACCAGGTGTTGTCTTCATTAATTTCTACGCTACTGCATTAGCTCCCATTTTGAAATACCCAATTGCTTCAGAAATGATGGAGTGAAAATGCTCAATTTTCGGGAGCTCTGAGCTCCATTTGACTCCTTCAAATGCATGCATGTCTTTCCCAACGAAAACACTCACAAGAAGGGGTATATCCCACTGACCACTTCAGTATTGTGATTGCCATTAAGGTGAAGTTCTGGAGAAGACATAATGCTCGCAGGACAAATAGCGGCCATGGCGGAATGAGGCGAAGACATCGTGGCAGGACGGACGACCATGAACATATATCGCTAGGGGATGTGCAGAATTTGTACAATGGTAACATTTCTATATGTGGATGTGACTGGAGAAATGGGACTTACTTGATTTGTGACCAGTGTATATTATGATCGAATAGCACACTCCTGTAGCTTGGTAACGATATATATTGAGTGATAGAAGCATGACGGGTGTTTCATTGATTGAATAACGAACAGTGCAGATCCTGATCGGACTGTGCGGATGCACATGCTGATCTGGATCTACACTGGTCGCAAAACACATGAGCCTCATTTCTCCTGTCACAGCCACATATCACTAGGGGGTGTGTAGACTTGGTATAACGGTACCTGTTTATGTTAGCAACCACATTATGATATATTTTAACTATTGCATATAACGCAAAGAACTAAACGGACGTTTTCGGAATGTATGGGTGAATTTGAACAACAAGTTTTGATAAAAGCGTACATAATTACTTGTGAACAGTTCGCAAACGCAAATCGGCACGAATATGGTGAGTAACATCATATGTATACTGTTATTGAACTGTAGATATTTTGTCCAATTAAAATCCCAAACACTTCTTGGTGGTTGTTAGGAATATAATTAATTGAAGTAGAATTTGCAAATTAGACTGAAATTAAAATATAGAATGTATTAAATATAGCACTGTGCATGTATGAGATACATTAGGACATCGTTGAGTTGTTTTTAGCTTCTATGTAAGGGTAGGACCTTCCAAACCTGGGCATTTGAGCCCAAAAAGTGTCAGGCCAATGACCGTTGGCCCGTTTGTTTCCGAATTTAGTAATATCTGCGATATAGTCTAAATATGTGCAGTAAATGACTGAGGCGATGAGGCGGTTAATTTAACCTCATCGTTGAGTGATCACTGTTTGTATTTCAGACAAAAAGTCAGACATTATAGTGTCAGAGTCCGTGTCATCTTTCGGCGATGACTTGGGCGACTTTACAGTTGACGACGAATTCCAAAAAGAGGTACTAATTAGTGTATGTAATGCCATATATATATATATGTGGGACTGGAGAAATAAGGCTTATGTGATTTGTGAACAGTGCAGCTCCTGAGCAAATATCACACTCATGTAGCCTGATAACGATCTATAATGCTTGTTAGAAGCATGGCGGTGTTTCATTGATGTAATGGCGAACAGTGCAGATCCTGATCAGACTGTGCGGATGCACAGGCTGATCTTGATCTACACTGGTCGCAAAACCGATAAGCCAAATTTCTTCACACAGCCACCTATTCTATATATTCTAGTATCGGTTTACATAGGGTGATTAAAGGTACATGCCCACTTAGTAGGCACTAAGTGTTCTTTATAGGAATTAAATAAGTATATAATTGTGTCACTATTCCACCAGTTCTAAAAATTACGAGTGTCCGCTATACAGATATAATCATTTAGTAATATTTATTTTACTGATAGTGTCGCGCTGTGGTATCAGGCTATTTTCATATGCAAATGAGGCATGACATTTTTTTTTATTATTTATACTAATTAAATGCGTCACCTGAAAAAAATAATATTTTCGACAGATTATAAAGTAAGATCATTGCACATCAAAAAAATGAATACAGAGAATAAATAGTAATGTCCGTTAATAGTTTAAGGAAACACGGTTATCGCCCCTGATATCAGTGTGAAAATTTACGTCTGATATAAAATGTATAATAATGCCAATCAGTACGTGGGGTAATGGTGAATGAATGTTTATTTTGCAATAAAATGTATCATATGATGTCTCATATAAAGAACAGTCTGTGTCTACTGAGTGGGCATGACAGTACGGAGCACCGCAGGGGACGTAGAATTCTTTTGTTTTTAATTCGTTCCCTCGAAATAGCAATTCGTTCCCTCAATTTAACAATTCGTTCCCATAAATTAACAATTCGTTCACTCAATTTAACAATTCGGGAACGAAATAATAATTCGTTCCCACGGGAACGAATTGTTAATTCGTGGGAACGAATTGTTAATTCGAGGGAACGAATTGTTAAATTGAGGGAACGAATTGTCATTTCGTGGGAACGAATTGTTAATTCGAGGGAACGAATTGTTACATCGTGGGAACAAATTGTTATTTCGTTGGAATGAATTAATATAAAAAATAATTCTACGACCCCTGCGGGGCTCCGTAGTACCTAGCTGAGGCTACGTTCGTGTTCTCGTTTGCACCATTATAAAATGATCAACCAAATATGTGGCTGGGACTGGAGCAATGGGGAATATGGGTTTTGCGACCAGTGTAGATCCAGATCAGCATGTGCATCCGCACAGTCTGATCCGGTTCTGCACCGTTATCAGGCTACATGAGTATGCTATTTTATCAGGTCACAAATCCCATACGTTCATTTCTCCAATCACAGCCACATATATATGAAAGAAACACAGAATATATATTTTAGTTACCACCTTAGTCATTTAAGTTTATACATTTGTGTTAATCGAAAGCTGTGCTGCATAAATTACATGCTCTGAAGGTATGCCCCCTGTTGAGACAGGGAGCCTTATTGATTCGAGATGCCTAATCAGGCGGATAATATTCGTCATTAAGTCATTAACCCTTATACCGCTACACACAACAATTGTCGTCTGCTGTTGCTTTTATATCTTGCCTTATTTCTCAATAAAAATATGTTTTTTACAGCACTTCTTCATGCTGAGGATATGTCATTTTGATTGGGGAAAATCATAAATATTTCATTAAATGTGCTTAGAAGTATATGTCGCGACCACCATTTGAACCGTCTTATCGAGACGGTACAAATGAGTGGTCGCAACACTTTTATTGAGAAATAACAAAAATAAAATAATTAAAAACGATCATACCCGTAAAGGTGTATTCCGCGTGTAATGGGTTAAAATAACATCACAGCGACTGCTACTCGTATCAACAAGAGTTGTGTCTGTGACTGGAGAAATATAACTTATGGGATTAGTGACCAGTGTAGCCCCTGATCAAATTGCAAGCTCCTGTATCCTGATAACGATCTATATTGCTTGTTAGAAGCATGCCAGATGATATGCATTGATGTAATGGCGGACAGTGCATATTCTGATCAGCCTGTGCATTCAATTCTGATCAGACTGTGCGAATTTACTCGTCGCAAAACCAACAAGCCCGGGCCGCATTTCTCCAGTCACAGTCACATACACGATCTGTGTGAATATACAAGAGTACTGGGATTTACCCTCACCCGGCTGCCCATGTTTCATGTCTACAGGTAGCGCGTAAGTCACAGGCACTGTTTATCGGGCGGCAGGATGCGGAGATCGAGGTGTTTCTGGACAAGCTCACGGAGACACACGGGGACACGGACAAGGTCCTGCTGTACGTCATATCCAAGATGACAAACGAGTCCAAGGTAGGTAAGGCCCAGTGTTTATTATAAAACTTTCAGTACGTAATCATACTATGCTCGAAATCAGGAACTTTGATTGGTCGAGGCTGAGCTGTGCTCGGTCAGTCTCGGCCAAACAAATTGTGTGATTTGGAGTACGAGTCACTGGGGCCCGTTTCACTCACTTCATAAGACTGCTAAGTTCGTAAGCGCAAACTTAAATTTTACACACAAAAACAACATTAGCACTGGCTGTAGACGTTGTCTTTACCTATCACTCCACCAAGTTTCGGCTATTTATCACAACCAGAATATTTTTATATATTTTTTGTATTTGCTGAACATGGAAACTGCGGCAATTTTGTATTTCTGGGTCGTCATAATCAAAATCTGAGAGGCTCCATATCTGAAGAAAAAAAACCTGAGCATGTACCCTGATGTCAAGCTCGATATCATGCAGTGTGATTGGCTGAAGTCAAGCTCTGCTCGGCTTCAGCCAATCAAACAGCCTGATGTGGGGTACAAATTGCGAGAATGTGTTCGGAAAGTATATCTTCGCTAGTGCTTTGACATCTTCACTGGTTTTTGATAGATTCAGATTCTCATAAACACGCTTATCCACCGAGGAGCGAATACATCGGCCACGGATGACAAGGGAAAAACGCCGCTGCACCACGCGGTGGAGCGAGGGTTTAAAGGCGTGGTTACCAAGTTGCTGGAGAACGATGCTATCCCTCACATTAAGGACAACGACGACAACCTACCATTTGAAATAGCCAAGAGCAATGGAAATGACGACATCTGCGCATTGCTCCTAGCATATATGCCAAACAGCCTGTAAGTGTGTTATCATGTTATAGGAAAATAGACATGGACATAGTGGCATGTTCTACCATGAGGATATATGTGGCTGAGACTGGAGAAATGGGGATTATGGGCTATGTGAACTGTGTAGATCCAGATCAGACTGTGCGAATGGATCTGCACTGGTAGCCATTCCACCAATGGAACACCCATCTGCGATCGTTATCAGATTACAGGAGTGTGCTATTTGATAATGGTCTACACTGGTCAAAAGCACATAAGCCATATTTCTCTAGCCACAGCTACATATTTACACACACGATGATCTAATAAAGGAAATAAAAGAAATATATGTATATGTTACATGACTCTAGAAAATAGTCGATGGATATGTGGTATTAATTGATTACGAACCAGTTGAAGTAGAGCGCCCACATGCGTTACCTTTGTAGTTGTGGTTGCGTCCCGTTCTGCGTGTTTGTTTCCATTTGTGGCATTTATAACAATTTGTTCCAATTACATTGAATTTGTTATACAGTGGAACCTCTCTAGACCGAACATAAGAAAACATATGTGATCATATTTTTGACGAGTTTCTTGGTCATTTATCTCGGGGGGGGGGGGGGTAATGTCTGTTTATCTTCGCAGAACACACAGATATGTCTCAGAATGATGTAATGCATGATTTACAATGAAACGTCTCTAAACCAGACACCATGGGGACCGTCCAGGGTGTCCGGTTTAGAGAGGTTCCAATGTACTTATTTTGCAGCGTCCGTAATCTTTTCATCGGTTGTGGCACCAGGGAAAGTGAAGTGTCATTTCACAAGTTACTTCGAGGTGAATTACAGGTAGGCTACGTGTATGTCACGAAAACACACATGTCATGATGTATATGTTTGTTTATTTTACCGTGTAATGTATTTAAATTCCATTGATTGCATCCATTTGCTTTTCCCTGTTTTCAAGTGGGATATCGTAATCTGTGTAAACATTTTTTCACGAGATAACGCACATCTTCTTACTAGGCACAAAATCGCATGGCTTAGTCGAATATAAGTTCCTGCTACATGTACATGAACCAGTGCTTGTCTACAATTAGCTAACTTGTCCAAGTATGGAATGGAATGGACTAATAGTGTATTGCTTAAGTCGTTATGTTTTCGTTAACATGTAACAACAAAATGATGTTAATATTTCAGTCTATGAATTTATTTTTTATGCAAATATATACAAAATGTATAGGGTTTTGTTTGTTTATACGGTCTTACATAAGTCATCGGCGTTAATAACTATAAAGAAATAGCATAATTATACATTAACACAACTGCTACATTATTCGTAGTATGTTAAATACCGCATCAGACAGCGAAACTGAACTGGTCACATAACATGTTTTCTGTAGTAGTCCCATTTATATCGCACTAGTGTATTTTACACAGGTGCAAGAACATTATCACCTGATGATCTAGTTTCTAATATAAATACATGTAATACATATGATACTGCGATTATTTTCAGTCAACTGTGGTATTTTAATACATTGCGTTACTACTTTGCGAATGCAACTTTTATAAAATAAAATGATTTTGTTCAATATATTTTCATTTAGATGCATCATTACGTTAACACACGAAGAGGTCAATGGACGAAGGGGGCTAAGTCCGTGAGGGACTTAGCCCTTTTTGTCCACTGACATCTTCAATTATCACGTGTTTCCGTCCTTCTTACAGCAGACGGTATTGACGGTGCTTGACTGTATGATAGAGCCAGCAGGCGCCGACGCTGTCCAGGTCTACTACAATATTCTGGAGGCAGATGAGAGCGGGCGGCCACCGGATGATCCAATGTTTAACGCGGATCAAAAATCTCCTCTGCAGGTTATAGCGAAGATGGGTGAAAAGGTATATATAAACATATGCATGTATGTTTCATGGAATGGGTATGAAAGGTGTTCGAGCCAATTCCCACCCTTAAATATAAGCCGAATCAATGAATGAATGTTTCATGGGCGTCACCACCATTTTTGAAAAAGGGGTTCGATTTCAGCTGTGAAGCAACCGAAATCTGTAACAACGGGTCCAAACCCCTTTCCGATTTCAGTTTCACTGCCCTGGGAAGTTGTTAACTCCAGAAGCCATATCGGTATATGTTTGGGCAACAACTAGCTCCTGGGCCAAGAGTTTTGTGTAAATTTAAGCGTATTTCTGAAAATGGGCATATTGCAATACGTTTGGCGTCGCTTGGCTCTGTGTTTTGAAAAATAAAAATTACCGTGTAAGCAAAAAATCGTTTCTAAACGCCTCTAATAATAGGCTTAAGTGGAGGTTTTTGTTGTCCTAGTAAATTGTATTTCTCTGACTTCCTGCTTGTTTCTAAACATAATTATAAATGGAAATGTTGACCATTATGTCATTCCTGCTACTCGTTATTCACATGTTATTGTAATTATAAATTGTAGTGTATAGTGTTTCATTATGCTAATATTGTAAGTATACGTTGTAGTGTATAGTGTTTCATTATGCTAATATTGTAATTATACGTTGTAGTGTATAGTGTATCATGACGCCGTACGACTACTGTTACGGAGGAAGTGGAAACATTATGCACGGACCAGATTCCAGTAAGACTTACGTGTGTACATAGATAAACCATACAGTATACATTTTTATGTACAGTCACTAAACCATAAATTCATTGTCGTTTCTGTTGATTATTGAACATGAGAAAAATTATCATGGAATGTTTAATTACAGTGGAAGCTATATACACGTGAATAAATAAAAAAAAACAATTAATATTATCGGCGAAAATAATCACAAAGCCACAATCACAGTACACGTGAAATGAAAGATAATACAGGCGGTCCGGTTTACAGAGGTCCCACTGTATTAACAGCGCGTTAACTAACTATAATTCTAGCACAACAATATTTACACAATTCCCTAACATTTGATTGGCCCGTAGCAAGTCTCTGTCCAAAGTTTATATCCCAGCAAACTCCCACGCCGAACTACTTTCCGAAACCGTCAGGCGCAGTTAAAATAATTCTTAAGAAAACGGAAAATAAACACATTTTCTTGATGAATTTATTTCAAATGCTGGAATTATAAGGAATGAATGACCTTTTTGTGGAATTTATCGGGGATATAAACTTGGGAAAGTCGCGGGAATACTGGACGAGGCCTTCCGGCCTTCGTCCAGTATTCCCGAGACTTTTCCAAGTTTATACCCCAATAAATTCCACAAAAAGGCCATTCATTCCTATAGTAATTATTGTGTTCATTGTAATGGCCGGTGTGTTAATATTAATCAGTGAGAGCATACTGTTACATGGATTTTGGAATTGAGGTGCCTACGTTATTTTTCATAGAACGCCTATATTCTCGTGAATAGTTACAGGCGTTCTATAATTACAATCGGTCGATGGGCCGAATGGGGTTCGCTGCGGGAAACTTCGTAAAATGAAAGTGTGCCAATACCAACAGCTATATGTTAGTTCAATATTGAAACATGCTAACACCTGTAAACATTGATAGGTTATATTAAAATAATAATACGCATGTAATTTGCAAAAAAAATAGCTTCCCAATGAAATTTAGTTTAAATAGATTATCCCGTATGGAGCCTCATTTAGAACCTCTGGCACATATAGAGTCAATATTTGAACCTTTTTACTAAACGCCATAGTGTCATGTGTCCAATTTATTGGACACAGGACACTTTTTTTTAATGTAATATACCAACCAATAACAAATTTACGTTTAAAAAGTCAGCTATTTGTTGTTAAATGCGATTGTATTTTCATTGTGACGTCATACTATATTTCGTGTCCTGCCAAACGCGTAATAATACACTGATTGGTCATATTGCCATTACACGTACTGCCATCGTGATTGCTGTCTTCATTGTTGATAAGCTCTAAATACGGAAATACAGATACTCATTGTGTACTCAACGATTTGTGAATGCTACAGACGTACATTTCTGCAAATTTGCTAAAGTTGAGAGGACCATACGGCGACAGCCAAGAGGCATCAATAATTGACCTACATTTTACATAAGTCTACTACTACTAGCTGCCAGACACGAAACATTCGTTTCAGGTAGGAATTATTTCTTTATTACTGTTGACCAATATTTGAATCGTGCTGACTTCGACAGCACTTTTAAACCACAGGGCTACTAAAATAATTCCATTGTATTCAATCTAACATGAATTCAAGTGGTGGGGGATATTCAACATTGCCTGTGCATGTGCCGAGTCATTGGTTTTCGCGACCAATGTTGTTTCCACAATTGTTGTTTAAATAGCTAATTTCTAATTTATGGTGCATCTCGGACTCTGTGTGTTTGTGGCACCTCGATACTTGTAGATTCACTTTGAATATATGTTTTCAGTCCAACAAGTCGATTCATTATCTATTTAGGCTATTATCTGTTATCTATTGTCTACATATATAGGCTTTTAGCCACTTAAAAAAAGACACTACTTTCATTCCCACTCCCCCCCCCCCCCCCCCCCCCACCCCCCCCCCCCCCCCCCCCCCCCCCAGAGTCAAATGTGTTTATAATAACTGTAACAACAGTGATGAAATAAGTAAAAAATTGAGGTGTGCGAATCCAGTTTGCACAGCGGTGAATTTTCCCCGAAATATCATGAATATAGGCCGGTGCAGTATTTCTATTAAGTAGGTGTACCCGGCTTCGCACCGTGTATGTGGCTTTGCACACACCAATATTTTACATGTCTGATTATTCATGTTGTTTTCTTAAGACAAGTGTTTTCAGAAAGTCACGTGTTTACACGATTTAGAAAACTATAACACGTGACCAAACAAGTAAAAAATTGAAGTGCAGTATTTGTATTAAGTATTTGTATTGCAGTGGGTGGGCTTCCTAAAATTTATTTGTACACAGGGTACCCATGTTTGGTCTGGGGTGGTGATGAGGGACTTCTTTGCTTCATTGGCGTGACCTCACGAAATATGGGCAGGGGTGGAGACTGTATGTTTGTTGGGATTACAATCGTGTCTGTTAATTCTGCGCACCTAATAATAATTTTCGTGAAAATGTCCATATTCAGTCTAAATTCCTGAACATTCAAGGCAGTTCTTAGCCGAGATAATCACGGCTAAAGTTAAACAGATGGCTTTTACTATTTCATCTGTCGTCTATTATCTGTATCCGCCTAGCGGAGACCCAGCCAAATTTGATCAAAATATCAGTCCATTTTGTCCTTGAGTTTTGCGAATAATACGGGAATAAAATGATAACCAATGTCGGTATATTTGCATGTGTATTATTGGTTTATGAAGCTTTTTTTAACAGATCTGTTGTTGATCTATTAATTTAGTAAGCAGGACCAGTGGACCACTAATCATTTTGACCATGTTCTGAATAACTTTTTACCAAACTATCGGAATGGGATAAAATTGTGACTTAGTATACCGTTAATCAGCTGATTTATTCCAAAATCAACATAATTTATTCTGACGTAAGCTGGGCAAAACATTACGTGAATTGTGCATTAGCCGGTGCGCAGAATTAGCCGAAATGACATTTTTTATATTCATCATGTTCATATTAAATATATGTTGTTGGGTTACCATAAATGAGAAATTCCACGACTTGCTACTAAATTTCTCTGTTTCGCACTGATACAATTAGCTTACCATATTCTTAACACTTTTCTAAATAGATGCCCCTTCAGTTGTATGTTTTATGCCGTTGAAAAGAAAAAAATGTAAATGTAAAGCTATATTTACGTCATGTAAATGTACGTAACGGAAATTACATTTCTGAGACCCCTGGTCCCTTGAAGTGGAAATAAAATTAAAAAAATGACAAGAACAATTGGCTATACTATTATAAATGTAACAACTGGACTGTCACCCAATGGAATAAACACAGTTTAATGAATTATTGGTTCTACATCGAAACTAGAAAAACGACACCAATATGTACATAAAATATAGAATCACTGATGTCTCATTATTATTGAACCATGTTATTGTAGTTGCGAACAATAACTCTTGCAATCTACTCCTGTACCGTCTGTAGCAGAGTTACTATTCCATTCATACATGTAGGCTTCCTCTACATAATAGCTAATCAGATCTGATTTACACTTTAGTTGTTAATTGTGAGACAATTTGTATATTTTCCATCTGAAAATAAATATTATAAAAGTAATACGTATGGATCACGATTTGTCTGGTTTGGCCCTCAGGTACGTTTTCATCTTTCGCTCTTTCTGTTACCTGGGAGTTGAATTGGGTTATTGCCCATTATAGAAGTAGTAAGATTATTATTGATCCTACTGCTTTTGGGAGGGGCCATGTGATTCTGGTGTGGCGAGGACCTGGCATCAGATCAGGATCATCCTGATTTAAGGGCTGAGTATATAGTTCTTTTATTGTAAATATTCATTTCTGATTTTAGGATTTTCCCCCCATTTGTACATGTACTTGAACATGTACTTGTACAGGTAATATATGGGATTTATTACTAAACCCATTGACCCGGCCTTAAATGACCGCATCTGTTGATAACTTGATAGGCCGTTAGACCCCAACAAACAAATAAATGATATACGTAGGCTTCCTCTACAGAATAGCTAATCAGATCTGATTTACACTTTAGTTGTTAATTGTGACCTATTTGTATATTTTCCATTGGAAAAAAAAACTATTATAAAAGTAATACAAAACTTTACGTGGGTGGTGGTCGGGAGAACGAGACGACGTAAATTAACGGTAGTGGTTCCTCCATATAGGAATCACTATTTGCCTGGTTTGACCCTTCAGTACATTTTTATCTTTGGCTCTTTTGTTACCTGGGAGTTGAATTGGGTTATTGCCCATTATAAAAGTACATTGTAGTAAGATTATTACTTATCCTACTGCTTTTTGGAGGGGCCAAGTGATTCTGGTGTGGCGAGGACCTGGTATCAGACCAGGATTATTCTGATTTCAGCGCTGAATATATAGTTTTGTTATTGTAAATATTCAGTTCTGATTTTAGGATTTTCCTCCCATTTGTACATGTACGTGAAAATATACGTGTACTTTTTCTTTTTATATGAAACGTGAATTTCGTCACTGATATCAGGGGCGATAACCGTGTTTCCATTAAAGGTTAATGGAAACTGTATTCTGTCTGCTTAGTTTTGTTATGTGCACTATGATCGTACTTTATAATGTGTCAATAAAAATATTTGTTCGGGTGACACATTTTATTGGTATAAATAATTTAAAAATGTCATGTCTGATTTGCATATCAAAATAGCCTGATACCACCACGAGTCACTATCAGTAAAATCAATATTACTAAATGATTATATGTGTATAGTGGGCCTGCACTCGTAATTTTTAAAACTGGCGGAATACATGTACCGTAGTTACACAATTATACACTTATTTAATTCTTATAGGCAAACTGTTATGCAAACAGGTTGAAGTACATTGTAACGGACCGAGGTCTATAAATACATTAAATACGCCTAAAAGCGTCCATAAACGAAAAAAAAAAGCTAAAAAAAGTTTTGTTACTCCCTCTATAACACACACATATATATACCTCGGTCCGTTACTTCAACCTGTGGATGGGACCCCAACTTTAGCTGGTACATGTAATTTGCGAACCAGATCTCTTATTCACTATTCTGCAGAGGAAGACTATGAATGGAAACGTAACTCTGCTACGGACAGTACGGTTGTAGATTTCAAGAGTTACTGTTCACAACTATGAACAATGTGGCTTACTCACTTACCACATTTATCCAAGTGTTGTGAGTTTGATGCCCGGGTGGGATGTAGTTCTCTAAGCACTGTTTCATGTTGGAAATTTGCGGAGTCATTTGCTGAGTAATGGTTAATACTGGTAAGAAATTCAATAAAAGGCTAACCATGTACATAATAGTGTTTGATTGTTTGTTTCAGGGAAGCCGTCTACAGATCTTAGCCATCTGGATTATTCGTCGAGCCTCTTCAACTTCACCCTGCAGTCGAGGCAGACACCAGCAGGGCTATTGAGATAGTATATGGGCGGTTTCAGAAGAAGCAGATAAGGCGGAAATTGTTTCTCATTCTGCTGTTGAAGGACAAAAGCCACCAGAAGAATCACTGCCCGAAGACACTACTCCACCCAGCTGGGCAACAAGTTGCCAAACACTCGCGAAATGGGAAACTGATCCAGTTCCTGACCTACAAGAAGCAAAATATAGTGTCGCCATGACAGACTGTCATCATCTTAAGATCAGCGACATCTGAAAATATAACCCTCGAGGAAGAGCTTGAGAAAGACAAGTTCAGTTACAAAAAATTAACCATTATTTAACCGGAGTACCATCCATGCCAGCGGCAGTGTTTGTGTGGTTCTTAACTCTGATTTCTGCTCTAATCATCTAATCAACCTGTTGAATGATGTGTCATGAAGACATGTTACTTCTTGTGTTGATGGAATTGAGAATGAATCTTATTCACACAAATCTGACTTGAATCTGACTGAATCGGTGACTCATTCTTGTGGTGGACAGAATGACATTTGTACATTTCTGATTATGTGACACTCGAAGGACTAGATATTGAAATGGTCAGAAATATATTTACTATGCTTTTACACATATGTGGCTGTGACCTCAGGTTGAAGTAACGGACCATGGCCTATAAATACATTAAATATACCTAAGAGCATCAATAAGTGAGAGAAAAATAAGCTAAACAAAATGTATTTACTCCATGTGTGATATATGGGAGTAAATAATTTGTTTAGCCTATTTTATTTCGCTTATTGATGCTTTTAGGTATATTTAATGTATTTATAGTATTGGTCCGTTACTTTAACCGGTGGCTGTGACTGGAGAATGTGGTTTATGGGATTTGTGACCAGTGTAGCTCCTGATCAAATAGTACACTCATGTAGCCTGATAATGATGTGGCTTGTTAGAAGCATGATGGAGATTTCATTGATGCAATGGTGAACAGTGCAGATCCTGTGCGGATATGTGTATCTACACTGATCGCAAATCCCATAAGCCCCATTTCTCCAGTCACAGACACATATTTGAGCAAATTTAAAGATACTACCGCCAACCTAGAGTGATTAGCATTTAAGGTATTGCATTCAATCTTTGATTCATAAATTTCTGTTTAACGTCCACAGTCTATAAAGTCTATATTTGGTTGGTTTCACATGGTTTCTGTTATCTTCGCAATAAAGGATTTTACTTGAAACATCCAGAATAGACCAAAGACAAACTTTGTAGACTTTCGAAGGGAAACAAAAATTTACGAATTAATGATGTATTTTTGTGCTATTATCATGATTATAATTGAAATCAATGCCCAATGGTCAAACTTGTAACAAATTACATGTGTACAATAAATTTCAACTTCGAAATTTGACTTCGAATGAAATGGTGCAATTGGTTGATATTGGTCATTTGCAGTGCATGATGTGAGAAACAACATATTGAGGCATCATCTGTAACACAGTGCCTTCAATCATGATTCATAACCAGGCATACAAAGTATATCGAGGTGTATATAGTTTTTGTATTTTCGTCCATCCGTAAGATTTGCGTTAAAGGTTTTTGGGTACCCATTATATCTGCAACCGTAAATCGCATTGAGTTGAATCTTCATATACTTCTTTATCGTCATCCATATTTTTTATACTGTAGCACACCGATGTGGCTTTCCTGCACAAGGTCAAACATGTCAAAGTTTTTAAGTACACAATGTCTCTGCAACCGCAAGTCGGGTTGACTTGAAACTTCATATATATACTTCTTTATGAAGTTAGAAGATCAATATTTTCTTTCTATAGCCCTGGTGGGTGCATGTGCTGGGTAATTTAACAATCGCAATTCATCCTTACCGGAAATCTGACTGGAGACCTGGTTTGGCCCTCACATACGTCTTTGGCATTTTGTATGTGACAGTTGAATCTGGTTATATCTCTTGTGTGAGTATTACGATTATTCGTAATCCTTTTTTAGGGAAAGGGGCCAAGTGACTTGGTGTGGTATGGACCTGGCATCAGGTCAGGTTATTCTAATTTCAGGGCTGACTATATTTTTCTCGATGAAATTATTCCGTTCTGATTTTGGGATTTTCCCCCTAATGCAGCAGGTTAATACAGGATCAAACCCGTTTTCCCAGCCTTATATGACCTGCTGTTGATAGGCCGTTAAACACCAATAAACAAACAAACAACTTTGGCATTTGGTATCCGACAGTTATATCCTTTATGTCAGTATTAGACCATAGCTGTTGATAGGCCGTTAAACACCATTAAACAAACATTCTATAGCCCACTCATACGGCTTTCATGCACACAGTGAAGGTGAAATTACTTTGAAACTTGCGTTAAATGTTTTGAAATATATGCGTTAAAGTTTTAAGTAAACAATTTCTCTGCAACCGTAAGTCAGATTGAATTGAAACTTCATATATTTGTCTATCAACAATCAACATCCATATTTTCATTTTATAGCCCACGCATGTGACTTTGATGCCCAAGGTCAAGGTCAAATTGTGTTAAATGTTTTGAAATATTTGCATTAAAGTTTTAAGTACACAATTTATCTGCAACCATATATTGGATCGACTGGAAATGTCACACTTCTTTATCAACAGCCATATTTCATTCTATATCTCACCTAAGCGGCTTTCATGCCAAAGGTCAAGGCAAATGACTTTGCTACGGCCGCGGGTATGTGTGAGACCCCGCTCACTTGCTCTAGTCCTTAAAGGCAAGAATAACATATCTTACCATACTGATTTCTTTTGTTTTTTTCGGATACATGTACTGATTTTGTGTCCCGAGCATAACTGGAATTCCTTTTTGTATATTTATCACAACTCTTGCCTCACTAATATTCCAGTGTTCTCCCTTTGTTTTTTCACGCATTGATTTTGTATCTGGCACATGGCGATATTTCAAATTTGACCTAATATGGTCCTGATATATATCAAATCGAAGGTATCGTGGGTATTGTCAAAATCGGATGATACATCATACAAGATGGCCGCCGACAGGTCATCCTTTAATTATAGATTTCGTCTTCTTGTCATGTACCATTTGGCCGACGCTGGTCAGACTTCACAGTTGTGTGCGTGGGTGAAGCATTTTCATATTTGTTAAAATGGAGGTTGTCGCATAATCCAAGATGGCCGTGTAGAAAATTTGGTAAAATTCTTAAAAAAAATTAAAAAAATCATATCAACCATGTTAATTTTACATTATTATTATTTTTACATCAAGCTTGAATTGCCACTTTGATATCAAGGGCGATAACATTGACTCTTTAAAATGTTAATGGAAACAACTATTTATTCTCTCTATTTATCTTTTGATGTGCAATGATCATATTTTGTAACAAGTCGATACAAATATTTATTCAGGTGACACATTTAGTTGATATAAATAATTTAAAAATGACCTGTCTCATTTACAATCAAAATAGCACGATGATACAACCTATAGGTAAACCTAAGATTACTAAGTGAATATTTCTGTGTAGCGGGCACTCGTATTTTTTAAAACTGTTGGAATAGTTACACAATTATACTTATTTAATATTTAATTCCTATATAAAGAACACTTTGTGCCAAACAGATGGGACCCCATTCAAATCATGATTTGCAACTTTGCTGAAGGTGTCTGGCACCCAGTCATTAAGTGCAAAGGCTTGTCTTATCAGCTCATTCACAAACACCACATCATACAAAACACTTGTCACATGGATTCACCAGTGGGTGTACAGTACAAAGTCCAGTGACATGGTGTGTAATTGCATCCCGTAACATTTGGTCAGGTGTGTATTTTTTTACTTTAACCTACGTTTTCTGGGGAAATAACTACATGTACCTGTAATATATGTGAAAATCACTACAATGGAAGAAATTGAATGTATGTTCTCGCACCCCCTTCCAAACTCCATTCACAATTCACACCCCCTCTGCATGAATCTGGATACTCCACTGCAGTGCAAAGTCTCAGAACAATTTTTTGACATACAGCCGTTTGAATGTGTACTTGTGTGTGTGTAATATTTCTCAGACTTTTTCAAGGCAATGATTTCTGTTTCGATGTAATGTATGACCTGTCGTGAATTTCACTCACAAGTTCATATTGGTGCTTGTAGGAGTATTTGATATCCAGTATACATTTTCTATGGCTTTCACATTCTGTAAAACCGTCTGGAGTTTCGACAATGAAATGGAGAAATGGCAAACATTTTCATGTGTCTGAATGTGGATTATTCTGGCACTCATATCTTTGGCTTATAACGTCATTCAAATTGTACTGCGTCAATTTTATCGAATTTAAGATTGCATATTTCATGACTTTCTTCAAAACGCAGTTTTAGAAGTTGATGGTTTTAGGATTTTGATATCATGCACTGCAGTGCCGGTGATAAGTCGCTAGGTGGCGTTGCCAAGTCGGACTGTTGTACTGTGCGGACTCACCTAAACAAACCGCCAGTGGACACTTATGTTTGCAATGTAAACTCCCTGGGTAAGTTTATAGATCGCGGCTCAGTCAGGGTGTGACTAGATGTCGGTTTTTTTTGGTTTTTGGAAAGTACTAAAATTAGGAAAATTCGGCCCGCGCAATATTTAAAATTGCGCCATGTCAATTAAAGGTGGTGCAGGATGTTGAATGTAATATCTTTATAATGGAAAGACAGAGTTTAATGAAACATAACGCAGTAAATGCTTAACAGGTTGCCAATTAGTATCCCCTCGCCGATAGGCAAGAGCTGGTATATCGTTAGTCCATGTACTGCGTACGTATGTACGTACGCTAGTAACACCTTTCATTTTTCAATAACTTGTGAACTGCTTCCACGATTTTGATATTATTTGACCATAATGTGTGTCTATGGATGGAGCATGGTTTAGCATATGAGTAGACTCATATGACCCACGTTCGACCGCCCAAGGTCACGGAGTTCTTTTTATTATCAAGGCTGCCAGCGAGGGGATTAGCTTCGTTTAATGATGCCAGTGCGAGGGGATTAGCTTCGTTTAATGATGCCAGTTCTTGCATTATGGTATAGTTTGCTTTAATCTAACAATTTTCTGGTTTTGACGAAGAATCGGTTTCCATGGATGTGAATATAAATCTAAAGAACGTGAATGTATGGTGTGATACATATCATCGAACCGGTATGTCACTTCTATGGTGTGATACATATCATCGAAATCCGTCCGTTTGCTTGGAAAAGTTTCAAGAAAATTTACTGTAAAAATGACGTCACAGAATACGTCGCGTCGGGAAAAGCAGGTTCGGAAACAACTGATCCCATACCCTGATATCTATAACTTTACATGCTACTTGCAAACATGTAGTTGGCCTCAATAATAATAACATACACTCAAAGCGTTCTTTTATAACATGATCATTCATGTTATAATTGTTCTTGTTACTACTTTTGTAAGTGATTCAACCCGATGTATTAATTAATGTTATGACTTGTACCAAACTATTACAATATCCCGGTCAATGATAGAAATCGGGCAAAATAAAATGTTCAATGATAATCCAACACCTCCTTGTCTTGTCTATAAACTTGTCTTTAACTTGAACGCATGTTTTAGAATCAATTCCTTCATGAACATCCTGGCCCTTGTGGCCCTCACGTTTTCCGCCGTCGTCGCCGCCATGACGCCAGAGCCGACCATATATGACTCAGCGATGCAGATAGCCCGGGCCGTCACGGAAATCATGTCACTTATAGTCGCCTGTCTCACATTGGCTACGGAATTAAATCAATTACGGAGGTATGTACATGTATGATTGATATACAGTGGCACCTCTCTAAACCGGACAACCTGGCAGGTCCCCAGGGTGTCCGGTTTAGAGACGTACCACTGTAAATCAGGCATATAAACATTCTGGGACATACTTATATATTTTGCAATCATTAACATGCATTATTATCTGAGATCACATATGGTATTTCGCTGTCCGGTTTAGAGAGGTTCCACTGTATTGATATGTGTCTTTCTCATTCACTATATAACGTGTCTTTCTCTTTCATTATAATTAAACAACCGCAATAGCTCAGTGGTAGAGCATCGGACTACGGATCGAAAGGTCCTGAGTTCCAATCCCGACACTGGCCGATTCGGCGTGTCCTTGGGCAAGACACCTTCGTGATAGCCTAGTCCTATCGGATGGGGACTTAAATGGTCGGTCCCGACATGCAAGGTGCCGTCGTTAAATCAAAGCATTTACATTTTCACTATAATTAACAGGCCGACCACAACCTTGTTTCTATGTTTAGTGATAATCACTTTTTGCTCGAATTTAGTACACAGAAGAATTGCAGAATAGAAGTCTCTATTTGCTATTAAAAGCATTAAATGTTGACGTCATTTACAGAAAGATCACAGTGTCGGTAAATAGTTTTCATGAAACATCTCATATCATTTTAGGTACAAAATCACATGTCTGGTCTCATATATGGCATAATAATGCTAGTTGATTGTTTTCGGGAAATGGCCATCAATATTTGTTGGAAATCTATTAATGTATTTTCAGACATAGAATAGAATATTTCCACGATCTATTCAACTGGATGGACTTTTCGTCGGCCATCCTGATCATGTGTGTTCTTCCACTGCGTTACGCGCATTACCGTACACAGTGGCACGTATTTGCCTTTGGATATCTCTTCTGGTGTATTCGTATGTTTAAGTTTGCAGCAATATTCAGGTAAGAGTATAATCATAATATGTACTGCATAGTAATCCCGACAAGTCCTGAGTAAGAACAAGAGCACCGCAAAACGTTCGTCTGAAAGTTGATTACCGAAATGATCAGCAATATACAGCACACAAACAGTGAATGAAAACATAGACCAATGGGTTGTTGAAAACATTAGTCGAATGGAAAGGTTAACCAAGATTTAAGAGCATAAAATTGCTACGTAATTAAAGATGAAAACTTAGAGTAAGGACATGGATGTGCGCATGGTTTATGGGTGGGTTGTGGTGAGTGGTGCAAAAAGGAAGTTGTGCTCAAGCTTTGTGAACATATAACAACGGGATGTTGAGAAAACGCCTAGAATGGTAAGTTTAACGTTAACTAAGATTTAAGAGAAGAAAATTGCTAAGTAATTCCAGCGCAAAGATGAGGTCAATGACATGATTGGGCATATATATGGTTTACGGGTTGGTTGTGGTTAGTGATGCAGAAGTTAGAGTTTTCCAAGTTTCGTGAACATACACCAATAGGTTGTTGAAACGACTGGAATGTAACGTTTAACCAATATTTAAAAGCATTAAATTGCTAAGTACTTCAAACGGAAAAATAGGCAAAGGACATGGATATGTGGATGGTGTATGTGTGGGTTGTGGTGAGTGAGGCAAAAAGGAAGTTTTGTCCAAGTTTGCTGAATATAGTTGAGGAAATGACTCGAATGTAAAGGTTAACCAAGATGTAAGAACATACACTTGGTAAGTAGTTCAAGCGGAAAGGGTGGATTGTGGATGGTTTGTGGTAAGTGGTGCATGAAGGAAGTTGTGTCCAAGTTTCATGAACGTATGCCAAAGGGTTGTTGAAAAACAGGACTCGAATGTAAAGGTCATATTAAATGCATGTATTTCAAAATGAAAATAAGAAAGAAAACTAAACACACCGGAATATGTTTAAGTATATATTTGTAATTGAGTATGTGATTATACTTCATATATGTTATACCCTTTATGCTGGGTGATTAGATGGCCAAAACGCACCATGGTTAAACATTCGATTGTGTTGACTGTGTAATTTAATCATTCACTTACCATGGCGGTTTGCACAACTGATTTCAGACACATCGGCGTGTATGCCCAAGTGTTATTTCGTACACTGGCGCACGACATCCTGCAGTTTATCGTCGTCTTCCTCGTCATTCTACTCGCGTTCAGCGGCGCGTTCCTGCTCTCACTGCGGGGAGATAACGATTTGGAGACCCATAGCGAGACAAGGTTCGTGTTTATCATGATGTATTGAGTTCGTTTCTTCTTTACATGGGTTCATGCTTATCCTTTGAGTATCTTGTTCTCTATATAGTGTATTGTCTCGCACACACATATGTCGGGGAGACGTATGCGCTGCTTTTTTCGACGTCGGCAAAGGCGTCAACATTGTACAAATGTTGTCATATTCCAGCTCGCGCTGGGCCCAGTAGCCTATTTCACCAAATTGTAACACATACTTATCTTGCTAAGTACAGTCGTCAGTAGCGCTTTTCTGCAGGTCAACTATACGTACTATACCAATACGATACGTATACTATACCAACACGATATGTTTTCTATACCATATGCATATAATATAAACGTACGGTATGTTTGTACCGTACATATCAACCAATATCGTATAGATAGATATACCATTCAAATCGTACGTTTATACGAGTTTTATACATGTGTATAATTCTGGTACGTTTGTATCGTACACACATACCTGATTTGTGTACAATATTCGTATAGTACGTTTGTATGTGTAATGTAAACAAACTGTACTATACGATGAAACGGTATAAACATACCAATAGTATATGATCATACGATATGCTCATTAAAAAATACCAATACTATACGATTACGACATGTATACGATATTAGTATATACAAATAGGTAAGGAGCAGAAAAGCGCTACTGTACACTAAGCGGCAGAACTTTTCATTTTAAGAATTCGTTTTTATTATTTTTATTGTACTGAATTTATTACATTATCACAGCCATTTTGGCTGTGATAATGTAATAAATTCAGTATAACAATTCTGCATACTTTTAATCATCACATAATTATATGCAGTGGTTAGTTCTATAGGAAATACATTAAATGCATTTTGGGAAAATAAATGATTACTCCCTCAAAGTATACAAGTCCACTTTGCTGGCATTGACGGCTTACCAGCCCGGGTATTTCATGTCCGAGTACTCAATGTCAAGGTCACTGAGGACATATGTTGAATGTTCGCTCTTGGAATTCACGTTTAGGTCTTGTATTGTCCATAAAATGTCAACCTTTTGTCCGATTTTGACCATATTTGGGTACAATATATGTCTAATTTCTTTTCCGCATACAATCGACCTCCCACTGTCCAAGGTCAATGTCACTAGGGACGTATGTTAAAGTTTCCAGCTTACCATTTGCAGTTAGGTCTAGATATATGTCTCCACAAATGTCATATATTTGTCGGTTGTTGGAATAACAACAAATAAGAAAGTAACATTATTGATTGTGTTGTTTGGGTTGTTCTTAAACTTGAATTATTTTACAACGATAACAAACAAGCGCGATAAAATGTGGAGTAATGATCCTTAAAATACTTAATGTATATGGAACCGGAGTACACGGAGGAAACCCACTCGATATGGCGACCACCATACCATCTCACATACTGCCACGGTAGAGGATCGAACCCGGGCTGCATTGGTAAGGATAGGTTGTTCTTGCAGCACATTCTGGGGAATACTGTTTGTGGGACTGCGAATCCTGACTGAGGCACAGCCGGTCGTCGATTACACGGGGCATGATGGATACAGGTACGTATACCATTAGTTGCGAACAGTAACTCTTGCATTATAGAATGGGCGATTGCTGATTCGTAGTAGCAGCATTAGAATATATCCATTACACTGCTGAATTATAGTTTGTCATATGCTATAAATTTAAAGTTGGGTCCCATCTGGGAGGCATACAACGTTCTTTATAGGAATTAAATAAGTGTATAACGGTGTAAATATTCCACCAGTTTTAAAAATTACGAGAGTCCGCTATATAGATATAATCATTTAGTAACCTTTATGTTACTGATAGTGACTCGCGGTGGTATCAGGATACATGTATTTTGATATGCAAATGAGATTTTTAAATTATTATACAAATGTAATGCGTCACCTGAAAAAATAATTGTGGGCCAGATTATAAAGTACGATCATTGCACATCTAGCTTTAATATTTTCCAATTTGCTCATCTGAATCGGTAGCGTCTTTAAGAAAATTTGTATTTTTTTTTATTTGTGTGTGTGTTTGTGCGATGGTGCGTGTGTGTGAGCGCGCGCGTGTGTGTGTGCGTGTGCGTGTGCGTGTGTGTGTGTGTGTGTGTGCGTGTGTGCGTGCGTGCGTGCGTGCGTGTGTGTGTGTGGTTTTTTTTTTCTTTTATATATACTCAAAAAAATACATTTTAAAGTATGATAACTAAGCGAAAAAAAAGAAAAACATATTAAAAGTATACATGTGTGTGTGCAATTATCGTAATATAAACATACGTACATTACTAATATAATTACACTATATTTGACTATTAGAATAGAGATGACCTTTTGTATTGTGGCCGAAATCTTCCAACCCTGATGTATAAAATTGGATATTAATATAAATTGCTGTCCGTTGATTATCTTCCAATGTCTATCCTTAAAGTATAGTATAGATTTATAGTTCAGAACTATTGATTTATCTATTTTCAAGAGATCTAATATCATGTCATCTTTGTTCTTCTTAATAGCTTTACACTCCCAAAACAAGTGAAGATTAGTTTGCCTGTTTTGGTTATACAAAGAACACATAGGTACTTTCTTAATCATTTTACTTTTAAAGTAAAATACTGGTGTTCCCAAAGCTTTATTTATGAATTTATAAATCTTTATAAGTCTTTTATGGTTTGTAATTTTTCCCATATATCTTTAAAATTAATTTCAGGCATTCATGTTTGTTGTTCTGAAATGTGTGTTCCCATTGATTTCCATATATATTTGTTATTTGCTGTTTGAAAATGCCATACCAAAATGTTATTCTTATGTTGCAGAATAATATCATGAATGTCTTTCATGCCTATAGGAATTTTTAATGTAAACACATATGTGTTTGCTGCTAGTTTTGGATGTAAGAATCTCCATCTCAATCCAAAGTAATATATTAGCAGTTTCTCCCATATTAGCTCAATTTCCCCTTTTTTTAATTGTATTACGTTTTGTATAGCAAATCGCACCCTCTTATTTCCTATGTTTATGAAGTCCACCGTTCACATCTTCTCACTTTGCATTAATGTGCTTCTATTAATATCCTCATTACCCTTCCACAAAAATTGAAATATAGCTCTATTGATGTTCCGTATATATACTTTTGGTATATTAATAACCTTCAATATAAATCAGAGTTGACTAGCACACGTAACAGTTGACTATGTATTTATTATTAATTTTTTCTGATACATGTTAGTGTTTAGGCTTTGCCATATTCTTATCTTACACGGAATAATTTTATAAATAGATGCAAAATTATCTTTCTCTTGATTATCCCCATATGTATTCCTAATACTTTAACAGTGTCATGTATCAGCTCCGCCGGTATTTTTCATTATTCCCTATTACTAGAATCTTTTGTTTTATCGCTCTTGATTTTTGACCCAGAATGTTCTCCATATGTCACAATTTGTTTTGGGATTTCAGATAATGAAGATGTATTTGTTGTAATAATAGAAAGGTCATCAGCATGTTGAAATGTTTTCGCTGGTTCTACGCTGGTTTTACGGGGCGCCAAGTGGGACATGCCTCAATTTTGTGTCACAAAATTCATTTTTGTGCCACAAAACTCAATTCTGTGTCACAAAATTCACTTTCGTGCCACAAAATTCAATTCTGTGTAACAAAATTCATTTCTGTGTCACAAACTTGTGCCACAAAACTCAATTCTGTGTCACAAAATTCACTTTTGTGCCACAAAATTCAATTCTGTGTCACAAAATTCAATTCTGTCAATTCTGTGTAACAAAATTCAATTCTGTGTCACAAAATTCAATTCTGCACACGCATGTAAGAAGGACTACCATTGGTCAGAAACTGCACTGGAGAAATGGGTCACGGTCGCGATCTACACATTCAATGTCGAGTGATTCATTTCTCATTCTACCGATGATTCATTTCTCATTCTGCCATTTTGCTTCAACTATCTCCAAACAGTCAAACGTTGACAAACCCATTCGTATTTAAACTCATTTGCGTTATAATTGTACACATAATTCATGTACATGTAGATCTCCCGCGAGTACATACCTCATTTATTGTGTATCGCAAGGTACATCTGCCCCAGTTAAATCAATAATACACGCGCTGTGACCTGTGTTCTGACTGCTGTCTTTGTTTATAAACAGAATGTGTGTATTGGGCCATTTGAGGAAACCATTTGTAGTATTTGTGTAGATACCATGGATATTAAGATGGTGTATACTGTAAATAATGCATGTAGACACATAGTTGCGAACACGTAACTTCGCAACTAGTAGACACAGATCCAATACCATTTGTTTCACAAGGTTAGATCTACTGTTAGAATACGACGTCATCTAATGTCATTTTCGAGCATAAAACGTTACCTGATAAATAGAATACCAGACTAGTGTATTTTAATATCAAGTTTATCAGGCTCGGCTCGGAAACGGTAGGAATTCCTCGGCAAGCCACGGAATTCCTACGCGTTTCCTAGCCTTGCCTGATAAACTTGATATCAACATACACTAGCCTGGTATTCTCTATATATGGGCATGCTCTCAGGTCTAGCTATGTCCCGGCTACTTTATGTTTGACCCTGTTTACATAATTGAGGGAAAATTCTGAATATTTTTCTTATTTCTCCTTCAAAGTATATATGCTTATATGGTGTGACCACTCATTTGTAATCATAATATAACCAAAATAACTGTCCATAAAGAAGTATAATATTGATATATTGGGTTATATTTTCGCATTGAAATATTTAAACCTGCAAGTGTACTCCACCATCTAGTAAAATGGACTAAGGCCGATCTCAACCAATCAACGTAGAGATGACATAGACTATCCTACGCAAACTAATTGTTGTGGACAAAAATGAATTATGTCCCACAAAACTGAATTTTCTTCACAAAACTCAATTCTGTCTTACAAAATTGAATCCTTTATAACAAAAATGAATTTTGTATACGAAACGTATGCAGAATTGAATTTTGTGACACAGAATTGAATTTTGTGATACAGAATTGTATTTTGTGACACAGAATTGACAGAATTGAATTTTGTGACACAGAATTGAATTTTGTGACACAGAATTGAATTTTGTGATTTTTAGTGTTACAAAACTCAATTTTGTCCTCTTTTGACTCTTAGTTCATTGGTAAAAGTGTCATTTACTTTAACTTTGGCTGCTGAATTTTGATACAGGCATCTAATTATAGTTATAAAATTATCACTGATATTGTATCGCTTTAGTTCAGAAAATAACAAGTTGTGTTCAAAAGCTTTTTCCTGATCAAACACCACTAACATTCCATCTTTCTGACTTGTTTCCATATGATTTATTATCATTTGTATATTCAGCAGATTATTGATCTATTTGGTACACAGGTTTGATTATTATTAATTAAGTTTGTAAAATGACATTTAAGCCTATTTGTAATATTTGTATTGTCCGCCAGATCTTAAGTAAAGCATATGTACCTTTCTTAAACATTATTGTAATTATTCGAACTTTCATAGTATCCGTCATTTTGTTAATAAATGTAATATTGTTATATAACAAATGTAGCACATCTAAAAGTTTTTTGGGAAGAATATAATTCTTCAAAAAACTGAAAAAGTTCTTGTAATCTCTCATTCTTATATGTCGCTGTTCTTCTCCGACCTGATACTTCCACACATGTAATGATTTTGGCATTTCCCTTCCTAATTTCTTCTGCTTTCGTAATCGAATTACCTGAGTTATACATTTTATATAATTCCATTGTGTTTGTCCTAATTAGCAGCCCTTGTTGTTCATATTATTTTATGTGCTTTAGAGTTTCTTTTGCTCCACCAGTTATTCATTCATTACTAGATTCCATAAGCTTATTGGCCATTAATGTATCATCTTTCCAGTTACCGTGTTTGTTTCAACTTTCCCAAATTTAATAGAAATTTATTTTGCCTTTTCCTTAAAGTTCTTCCAATTTGTAAAAATGTCATCTGTTTCACAAAAATTGTCTATTAAAGGTATATTCCCACTAAGTAGGCACAAAATGTTCTTTATATGAATTAAATAAGTGTATATATGTATGTTACTGATAGTGACTCGCGGTGGTATCAGGCTATTTTTATATGCAAATGAGGCATGATATTTTTTAACTATTTATACTAATTAAATGCGTCACCTGAAATAATAATATTTTCGACAGAATATAAAGTATGAACATTGCACATCAAAAAATAAATACAAAGAATAAAGGAAACACGGTTATCGCCCCCTGATATCAGTGTGGAAATTTACGTCTGATATAAAATGTATACTAATTTCAATCAATACGTGGGGTAATGGGGAATGAATGTTTATTTTGCTAGAAAATGTCGCAGATGATGTATCTGATAAAGAACAGTGTGTGCCTACTGAGTGAGCATGCACCTTTAAGTCCACCATCTTTTGAACATATGATGTGTTTTGCAGAGTACGAAAGTTAAATTTCCAAAGTCCTTTCCCCCAGTATTCAGTTTCTGATATTTGAATGTTTTGTAGCAATGGTTTGTGATCTGAAAACATATTCAGGTAGGCACAATCGATAATATTACGTTTCAATTGTGTACTGATATACATCCTATACATTCTATTCCCTCTTTGGTATTTCCCATAAAAATGAGAAGTCTTTCTTGATGTGCTTATATCTAAAAGCATCTAATATGATGACACAGTCATGAAGATCCTTATAAGTTTTTCCTTAAAATGTTATCAATATAATTAAATCCTAGTGCCCTATCTATTGATTGTTCAACAGAGTTAAAGTCTATATATTGAGTATCATAATTCCTTAAATAATGTATTAATTCATTGAGTAAAAGCTGTCTATCATTTGGTATAGAATAAAAGCGCTACCCCATTACAATGTTCCGTTGCGCTGCTATATAAAATACTGTTCTAGTTTCTATTTCGAATTTAGTCTCATCACTTATTATATACGTTTCCTGAAATGCAGCTATGTCTACACAATTATTTTTTATTAATAATATCGTCTCAGCAATTTTATTATTTATACTTCTTAAATTAACTGTTATTAAGAGGGAATATTATAAGTATTAACTTCTATTACATTAATGTTACCACATTTTATTATATAAATTAAAATTATAGAGCTGGACTTATGGTACCCATATCGCTAATGAAATTCATATACACAAATACAAGAAAACAGTAACAAACTAACAATGGCCTTCTTAGAAAAGGAAAACTACAAAAAAAAATCAATGAATGAATATAAAAACAGAATAAAAGTTGGTCTTTGAAGAGCTCAACTGGAATATAACTGTGTTTATATTTAAAATAAGTGTTTTCTCACTGTATAGTTAGTCAGTTTCGTTAATCTTAGCTCCCTTCCCATTTGTATTAAGTTATCAAATTGAGTGAGGGATATCCCTAAATGAGATGCCATCTGGACCTCTTGGTCGATCTGTGTCATCATAATCCTAAGCGGACTTACGAATTACTGGTCATTACATAAGCCTTCGTTCCGGATATAATCCATTACTCTTTGTTGCCTCCCTCTTCCTCTACCTACATAGAGTCTGACCACTGGTTCTCTGACACTAACTCAGGCTCCATCACCGTACTCGTGCCAGAGCTACCAGAGTTCGAGCTAACGTCTCCAAACAGATATTGGCTATGATTCTCTTTCGCAAACACCTCATCGGCTTCTTCTTCCACTTCCTCTTCTTCTTCCACACTCTCCTCCTCTATGTCTTCGTCATCATGAGTACTTTCCATTTCCTCCTTTTACACCCGCCTTACTTCCATCTTCCTCCCCAATCTGCCTATTTGTATTCCCTACCATCATTCCGTCCTCTTTCTCTCCTTCCGTAACACTCCTCTTCTTCTTCGTAACTTTCGCCACTATCCTCTCCCCTTGCTCGTGCCTGCTCCACACTCTGTTCTGTCTCAGCATATTCCTCCACCATCAATCCGCCAAACATATTACACCCATTTACTCCATCTTCGCCCCTCAATACTTCAACCGGCTGTTCACACTTCCTCTTCTTTCTTATGACCTCCGTCCATTCTCCATCGTCCATCTTCTCCTCTACACCCATGTTCGTGTCTTCCTCCTCCTGCTCTGCCCGCTCTCTATGCTACTTTGCCTTCGCAGCCTCTTCTTTCTCCTCCTCCGTAGCTTTCCAGTCATTGACGTATAATGTTTCTGGAC
Source organism: Conchocele bisecta (assembly GCA_029237695.1). Lineage (NCBI taxonomy): Eukaryota > Metazoa > Mollusca > Bivalvia > Lucinida > Thyasiridae > Conchocele > Conchocele bisecta. The sequence continues at coordinate 154,329,553 of CM055265.1, read as the reverse complement.
AATTGCGCCAGAAATGCCCCTTCTGTTTGCACCGCGAACAGATGGGGTCGCGATCCTATCCCTTATGCCTCGTCCTGATTATCATGACCCTGCAGACGAAACTAGTCGGAATGGGCCTGGTGATTTGTCTATATCTGATGACACGCGTCCCAATCCGAATAACCGTGCCTCTGAAGCTAAGGTCTTCGATATTAACTGTTACCATATTGTTCCATTTTCGCGACAAGGAACTTGTTTGACTCCTCCACGGGGTAGTCATAAATATACACCACCGTGAATTCATCAAAACGCCGAATCTGCGCCCTTCGCGGCTTTTCGACACTCACCTTTAGGTCCCCTATCTGTAAGGGCACTTGTGTTTTCCTCAGAGGTGTATGTTACCTCATGTCTCCCATCCCGCAGCCTCTGCACCCCGTCTATTACGTCTACGACGATAGCTCTACCAATTGTCACCCGCAGCTAATTAAGTTAGTAAGTCGTCTGTTTTCAATACATTGCGTATATCGCCTCCGGAACGAGGCCAAGCGTCCTTGGTTGCTCAATGACCGTCATGTCAAGACGGCCTCTCCGTAAAACTCCCTGTCCATTTTCCCTTCTCAAAAAGAGAAGAAAAAAACACAGAGTTGTTAAATAAATAAAAAGAAACACGTGTTTATATATAACAAATTACGGAATAAGCAGAATCATGGTTAGACAGGACTTTAGAATCATTCACAAGTGTTGTCAAACCATGCGATATTGAGAAAGAAGACACAACATAAAATAACAGTAGACGACAATTTTCCTTTTCCGCATTCTAAGGGTTATAACGCATGATGCCAGGATATAAGAGTAATAGGAGAACTAGAATTTAGCTCAAAACTATCAGTTTGCATGGGCGACTGTCTCCCTTACGCTACTGGCAGCATATGAGACCAGCCATGTAAGTTTGCACCTAATGGTAGGGAAATAAATGCTCAAAAGTGGCTTACATGTATGTAATGGTTATGTTGCCATCTGGTACCACAAGACGTATCATATACGGAAATGTTCTTACTCCATCACTGTTTGAAATGTCAATTAACCCATTCCTTTCGGAATACACCTTTACCCGTATGAAATGTATTCTAGTTTTGTTATTTGTCAACGAAGGGGTTCAAACGGTGGTCGCGGCATATACTTCTGAGTGCATAGAAGGAAAATAGTTAGATTTTCCGCAAACATAATGGCGTATCCTCAGCATGAAAAGGTTTAAGAAATGTGATTTTCCAAAACCACTTATTTCTTGTTGGCATGAAGGACAACCAGAAATTTGTGGTTTTGGAAAATTATTATCATTGATGTCACATTGTCTTGAACTCTCTCACTGTCCATACAGGGTGGTGAGCACCATCTTCATGATCGGCTTCCTGTTCACGTGTCTCGTAATCCTGCTCAACATCCTCATTGCACAGCTCAGGTAGGGTGCTTGTCAAATATAGGTTTTTTATTGCATCAATTGGGCACTCAGAGTGTATTAACACAATATAATAAAAATCATATTACACTAGTGTAGTAAATATGCAAATTAGCTTCAATGTATGACGATGCTCTTATACAATAATTAGAATCTAACATTTGAGATGATTGAATATGGTATTAAACTCGTTGACTAATTTCATAAGAAAGGCGGCTATTTGTCAACGAGTTTAATAAATACCATATTAAATCATCACTCATGTAAGATCCACTATATACTGCATTGAACGCATCATGGTTTTACATGTTATGTGTACATATCGTCTCTCGTAATTCTGTATAGAATGGCAATTGTAGTGGATTCAATTTAAATGTTGCATGTGTTGTTGTTGTAATTTTGACAATTGGTGAGACGTAAACAAACGATTTACGCTTATACGTTTCAATTTGCCAAGTGTTGGAATTATATTTTATTATAACCGACTATCGTTGTAAACCCAGTGACACCTACCAGAAGGTACAACAGGATGCACAGCGGGGGTTAGAGGTCAACCGTGCCTGGATTGTGGCTCGTGTGGAACTCAATAGCTTCTTCTTCGGAAAGGTAATTTATCTTGCTCAAACGGACTAACGATGTGTTTTGATAAGAGTGAATAATGTCTGTATATTGGAATGTGTTACTTTTCCTTCACAAACATGTGACAATATAAGGCATCCTCTGTATATGGCTGAGGCTGGGGCTTCAAACGATATGTGAATGGAACTTTACTATTGTATAACTATAAATCTACACTGTGCATGGGGGATTTACAATTATATTCACTGTGTACATGCATGTGTACGATGTGGATTTCACAATTACAAGACGATGTATATATTTGCATTTTCACAATGTGTAAGCTAGGGGCACTTAACCATCCCCGTACTATACTCAACTGTGAATGTTTTAGAACTACCGGCGGAAATATTACAAGGAGTGGGAAGCTATACCAAACCTGAAACACACCCTCACCAAGTGGGACTCGCCACCCATCAACGAGATGAACAAGTATGTGCGCGATATCTGGGACTCGCTCGACAACCACAAGATGAATCTCCTCACTATCAGGCACAGGCTGGCGCGCCAGGAAAACGCCCTGTGTAAAATGCAGTAAGTCTTTTCAGTTCAAATGTATTTGGGTCATGATCTTACAATAGCGATGATGCGTATCTGTGTGACAGTATAGATCAAGACCAGTTGTGCATTCGTAGTCTAATCAGCCTGTGTGAGACAGCTGATTCGGACATACATTTAAAAAAACAAATAAGCTCATTCCTTCGTAGTTCAGTTAGCATATTTCGCAAGTCTTATAACAAATATTGTTTCCTTTGAATATCTGAATTATTTCACCCCATACATGTAATATAACCGTGTGTGTATACGTCTGTGTTTTCATTAACAAAGTGGCTACATTAATATATCAAAGTCATAATACAATTTCCTTCAATGTAGCAAAACAACCGATCAGATTCCAATAACAATAATACTAAGAACCTATTTAGTGACGATACATATACAATAATCCTGGCTTTGTTGGATGTTCACCCAGTTGTCTTCCTTTTATCAATATATAATGATCCCGTGTCTGTTTTTTTGACTGCGGACAATCTAGACAATGCAGCTCATGCTTATTTTTCTTACAGAGACCAACTAAGTTTCCTGGTTTCAAATGTAACTACACAAATGAATGGCGCATCACAATCAAAACCGAATACTGCGTCAGCGAAACGACCAAAGTTTGTAATAAGTAATCCAGGACTCTTCAGAGTAGAGGAAGATGTTGCTACAAATGTTAAGTTGCGAAGACAAATGATATGCCACCTCCATGGTGTGAATGGGGAGGATATTGATGGCCAGAGTGTGCAGGACACAGTTGATGGAAGTCTGTCCAGTTCGAGCGATGATGTCAGTTAACACAAGAGTTTAATATGCAAAGATGTACATGTATCGGATCAGGATATGATAATGAAAAACTATCAGTAACATCTATGGTGTAAACGTGTCGCTGTGTATACCACAGAGAAACCATGGCATATGACGGAATCAAATTAATAACATTTATATTAATATCAATGTATACAGAATAACAACATGGACACGATTACGACACTGCCAGCGATATGCGTGTGATGTTCGTACTACAGTGGCGAATGCCAGTTTTTTTACATTCTAACATGTATATAGTGTATACACAAGCCTGTGACAATGCGCATTTCAATTATTTTGTACATGTATGTTGTTTAGAAATGTTTTTCATGTATATACAAACAATACTTGACCATTCACTACGCGCTAGAAACACCTGCGGTTGCAGAGATATACGCTACAGTAGAACCTCTCTAAACCGCAGTCTATGTATCCTTATGGGTTGCATTGCCACTCACCTCTGGTGATCCTGTTCAAGTTCGTAAAGCACACCCTCATACCTTAGCTTTGTCATATGTCCGATTTACAATGCAACATCTCTAAACCGGGCACCATGGGAACGTCCCAGGGTGTCTGGTTTAGAGAGGTTCCATTTTATTTAAACCTTAATGCAGCGTTTGGACGCACACACTTACGCACACGCACTGATGGGTGGACGTGGCGACGTCAGTGTGAGCACTAAGGTATGTCATTCTTTCCACAAACGGGCTCCACAAAAAGTGATGATCTGTTTTTCTGCTGACGATCCAAATTATCTTCCACACAAGACAACTATGCCATTCACAGTATGGACCTATTGTATTTGGTATAAGGTCAACTAGAGCAAGTGGGCAGGCTCACGGATACCCCCGGCCTCCGCGTGATGGACCGACAAACACAAACTATAACGCAAATATTTAAAAAAAAAAAAAATTAAAAAAAAAATTCTAATTAATTTTACCTTGGACATGAAGGCCGCATTGGTATGGTATGGAATGAAAATATGGATTATGATAAGGAAATAATTGAAGTTTGAAGTCAATCCAACTTACCGTTGCAGAGATAATGGGTACCCGAAAACTTTAACGCAAATCTTACGGACGGACGAACGGATGAACAGACGGACGAAATGATGAAAACTATATACCCCTCGACATACTTCGTATGCTGGGGTCGGAGGAGGGGGTGGGTATAAATAGACTTAGGACCCAGCCTGTGTAACTGATAGGCGTTTTAACACTTTCTCCCGGAAGTAACTGAAATGGACTATTCAATGTTAATCTCATATGTTTCTGATTATGTGTTAACTGCCAGCTCCACAGCAAAGTCATACACATATGGCGGAAAAAGAAATAAAAGTGAAACAAATATTTTGTTGTATCATATATTATAATATCTGATAATGGTTGAATGGAATGAGTAGGTATACAATATAATATATACACACAGTGACGCACACATGCATCTATAGGAAGAAAAGTCGAGGAAGCAGTTGAGTACAAATTGACCTTGTCACCACCCAATGAGTTTTAGCCCACAAAGCAGAAATGCAGTAGTTTTGATAATTATTTGTCACATGGCCTAAAGTTTGCGATTAGAAAATTACTCAGTTAGCTCAGCCAATTAAACTTCTGAATTCAAAGTTGAATATTGTGAGAATGCAGCTCTTGCATTATTTGAATTTGAATTCAACCTTTTCGATTTTGAGAAAAAATTCAAGAACATGCTCAGCAAGTTTTATAATCAGTGCATTCAACTGATATTTTAGCAAAGGTTATACTGTACACACATTCCTTTCACAGCCGATCTGGGTATTTGCTGGTGGCAAACAGCAGTTTCTACACTTTTATATTGGCTTATACACAGTCATTTTTACATGCAATAATGAGAAGGTGTATTTTCTACATCAACGAACTAATGTGTTCAGAAACGTTACACAAAAACCAACACACAGCTAAATAATTCTGACATCTTAATCAGGGTTTCTAATAGTCAATGTCTGGCAATATTTTCATCGTTGGAATCTAATTAACTGGTAATACACCGTAATACAGCACATGGGTTAATTTTGCTATGAAAAACATAAGACAGTCTTGCACTTTAAAGTTAATACTGCTCAGACAGTTTGTCCCTTGGATTGTGGACCATATTGAAAACCCTAGTAAACTAATAGAAACTCTTTGCAATATATTTACCATGCCATGTGAATTTAAAGAGTGTTGATTTAGTACGACACCTATTAAACAAACAAGTTTACTGATTTCATAAGAAACGATGATATGCAGAGTTTCTTAGAAATCAGTCAACAAGTTTAATAAATATTGTATTAAACAAACACAAACGTTAATTATATTATCATCGCAAAAGCACATCACCAGACAGTGAATTTATACTGCTGGCCTAACATGTTTTTGTAGCGTTCTCATATACATATTTATTCCACTGGCGTAGTATGATGTTTAATACACTATGGTATACTGCGAAACCATGAATAAATGGGTTGATTGATTGTGCGACGAGAGTAGCTTCTGCTAAAGTAACAAACTCCAATAACCTGATGACAGTGTATCGGTGTATAGTGCTTGTCAGACACACTCAGCGCATACACAGGCTGATTTATATCATCACTCGTTGCACTACCATTTGTCCCCTTTCTCACGTTGCATGTCATAATGTAAGGAACAGAAATGACAAGGGAAAGGGTTGGCATTCTTAGATAACAATATAACTAGATAATACTGTGCCTGCTATGTAAAACTGGCAGCATAGAAATTTAAACAAAAACCTGACAATGTAAAAACAGTAACTCTGTAACACTGATGGACGTACCCATCAAAAACTTTAACGCAAACTTGACATTGAGCACATAGGCCGAACGGGTGGGCTATATAATGAAAATATAGATGATGACAAATATAAGTATATGAAATTTCAAGCCTGAATCCAACTTACAGTAACAGAATTTTAGGTAGTCGAAAACTTGAACGCAAATCTCAGACAGACAGACGGACAGGGTGATGACTACAAGTACATGTATCCAGAAAACTGTTTCAGCTTTATACATAAAAATGAGAGACTTCACATCAGCAACAGACGAACAGTACTATTAACATATAACAAGTTTGTTCTCTTATCCTGGCCTGTATAAGATAAAGATCAACTGAAGGGGTCCGTGGAACAAATTGATTTGATTTGAATTATTGGTGTTTAACGGCTTATCAACAGCTAAGGTCAATGAAGGCCGGACCAACGTGTTGGATCCCGTATTTAACCTGCTGGACTTAGCCCCCCTTGTTCCACGGACACCTTCAATTACAACACTCGTATACAAGTTTATCAGCATCTGCAGACAGCATCTCAGATTAGTCTGCACATCTATATAAGATTATTCAAATGTGCATTATGACCTGTATTTTGCTGCATGGTCTCATCATGTTTAATTTGTTCTTCATCCATATTCACTTGCCATTTCAATTGACTCAGACCTGTGACACCAAATAAATGCCCATTAAAAAATCCCATTAGCCCACCCACTTTATCTCGTACAGTACTATCTTCTATTTACAGGTGGAAGACTCGGACCTGTGACACAAAAAAGAATGCCCATTAAAAAGATTACATTACCCCCCCCCCCACCCACTTGGTATCGTACAGTACTATGTTCTATTTATATAGAAAAGAACATAGTACTGTACGAGACCAAGTGGGTGTAGTAATGGAATTGTTAATGGGCATTTCTTTTTTGGTGTCACAGGTCCGAGACTTCTACCTGTGATTTTACATTGAAGACTGATTTCTTTATTGATAGCATGCATACACATATATTGACACAAACTAAAAGACTGAAACGGAAATGGAGGAATATTTTCTGCATAAATTATGGAAGTTGTAGCTTCGTGGCAGCAAATGAAAGCATGATTATATAGTATAAATATGATTAAATATAATACACAGACACAAATGAGTAAAGTATGGATGTGCCCATAAGATAATATGGCCATTTTTGTCAAATTTAAAATGTTTTCTTAACAAAATTGTCTTGTGCAAATATGTCATGTGACTAAACTCTAATATGGGCCCGGCTCTGGTATTACCTTCATTACAACATTAGTGCATATTCGTCTTCCACAGGTATGGATTTAAGAAAAATCATGTTCATATGAATTTTTTTGTTAACTTTTGAGGTCAATGATGGAAAAAAGTACCTGCAGTGGGATAGCAATAATTAATCTGTCACGCGATTTCACTGACACATACGACATGTATCCACAACAAATCAATAACAGGTACATAATATGGCATATTATCTCACGGCGGGCACCCCATGCTATATATGGCTGACACGATACCATATAAACAAGGCATAAAAACAACCTACAAGCCATTGGATGAGATTTTCTGCCAGCTCTGCATTATATGGTGTGTATGGCGTCAAGTTTAAAAAAAAAAAATTTAACCCTTACACCGCTATCTTAATTTTCTATCGTCTGCTGTTTATTTTCCATTTTTATCATCAAAAATATGCTTCGACAGAACTTTAGAATAATTTACAACATGCTTTGACAGCACTTCAGAATCATTTCCATTGCAAATGATTCTGAAGTGCTGTCAAACCATGTTTTTATTGAGAATAAGGCAAGATATAAAAGCAACAGCAGACGACAATTGTGTGTAGTGGTCTAAGGGTTAAAAGCGCACATGGAATTGAATTTGTTTTTGCTCTAAATTGTCGTCTCTCTGGATGACATTTACAGAAAGTATAACCTTTCTTTCAGCCAAATACTTAAATGTAAAACGCAGAATATTTCATACACCGGCCGATAAGTAATTCATGAACAAAATCCAGCACACAGTCGATTCAGTTTGATAAACTGTACAGTTCAAGATCAAACCTGTTTACTGTCAATTGACAGCCAGTTTCTATTCTGATCAAACAGAATCTGATATGGTTGCTTACAAGTGAGACACGCCATGCGATTTTGTACCTAAGAACGTGTGTTTTAAATGAAATGTATTTACAGAACATGTGATGTTTTCAGTAAATGATATTTTTTTATAGCACATTTGCTATGAATATTTTGTCACCTTTCGACGTCATTTACGGAAAATATCGTAAATTTTGTAAATATTTTTCATAAAATATCCCACATGTTCTTAGGTACAAAATCGCATGGCGTGTCTCAACTGGTTGCTAAAACACTGGCTTGATGGGCAAAGATGCCACGATGTAAACTGGGAAGAGTGCAACTCTTCAAAAGCAAGAACGGAATGTTGTCTTCTGCTGCTTTTCATTTTTAACATATTTCTTAACAAAAACATGGTTTTGTAGCACATGGGAAGTCTCCATTAGAGACAATTCTCATGCACTGTTAAAACAAGTTTTAATTGGAAACAAACAATAAACAGCAGACAACAGCATTTAATTAAGCATTGTAATTTGAGCTACCAAAATTAAGTTGATACTCCATATGCCAACACGATAGCAGTAAACGGCAAACCACTACACCTTATCCATGCACTGGCTTCCAAATATAATAAGGTTATTAGATGCCCATTCTGTACTGCACCTTAGATAATGTTGTCTAGTATTGCGTTATATTTGTTCGTTACTCTGAAACAGACAGATGGACAAACACGCAGGCACACACAAACAAAACACATAAATGGCTGGACATGACAAACCAAAGAATTATATACAATGGAAATTATTTCTATATTCTGAAGCCGATTTCACCAACATTGCAAAGTATACTTTTCTAGCAAAGTATACTTTGAGGGAGTAATCATTTATTTTTCATGAAATGCATTATTTAATATAGAACTAACAACTGCATATATTTGATGATTAAAAGTATGCAGAATTATTATACTGAATTTATTGCATTATCACAGCCAAAATGGCTGTGATAATGTAATAAATTCAGTATAATAAAAATTAATAAATTTATCCTAAAATTGAAAATTTCTCCCTCAAAGTATACTTTGCTAGAAAAGTATACTTTGCCATGTTGGTGAAATCGGCTACTGATATAAAACAAACCCTGTACCATATTCATAAACACATATACCATTTGGTATGTGTAAGACAAAATATGTGCAGGAGACTGAAGGTAGTTTGCCATGAAAAGCCAACATGATGTGGCAAAATTATGCCATTTAGCGAAAGAAAATTCTTAATAAGTTCCTTAATTTTCCATGAAAGTACTATTATCCCGTCAACACAGTGAGTATGTGCCGTGAAACACGGTGCCGTGAAACACGGTGCCGTGAAACATTTTTGATATCCTGTCAATACGACCTAATCACTGCGTACGGTGGCTGGGTTCTTTTTTTACATTTTAAGCCATTAGTAGGTGTTGACGGGATAAATAGAATAGTAGGTTAGTGCCGTGAATGGGGAAAATATCTGGCGCGGCTCAGAAACGGGATGTGCTCGGCAGAGCCTCGCCCATCCCGTTTCCTAAGCCTTGCCAGATATTTTTTCCCATTCACGGCACTAACCGACTATTCTCTATATATATGGTATCACCACCAAAGATAATTGTTAAATAACCTCGATATTTTATTACTCAGAAGAAAATTAAATGGGTTAACATTGACCACTAGTCAGATTTGGCTCCAAGAAATGAACACGACACATGAATATATGCATACAATAGAAAGGTGTTATATATGTTAACCGGTATATGCAACTTGCTGATACTAATATCATGCTTGCTGGCCTTGTAAATAAACAATGGGAAGGAATTGTCCAAATATGGAAGATGATAATCATAACATATTTATGAATATACACTGAAGCAATAAGCTAAACAGTTAATAAAACATATTGGTGCATATTGCATTACAGCAACAATGGAGTAATTTTTGTTTTGAAAATATCCAGCCAACAAAATTAAAACTAAACTCATCCAAAAGCAACTACCTGTACATAAGGTATATAATTGCATGTACAATTGTATGAGAATTATATTCTCTTTGCATAGATGTTAAGCTTTGTCTACAGATTTTTGCATCCAAATAATGTGTATAAACGTACTACAATACTCGATTAGAGTAAATATTGTGAACATAAATGCATCAGTTCATCGTCATCATACCAAGTTTTGGGCACAGTGGAGTTAAAGAGAATACTCTTGAATTACAGAAGGTATCATCATGCAGACTCTATAAAAGATATTCTACATTTGATCCATAAAAGTGGGAATTTGATACGTAAAAGTGGGAATTTGATACGGAGTGGGTGTTGCTGTGCCATTTAGTAGAGAATTGTTTCATATTCGCGCAGAAAAAGGGGCATACACATGTACCAGATTTTATTGAAGCCAAGTTCAGAGATGCCTCCTATGTCTGGGATGTGTGGTGATTAGAATTATCTGTAGCCGATTTCATCAAAATTGCAAATTATACTTATCTAGCAAAGTATACTTTGAGGGAGTAATCATTTATTTTTCCCGAAATGCATTATTTCATATAGAACTAACTACTGCATATATTTGATGATTAAAATTATGCAGAATTAGTATACTGAATGTATTACATTACCACAGCCAAAATGGCTGTGATAATGTAATAAATTCAGCATAATAAAAATTAATAAATTTATCCTTAAATTGAAAATTTCTCCCTCAAAGTATACTTTGCTAGACAAGTATACTTTGCAATGTTGGTGAAATAGGCTACTAGTTCACAATACATTATGGGGAAGTATGTTAGAATGAAAGGCCACAAAGAATCACAAAATCAAATTTTGGAAACTCTGCGGAAAAAGACCGACATCTGCTGATTTAATGTACAAAAACTAGCACCACTGAGAAAACACTTTTACCACCACTGACAAAATTGGCAAACAAAATTACAATGAAAGGCCAGTTTTCTTTGGGTCATTCCATTTGTAAGATGGGCATAATGCCCATCTTACAAATGAAATGACCCAAAGAAAACTGGCCTTTCATTGTAATTTTGTTTGCCATTTTTCTCGATAAACATCTTTTGACTATGCACAATATAATTCTCAAGTTATCGTCAAATTGTTTTTGATAAGAAATTCTTATGTTTAAAATTAAAGAAGGCAGACAACACTATGGCATTAACTATTTGCATGCTAGCAGTGAAAATAGCATCCAAAACACGATGAGTATGTTTCTTATTTCTCTCTGTAAATATGTCTTGCAATTTCATTAGAATTGCGTCCGTCCTCCGGACTCAATTATAATAAAATTCCAAGACATATTTATAGGGAGAAATAAAAGAAAACTATGATGAATTATCGTCTGTATTTTTAAATTATTGACATACCCACAAATTTCCCATCATGCAAAGAGTTACTGTCCTGTCTTTCTAATGGTCAACTTACGGTAACGTTAAGTTACTGTATATGATCACCATTTGTCCTGTGTCGTGAAATATAAAACATGGGGCCCCAATATACAGCAGAACATCTCTAACCAGGCACTTATGCAGAAAACCTTAGCTTCACAACAAATATATCTGATGCTAATGTATGTTCATCATTGCAAAGCTTAAACTGCTAATACATCTAATTTACAGTGGAAGCTCTCTAAACTGAACACCATGGAGTCCATCCATGGTATCCAGGTGCGGATCCAGGCGGGTGCGTGTCCGGCGCACGCCCCCTCTAAAATTTGTCGAGTTTAGATTTTAACCCATTTTTTTACGTGGAAAGATCTGATTATTTCCTTATTTGTCACCCAAAGTATATGTTGTTACCACTCAGTTGAACCGTCTCATCGAGACGGTTCAACTGAGTGGTAACAACATATGCTTTTTATGAGAAATAAGAAAAAATGCAGAAAATAATCTGAATTTTATGAAAGTTGACAATCATGTGAAATCCACGCCCCCTCTAGACATAAATCCTGGATCCGCCCCTGGTATCTGATTAAGAAAGTTTCCACTGCACACCATGCATACAGCTATTGTGTTCCAAAGGTGATGGTAAAAAAGGTTTCCGAGTGCTAACACCTTAAAGGTAACAAATATGCATAAATAATCTCGTAATTAGCCGCGTAGACTGCGTAGGTATATTCAGCACATGTCTGTCCCAGGTTATGTTCCGAAGGCATCCAGTATGTTGAGCGAACGTGACCAGCCCTGTGGTTTGAACACTGTCTGTCCATCAGGTAACCTATGATATTGGCTGAAATAAAACACCAATAATTGATATCAGAGCATAGGTGTGTCAGGATCTACAATTGTCAGATATTTTTTGTCACATCATGCGCCATCATTTAAAAGCTAACAAGAATTCCACCACGGAAATGGTGTCGGGCCTGCCGAGGCATTTGACTATAACATAATCATGTTACATGCCCAGTAACAGTAAATATGATCAATAAGCGGTTCTGAGTGGGCTGTTATTCTGTTTGGAATATTTGTTATCTGTGTAAGACTAAACGGCTCCATAAAATCAAGCCAACCTTTACATATTTGCCTATTAAGTAGATCTCGATTACATGATACAAAGCTACTTGACACTCACTCCGCATATTATGACAATGCAGGACAATTGAGAAACTATTTATATCGTCCACGAGACAATATTCATCTGTCGAGCTCGGGAATAAAGTAAGTAAGTAAGTAATTTATTTATTATAGCGACATGTGTAAACAATATATATATACAGTCAAACCTGTGCTAAAGACCACCTCCGAATAACAATCACCTGGCTATAAAGGCCACACTTTTGTTGTCCCAATGGCATAATTACTATATAAATGACCCTGCGAATAAAGACCACCTGTGCACAAAGGCCAGATTTTTTACTGCCCATGGCTGGCCTTTATTCACAGGTTTGACTGTATATCGCAATGTTTAAGAGTCGGTATTCAGATACACCCGGCCCATGGGCCTATATGTCACTTTTACCACAATTCATGAATATGTACATACATATATATATAAATAAATACGCATATATATAAATAAAACGACTACTTGGGACTATCAACTATCACATCCAAATAGTAGCAGATTTCGATAGATGTGTTTATGACACAAACAAAAATCAACTGAAACCTGCGATGTTACTAAAGCAACTGGGTTGGATGAAATAGGGCATAGGTTACTTAGAATTTCTGCACCTTGCATTTCAGACAGTATAACATACATATGCAACCAGAGTATAAAAACGGGCATTTTCCCAGATAGATGGAAGGAGGGAAAAGTTACACCATTATTAACAAGAGTGCCGTAAGTCACAAAATACGCCCGTCGAAGATGGGCCAGACAGCGAAGATGCAGAAATGTGAAGCTGTCACCAAGGCACGAAACATTAATGAGAATTTGAAAATCTATAGCATTATTTCTTCCTCTTGTTGTAATAAACAGGTATACTAATTTAGGTAGAGATGTGTAAAGTAGAAATTATATAGAATTGGATACAAAAATGTGGAAAAAATGGCCAAGTTTAAAAGGTGATATTTTTGTTATAAAATATTTTTTCGGCATAAAAACACCAAGGTGCACATCTTCAATATGTGTAGAAGATGTGTGTATAGTTTCAGATCGATCGACTGAACGGTTTCAGACGAGTTGTGTACACAAACTGTGTACCCTATATAGAAGTGTATACAAAAATGTAGAAATAATGGCCGAGTTAAAAAGGTGATAATTTTGTTAAAAAATATTTTTTCGCCATAAAAACACCAAGGTACACATCTTCAATATGTGTAGAAGACGTGTGTATAGTTTCAGATCGATAACTGAACGGTTTCAGAGGAGTTGTGTACACAAACTCTGTACCCTATATAGAATTGTATACAAAAATGTAGAAAAAATGGCTAAGTTAAAAAGGTGATATTTTTGTTAAAAAATATTTTTTCGGCATAAAAACACCAAGGTGCACATCTTCAATATGTGTAGAAGACGTGTGTATAGTTTCAGATCGATCGACTGAACGGTTTCGGAGGAGTCGTGTACACAAACTCTGTACCCTATATAGAATTGTAAACACAAATGTAGAAACAAGAATTCCGCGGAATCAAATTATTCCGCCTTGACCTTGACCCTGGGGCCTTGACCTTGACCCCCGAGAATAGTCCTATATTCATCTATATATCATAGTAAAGGTATGTATAAAGTTTGATGACTGTAGCTGATAAGGTGTTGAAGTAATGACCGTAACACGAAAACTTAACATTGAATGACGACGACGACGACGACGACGACGACTCAAAGCAAAACCTTAGTCTCGCTTTCCGCTTTCCGCGAGACAAAAATGGCTAAGTTAAAAAGGTGATATTTTTGTTAAAAAATATTTGTTTCGGCATAAAAACACCAAGGTGCACATCTTCAATATGTGTAGAAGACGTGTGTATAGTTTCAGATCGATTGACTGAACGGTTTCGGAGGAGTTGTGTACACAAACTATGCACATTTTCTGTCTGCCGCCCGCCCTGCGGTAAAACATAATACGTATATAAAAACAGGTGATAAAGATGATCCTAACAACTATAGGCCAATATCAATTCTCTCGGTTCTGTCAAAACTTTTAGAAAAGCATGTCCATGACCGTGTAATGGAATTTCTTGTTTCATACAATTTGCTGCACACAACACAATCAGGATTTAGACCGAATCACTCGTGTGAAACCGCATTAGCTTATATGATACATAAATGGTTAGGCGCCATAAATAATGGGCAAATTATTGGAGCCATCATGGTAGACTTTAAACAAGAGCTCCACGGAGCAAGATGTCCCGCCTGGCGCAGTTTGATAGTACATAAGGAGCTTAGGGTTAGTGAGCACCGTGGGCTTTCTGTAGAATGGTGTGATATGTTGTTAAAAATACACCTATGAAATATTAAAGCATTCCATTCAGGGAAAGAAGTTATAATGAAGTGTAAAGTTTTAGAAACAAAACATTTTCTAAGTCCTTGACCTTGGGGTTAGCGGGCAACATACCCTTTCTGTAGAATGATGCAGGATGATGTTACAAATGCACATATGAAGTATTAAAGCATTCCATCAATGGCAACAGAAGTTATTGCAGATTAACTTGTGATGGACAGACGGACAGACGGACGAACAGACAACTTTTGCATCCCTAGATCCCCTTTTCGTTACGCGAGGGGATAATAAACTGACACCAAAACACTTATTTTCCAACAAACACAGCTAAACACAAACAAGAATGCCGCCAACGACATGTATCTCCTGGCACCGAAGCTAAATTTCTATACTAGACATTTTTGAAGTCCGTGACCTTGACCTTGGGGTTACCGGACATCATGAACTTTCTGCAGATGATGCGGAATGTTCTTACAAATGCATGTATGAAATATTAAAACATTCCATCATGGGAAACGGAAGTTACAATAAATTAACCCAAGCGTTAAGTTTTCAAAATTGAGCATTTTCTAAGCCCGTGACCTTGACCTTGGGTTTAGCGGGCACCATGGGCTTTCTGTAGAATCATGCCGGATATTGCTATAGCTTACACCTAAGAAGTATTAAAGCATTCCATAAAGGGAAACAGAAGTTGTAATAAATTAAACCGAGTGTCAAGTTTTCCAACCCGGAAATTTCTAAGTCAGTGACCTTGACCTTTGGGGTAGAATGATGATGATGCGGGATGTTCTTACAAATGCATGTATGGAATATTAAAGCATTGCTTTGAGGGAAACAGAAGTTACAATGAATTAACCTGAGCGTTAAGTTTTAGAAACGGAGCTAAATGCAAAAACTTAACGTTGAATGCATGTGAAAAGTAAGTCAATGAACCACGAAAACTAGGTCAATGTCCCATGTGTGAGATGGTTACACCACAGTGTTGCTGTATACCAAGTATGGAGGTCGTAGGACTTATAGTTTTCTGGAAACTGAGCTAAACGCAAAAACTTAACGTGAAATGTTGACGCAGCCGCCGCATACGGCGACACCGACGACGACGCCGACGGAAAAGCTATGCCTATGGCCCGCTTCTGCTAAAGCAGGCGGGACAAAAAGCATTTGATCTAGTTGACCATGCATTACTATTGAGAAAGCTTTGTCACTATCAATTTTCAGATACAACAATAAACTGGTTCTCCTCATATTTACTAAATAGAAGCCAAAAGGTAAGCACTAATAACAAGCTATCTGCAGCTGCATCCATTACCTCCGGGGTCCCCCAGGGGTCTGTCTATATTAGGACCACTTATGTGTTGAACGTTTATAAATGATTTACCTCTTTATACAGATTTAGTTAACACTGACCTATATGCTGATGATACAACCCTGTATGAAATGAATAAATCTGTACAATCCATAAAAAAACAAGTTGGAAAGTGCTTTAGACAATGTCAAAATGGTGTAACAAAAATGGAATGCTCATTAAGGCAGCTAAGACAAAGGTCGTGCTAGTAACTACTCATCAAAGACAAATATGTTTGAATATTGATTGTTTAGGTTTAAAACTTAATGGTGAAACTTTAAAAATGACACAGAATGATAAAATACTTGGAGTTCACATTGATTGTAATCTAACTCGGTCTATGCATATTGACAAAATTGCGAAGAAAATAGCCACTAATGTATGGCTTCTTAATACAATAAAAGAGTTCCTATTAATTGAACACAGAGTACAATTTTACAAAACCTACATACAACCACATATTGACTATTGCAGTCTGCGAAATTAGCCGGGTGCCCGATGCCCGAGACGTGTAGAAATCGCGACGGACGTGTACATTTTCCAATCTCATATGCCCGACGGGCACCTGTTTTAAAAACGCATAAACGTAATAAAACTGGACAGTAGAAATGTTTTTCTAAATTCTTTAAAATTACGAATAGTTTACACCGGAATTGAAAGTCGTCTAGAAGCGGACAGGTGTAAATTCGCGTTTTCGCTTACTGACATCTCGGCCCTATGACGAGTCGGCCGATCGATACCTCGGGTGCGGGTCAAAACGTACCAGATTTGACTAGATACCGGAGAGGACCGGAAAGGAGATTTCTGTTTCCTCGCCCCGAATCGTTTCGTCCTATTTTTTTTGTATATGTGTTTATACTACAAGCCTATGACAAATTGGCAATGTGCGCTGACGTAATTACTGATGTTTTAATTAGAGATTGGCGAGCATTGTAAACCATGGTCAGACTACGCAAATCCACTGCCTGGTCTGGCCGCTAATGCAATAAGCCGGGATTTGTCGGAGATCGAGACCCAATTCACATAAACACGTTTGTTGTGTCACTTTAGACTGGTTCCCGGTAGTATTGTTTCGCTAGGCTGCGCATCCGACAGTGTACCAATCTAGTGTGGACTACGAGACTGACGTCAGCAACCGCGTGTATTGATCTTTGATATGGCCTTGTGCCCCGCGGTGTGAAATTTACACGCAGTAATCATGGTAATACTTGACAAGCGCGGTGTGTTTGAAGTCTAAATAGTCTCGGCTTGTCACTGTAGACGAATCAGCATCGTGTAAACACAGTTTGCCAACTAATGATGGAGTTTTATGACTTACGCGGAATTGCATTTTGCCTATTGGAATACACGACACGGAATACATATCGGGATTTACCGTTAATGGCGTTATGCAATATCTTTCATGGAAAATGTTTAATGTCGCCAAAATGACACCGACCATATCGGGCAAGGTAAATGTTTTGAAAAGAGCGTTGTCAATGTATGCGAATGTAATCAATGACTAATTGGATACGACCAGTTTCAATTCAAATGATAGCGGCCAGATTGGAATGAAAGGAAAATAGCGATTGTGGTGCTATTTTTTTTTTGCCGACAAAAATGCCGTGTGGGAATGAAAATAGCTGGCCGCTGGTCGCAGTTCGTGGTGGTCGTTATTCCAAGGTCTTATAAAGAACAAAATTGGACGGGGGGATTTTTAACTGGCCGTTGTGGACAGGTGGTCGCTATTCCCAGGTGGTCGTTAGCACAGGTTTGACTGTATATCTATTTATTGTAATTATTGAAATTAATTAATTTAAAACATTATACTCAATGCATTTTAATGTTAGTAATACAGGGATCATTTTACAGGGCGAAGTTCTCTCCCTAAATTGTCTGACTTATTTTGAGTTGAGGGAGAAGTAGTTTTTCACTATATAAAACAAAGTATTGTTTACTCATACGGCCATATGATAAGTATTACTAACTAGATTGGTCAGTAAGCGAGGCTTACGGAATACCCCCCGCGTGGGCCCAGGTACCCCTAAAATATGTAAAAATTTCCAAGTGTGTGGGCTTGTGACCTTGACTCTGGGATTAGCGCGAGCGGCATGAACGTGAATTTGTCACAGGGTGGTAGAGGTCCATTGGAGCAATGAGTGTGTGAAATGTGAAGCAGATCCGAGCAAGGAAATAGAAGTTATAACCGATTTCTCTGATGTTAAGTTTTGTAAAGAGACTACCGTATAACCTCGAAGTAACGCCCCTGGAGGCGTTACATTTTACAAAAGGGGGGGGGGGGGTTTATTAGCCAGTAAAAAAAAAAGAAAAAGAAAAAAAAAGAATTTTTTTTTACCAAGGACCGCCAATTTCAAACAAATAAGGATTTAAGGATTATTTGTGTTTGAAATTGGCGGTCATTGGTAAATATTTTAATTTTTTTTATTTAGGGGGAGGGGGGCGTTTATTAGGAGGGGGGGGGGTGGGGGGGGCGTTAATTGGAGGTATACGGTATGTATGTGACGTTGACCTCGAGATCAGCGGGGATTTGTCACAGCATATGAAATATTAAGAATTTTCAATGAAAGAAATAGAAGTTATAACATATTTCTCTGATGTTAAGTTTTGTAAAGAGACTAAGTATGTGACCTTGACCTTGGGATCAGCGGGGGTTGGACAGTCGTAGATTTGTCACAGCATGATAGTACAACCTTAGAGGAATGCACAAGTGAAATAATAATAATTTTCAATGAAGGAAATAGAAGTTATAACTTATTTCTCTGATATTAAGTTTTGTAAAGAGACTAAGTATTTGACCTTGACCTTGGGATCAGCGGGGGTTGGACGGTCGTGGATTTGGCACAGCATGGTAGTAGAGCCTTACAGGAATGCATGTGTGACATATTAAGCATTTTAGATGAAGGAAATAGAAGTTAGAACAATATTTCTCTGATGTTAAGTTTTGTAAAGAGACTAAGTATTTGACCTTGACCTTGGTATCAGCGGGGGTTGGATGGTCGTGGATTTGGCACAGCATGGTAGTAGAGCCTTACAGGAATGCATGTGTGAAATATTAAGCATCTTAGATGAAGGAAATAGAAGTTATAACAATATTTCTCTGATGTTAAGTTTTGTAAAGAGACTAAGTATTTGACCTTGAC
This sequence comes from Conchocele bisecta, assembly GCA_029237695.1. Lineage (NCBI taxonomy): Eukaryota > Metazoa > Mollusca > Bivalvia > Lucinida > Thyasiridae > Conchocele > Conchocele bisecta. The sequence goes on along the minus strand of CM055265.1, from coordinate 154,309,873 downwards.
CTTGGGATCTGCGGGGGTTGGACGGTCGTAGATTTGGCACAGCATGTTAGTAGAGCCTTACAGGAATGCATGTGTGAAATATTAAGCATTTTAGATGAAGGAAATAGAAGTTATAACAATATTTCTCTGATGTTAAGTTTACGGACTAAGTATTTGACCTTGACCTTGGGATCTGCGGGGGTTGGACGGTCGTGGATTTGGCACAGCATGGTAGTAGAGCCTTACAGGAATGCATGTGTGAAATATCAAGCATTTTAGATGAAGGAAATAGAAGTTATAACAATATTTCTCTGATGTTAAGTTTACACGGACGCACGGACGGACGCACGGACGTACGGACGCACGGACGGACGGACAACCTGTATACCCCCCCCACAACTCGTTGCGGGGTGTATAATAAATGCATGATATGCCACTTTGTGTTAGTTACATATACTACTATACATTTAACCGCCAATAAGCGGGTAAAATTCTGCAAATATATGGGCACCTAGAAGATCATTCGGGCAAGTAAATTTTTCAAGCCCACTTGCCAGAAGTGCAAGTGTCTCAAAAAGTTTTTCGTGAAGACTGCTATTGTAGTATAATATGGAGTGGAACATCGCAAACCAATCTAAACAGATTATATATAAATTACAACAAGAGTTGTCAGAAGACAACGAAGCTCGCCTGTTGGCAGACTTCACTCATACTTGGCACAGTTGCATAACATAACTTGACCTTGGGTTAAGGGGCGTGCGGTGGACCTTGACATTGGGGTCAGTGGTGCAAGGTGGGTCGTGGGTTTGCTATAGCATAATATAGCATATTAAGATGAATGCATGTATGAAATATCAAGGCGCTCCCTGAAAACAGAAGTAAAACGAAATTTAACCCAACGTTAAGTTTATGAACGCACTAAGTTGGTGATTTTCTACAGCATGATAGCTATTCACATGAGGAATGCATGTATGAATGTGCTAAGTTTGTGACCTTGACCTTGGGGAAAGGGGTGGGGGTGGGTCATGGATTTGCTGTAGCACAATAGAGGATCATCAGATATATGCATGTATGAAATATCAAAGCGTTTCCTGTAAAGAAACAGAAGTTACACAACATTTACCCCAACGTTAAGTTTATGAACATGCTAAGTTTGTGACCTTGACCTTGGGGTAAGGGTTGGGTGGTGGGTTGTGGATTTGCTACAGCATGATAGAGGGTCATCTGAGGAATGCATGTATGAAATATCAATGCGTTCCATGAAAGGAAACAGATGTTAATTATAAGACATTTACCCCAACATTAAGTTTATGAATGTGCTAAGTTTGTGACCTTGACCTTGGGGTAAGGGGTAGGTCATGTATTTGCTATAGCACAATAGAGTATCATCAGATGAATGCATGTATGAAATATCAAGGCGTTCCATGAAAGGAAACAGATGTTATAAGACATTTACCCCAACGTTAAGTTTATGAATGTGCAAAGTTTGTGACCTTGACCTTGAGGAAAGGGGTGGGAGGTGGGTCATGGATTTGCTACAGTACGATAGAGTATCATCAGATGAATGCATATATGAAATATCAAGGTATTTGCTGTAAATAAACAGAAGTTACACAACACTTACCCCAACGTTAAGTTTATGAACATGCTAGGTGTGTGACCTTGACCTTGGGGTAAGGGTTGGGTGGTGGGTCATGGATTTGCTACAGCATGATAGAGGGTCATCTGAGGAACGCATGTATGAAATATCAAGGCGTTCCATGAAAGGAAACAGATGTTATAAGAAATTTACCCCAACATTAAGTTTATGAATGTGCTAAGTTTGTGACCTTGATCTTGGGGTAAGGGTTGGGTGGTGGGTCATGGATTTGCTACAGCATGATAGAGGGTCATCTGAGGAACGCATGTATGAAATATCAAGGCGTTCCATGAAAGGAAACAGATGTTATAAGAAATTTACCCCAACGTTAAGTTTATGAATGTGCTAAGTTTGTGACCTTGATCTTGGGTAAGGTTGGGTGGTGGGTCATGGATTTGCTACAGCATGATAGAGGGTCATCTGAGGAACGCATGTATGAAATATCAAGGCGTTCCATGAAAGGAAACAGATGTTATAAGAAATTTACCCCACAACGTTAAGTTTATGAATGTGCTAAGTTTGTGACCTTGACCTTGGGGTAAGGGTTGGGTGGTGGGTCATGGATTTGCTACAACATGATAGAGGGTCATCTGAGGAATGCATGTATGAAAGAACAAGGTGATCCATGAAAGGAAACAGAATTTATAAGACATTTACCCCAACGTTAAGTATGTGGACGCCGACGCCACGCCGACGACGCCGGGGGTAAGCCATTAGAAACAAAATTGCTACCCTGCTACGCTATCTCTCCACTAGATACCATATCATAGGCCACTCGTGTAGCTAGTATGCCATAAGCTCTTATGCGCTTCGTGCAGGCGAGCTAAAAACAGATGTTATAAGACATTTACCCCAACGTTATGTTTATGAATGTGCTAAGTTTGTGACCTTGATCTTGGGGTAAGGGATGGGTGGTGGGTCATGGATTTGCTATAGCATGATAGAGTATCATCAGATGAATCCATGTATGAAATATGAAAGCGTTCCCTGTAAATAAACACAAGTTACACAACATTTACCCCAACGTTAAGTTTATGAACATGCTAAGTTTGTGACCTTGACCTTGGGGTAAGGGTTGGGTGGTGGATCGTGGATTTGCTACAGCATGATAGAGGGTCATCAGATGAATGCATGTATGAAATATGAAGGCATTCCCTGTAAATAAACAGAAGTTACACAACATTTACCCCAACGTTAAGTTTATGAACATGCTAACTTTGTGACCTTGACCTTGGGGTAAGGGTTGGGTGGTGGGTCGTGGATTTGCTACAGCATGATAGAGGGTCATCTGAGGAATGCATGTATGAAATATCAAGGTGTTCCATGAAAGGAAACAGATGTTATAAGAAATTTACCCCAACGTTAAGTTTATGAATGTGCTAAGTTTGTGACCTTGACCTTGGGGTAAGGGTTGGGTGGTGGGTCATTGATTTGCTACTGCATGATAGAGGGTCATCTGAGGAATGCATGAATGAAATAACAAGGTGATCCATGAAAGGAAACGTAAGTTATAAGACATTTACCCCAACGTTAAGTTTATGAATGTGCTAAGTTTGTGACCTTGACCTTGGGGTAAGGGTTGGGTGGTGGGTCATGCATTTGCTACAGCATGATAGAGGGTCATCTGAGGAATGCATGTATGAAATATCAAGGCGTTCCATGAAAGGAAACAGATGTTATAAGAAATTTACCCCAACGTTAAGTTTATGAATGTGCTAAGTTTGTGACCTTGACCTTGGGGTAAGGGTTGGGTGGTGGGTCATGGATTTGCTACAGCATGATAGAGGGTCATCTGAGGAATGCATGTATGAAAGAACAAGGTGATCCATGAAAGGAAACAGAATTTATAAGACATTTACCCCAACGTTAAGTATGTGGACGCCGACGCCACGCCGACGACGCCGGGGGTAAGCCATTAGAAACAAAATTGCTACCCTGCTACGCTATCTCTCCACTAGATACCATATCATAGGCCACTCGTGTAGCTAGTATGCCATAAGCTCTTATGCGCTTCGTGCAGGCGAGCTAAAAACAGATGTTATAAGACATTTACCCCAACGTTAAGTTTATGAATGTGCTAAGTTTGTGACCTTGATCTTGGGGTAAGGGATGGGCGGTGGGTCATGGATTTGCTATAGCATGATAGAGTATCATCAGATGAATCCATGTATGAAATATGAAAGCGTTCCCTGTAAATAAACACAAGTTACACAACATTTACCCCAACGTTAAGTTTATGAACATGCTAAGTTTGTGACCTTGACCTTGGGGTAAGGGTTGGGTGGTGGATCGTGGATTTGCTACAGCATGATAGAGGGTCATCAGATGAATGCATGTATGAAATATGAAGGCATTCCCTGTAAATAAACAGAAGTTACACAACATTTACCCCAACGTTAAGTTTATGAACATGCTAACTTTGTGACCTTGACCTTGGGGTAAGGGTTGGGTGGTGGGTCGTGGATTTGCTACAGCATGATAGAGGGTCATCTGAGGAATGCATGTATGAAATATCAAGGTGTTCCATGAAAGGAAACAGATGTTATAAGAAATTTACCCCAACGTTAAGTTTATGAATGTGCTTGTAGTATGAAATAACAAGGTGTTCCATGAAAGGAAACGGAAGTTATAAGACATTTACCCCAACGTTAAGTTTGTGGACGCCGACGACGCCGACGACGCCGGGGTTATGCCATAAGCTTTTCTGCACTTCGTGCAGGCGAGCTAAAAACGAGCATGTAAAATAATTTAGGACTATAATTATACTGATATAGTTAAAAGTATGGATGAACTGAAATTACTTAGCATCTAGATATATGAACGGGTATTTTTAAGAAAAGCAAAATTCATTTTAATGTTAATAAATCAGAAATGCCATCCTACATTAATGAAATGTTTCATGTACGGCCACCAAATGAAAATTTACCAACTCTAAGATCCACAACTTCAAGTAATTATATTACACCTAGACCATACGAGGAAATCTTTAAAGAAAGCATATCTTATTCAGGTTCCATTATTTGGAACTGTTAACCAAGCAAGTTAAAAACAATAGAGACAAGAAATAATTTTCATTGTGAATGTATTCAATGGATAAAAGATAAATGAATCACCCATGTAATTCCGTGTATAGGGATAAGAATTGATGTATAATGCCTGGCATATACATAATGTGAAAATACATGTTTGTGTTTATTTTATTTTGTTAAAATGTAAATACATATAGTTTGTGGTTCAATCCCTGATCAGGCTAGTTTTTTTTTTTATTACTTGGATTACAGATTTGTTTTGGCTACGGTAAGTGGCCTCTGTGTGGTCCAAAAAAAAAAATCAAAAAAATCTTGATTTCTCTTTTTTTTATTAATGGTCACCGGGTGGTAAAAAAACAAACAAAAAAAAAACACTTTTGTGTTGCTAAAATGTTTGTTTGATGAAAAAGACACAGAAAGGCATATGCTATGAAGTAAAAACTATTGCAATAATAAGTACTGCAGAAATGGGGCATATGGCATATGACAAGTGTAGACCCAGTTCAGCCTGCACATCTGCACAGTCAGATCAGGGTCTGCAATGTTTGCTACTCAGTCGGGGAGACGAGCAGGGCATACATTTGACGAAAATGTGGACGACAACGGAAAAAGCAGGCGCGACAATAATTGAACTCCGTTGAAGGGTTTGCTTTACAGACAGATAAATGAACATGCGTTTCATCTCACACTGTTTGCAATATAGCAAATGTTATCAACTCGACAAACAACTAGAAAATGTGTTCATAGAACACAGATGCCCCACATATCGCTTTGATAATAAATGAGGCCAAATTCCAAGTCAAATTTTTTTTTACCTCAGCATTAAAGTTTTTGAAGCACCAAGTATGTGACCTTGACCCTGGGCTTGGCGGGGCAGGACGAACGTGGATTTGGCACAGGGCAGTAGAGGATCATTAGAGCAATGTGTATATGAAGTATGAAGCTGATCCGTGAAAAGGAACAGAAATAATAAGATATTTACCCGAGCGTTAAAGTTTTTGAAGCACCAAGTATGTGACCTTGACCCTGGGCTTGGCGGGGGCAGGACAAACGTGGGTTTTGCACAAGGTGGTAAAGGACCATTAGAGCAATGCGTATATGAAGTATGAAGCTGATGCGTGAAAGAAAACAGAAATTATAAGATATTTACCCGAGCGTTAAAGTTTTTGAAGCACTAAGTATGTGACCTTGACCCTGGGCTTGGCGTGGGCAGGACAAACGTGGATTTGGCACAGGACAGTAGAGGACCATTAGAGCAATGCGTATATGAAGTATGAAGCTGATCCGTGAAAGGGAACAGAAATTATAAGATATTTACCTGAGCGTTAAAGTTTATGAAGCACAAAGTATGTGACCTTGACCCTGGGCTTGGCGGGGGCAGGACGAACGTGGATTTGGCACAGGACAGTAGAGGACCATTAGAGCAAAGCGTATATGAAGTATGAAGCTGATCCATGGAAGGAAATAGAAATTATAAGATATTTACCAGAGTTAAAGTTTTTGAAGCACCAAGTATGTGACCTTGACCCTGGGCTTGGCGGGGCAGGACGAACGTGGATTTGGTACATGGCGGTAGAGGACCATTAGAGCAATGTGTATATGAAATATGAAGCAGATCGGTCAAAGGATGAAGAAATTATGAGACATTTACCCGAGCGTTAAAGTTTTGTGACGGACGGACGGACGGACAGACGGACGGACGGGACGGACGGACAAGGGTAACACTAAATGCCCCCTCTACTATTGTGGTGGGGCATAAAAAGGCCTTACTGACTTGGCAATCAGAATAGCCTCACATCAGAGGGTGTATCTGCACAGTCTTAACAGGCTATGTACTGCATTTGCTATTGAATTGGGTAACGATTCCTGATTTTTCAAACAAGAACTGCAGGGCCGTATGGTGTTGCATATAATATGTGTTACAGTGGCTCAATATGCTACTATATATCAGTGCGTCTTACAAAATTTAACTAGAGAAAGTGAGCAGGGGCTCACGTATACACCCGGCCGCCGCCTGGACCGACAAATAAAAACTTTAACGCAAATATTTTTAAAAAAAAAAAAAATTTAACGCAAATTTCTTAGTAATTTTACCTTGACCTTCGACATGAAGGCCGCATGGGTGTGGTATGGAATGAAAATATGGATGATGATAAGGAAGTATTTCAAGTTTGAAGTCAATCCGACTTACCGTTGCAGAAATAATGGGTACCCGAAAAATTTAACGCAAAGTAATTTGACCTTGACCTTGGACATGAAAGCCGCATGAATGTGGTATGGTATGAAACTATGGATGATGGTAAGGAGGTATATGAAGTTTGAGGTCAATCCGACTTACCGTTACATGAGATAATGGGCACCCAAAAACTTTAACGTGGACGGACGGATTACGAAAACTATATACCCTTCGACATACTTCGTATGCCGGGGGAGGGTGCCGGGGGAGGGTTGGGGGGGGGGGGGGTATAATGAGACACGTCATGTGATTTTGTACCTAAGAAGATGTGAGATTTGTCATGAAATATGTTTACAAAATTATTGACAGTTTCCGTAAATGAGGTCGAAAGTTGACAAAACGTTCAGAGCAAATGAAAATTCCGCATTTGTTATGAAACTTTTGTCAATTTACAGAAAACATCATTTTCTGTAAATACCGTATATGTCATGATAAATCTCACATCAGGTACAAAATCACATGGATTGTCTCAAATAATGAGCCCTAAGGCAGTGGTACCATTCATCTAAAGAGACTTACCCAGCAAGAATAGAAGGTGTAGGTGGCAGCTTTAGTCCTTACCCTGCAAAATAGAATGAGAATTAGAACAACGCAATGGCTGGACTAGCCAATGGCTACCAGTACTCTTTCCTGTAAATACAAGAACATGATTATCAGTCGTGCATAAGGTATTATTCCTGTTGAAAAATAAAGTCATTTACAGTACAAGTATCAAATATAAACACTTTAAAATTACCAAAATCCATACATCATAAGAACACAGCCTGATTGCTATTTACTACACATTTATTTCTGAAATAATATCATAGACATTTATTAGATTTATAATACATTTCAGATAAAAGTCACATGCATTAAAGGTACATGCCCACTCAGTAGGCACAAAATGTTCTTTATACCAGAGACATCATCTGAGATATTTTCTGGCAAAATAAACATTCATTCACCATTACCCCATGCATTGATTGACATTATTATACATTTTGTATATCAGACATAAATTCCACACTGATATCAAGGGCGATAACTGTGTTTCCTTAAAAAATGTTAACAGACATTACTATTTATTCTCTCTATTTATTTTTTGATGCGCAATGATCATACTTTATAATCTGTCGAAAATATTAATTTTTCAGGTGACGCATTTCATTAATATAAATAATTAAAAAATGTGCTGCCTCATTTGCATATGAAAATAGCCCGATACCACCGCGCGTCACTATCAGTAAAATTAACATTACTAAATAATTATATCTGTATAGCGGGCACTAGTAATTTTAGAACTGGTGGAATAGTGACACAGTTATACACTTATTTAATTCCTATAAAGAACATGTTGTGCCTACTGAGTGGGCATGTACCTTTAATACAATGAATACATATTATATCGTGTAGAAATATGAGATCAGATAATTGTAATTTATATGGCGACAAAGTTTGCATAGTATCAGTGTGTATATTGTGAACAACTACTTGTTTGGTCTTGTTGTTTCAACAGTTTGTTCAACAAAAACTGCAGCACATTTTATACACAAACTAGAAAATGTGGTCTGTTGACGCACTTAGCTATTTCAGAAACTCTTACAAAAACTTTCAAATAAATAAACAGACGGATGTACGTACGATCAGTAGCGAGGGTAATTGTATTAATGTGCAATGATGTACAGTTACTAAGTACCGCATGTGTGCAATATGAAGATATTAACTGAAGGCAAACAGAAATTATAGGTGATTTGAGAAACTGTTGTTAGAAATTTTTTTTAAATAAATAAACAGACAGTCGGACGGACGGACGGACGGACGGACGTACAATCTGTAGCGTGGGTAATTGTATTAATGTGGAAGGATGTGTCGTTAATGGATATGTGCAATATGTGCAATGGATATGTGCAATATAAAGATATTAGGTGAAGGCAAACAGAAACTGTTACAAAAATGTTCAAATAAATAGACAGACAGACGGACGGATGTATGATCAGTAGCGAGGCCGGGTAATTGTATTAATGTGGAATGATGTATAATTACTTCGTAATACATGTGTGCAATATGAAGATATTAGCTGAAAGCAATCATGAACTTATTACTGATTGAGAAACTCTTACAACAAAGACTTTCAAATAAATAAACAGACAGGGCCCGGTTGTTCAAAACACCAGTTAGCTTAACGGACTGTTAAATCCTTAACGGACTGTTAAATCCTGAACTGAATGGTTAAAATCTCTGTTTAACAGAGATTTTAACCATTCAGTTAAGGATTTAACAGTCCGTTAAGCTAAGCTTTGAGCAACCGGGCCCAGATGGACAGAAGTATGATCAGTAACGAGGGTAACATTAATGTGAACGATGTATAGTTACTAAGTAATGCATGTGTGCAATATGAAGATATTATTTAAGACACTCTTACAAAACCTTTCAAAATATAAACGGACGGACGGACGAACAGGGTGAAACCTATAGGGCACCGCCAATTCTCGGCGGGGCCCTAATTAAGGTACATGTACATCTAAATACACAAACATTATTACATAATTCTCGTTCGAAGTGAAGTATAATCATATTCTGTAAATACAAAAATGTGCATATCAAGACAAGTCAATGAATTACATATAATTTGGAGTATACACACAAATTAACTACAGGTAATTAATCTAATTATACATGTAATAGGTAATTAACAATCAACTATATTTGAGACAAACAACGTGATTTTACATGAAAAATATTTACAGAAACGTTTATATTTTCAGTAAATGACATCAAAAGTTAACAAAATGTTCATAGCATTTGCGATTCCACATTTGCTCTGATGGCAAATATAGTATTTATTTTAAATATTTTTTTATGAAAAATCGCACATCTTCCTAGGTAGAAAATCACCTGTAGCCGATTTCATCAAAATTGCAAAATATACTTACCGGTATGCAGCAAAGTATACTTTGAGGGAGTAATCATTTATTTTTCCCGAAATGCATTATTTCATATAGAACTAAAGACTGCATATATTTGATGATTACAAGTATGCAGAAGTTATTATACTGGATTTATTACATTATCACAGCCAAAATGGCTGTGATAATGTAATAAATTCAGTATAATAAAAATTTATAAATTTATCCTTAAATTGAAGATTTCTCCCTCAAAGTATACTTTGCTAGAAAAGTATACTTTGCAATGTTGGTGAAATAGGCTACAGGTCTGTCTCATTTGACAATGAAGATGGAAACTTATATTTTATCTATCACAGGCTCACAAATCTCTAAACTTCTACATAATTATTATGATGACCTGTAACATAAGATTACCATATCCATGATACAAGCGGCGACATTCCTGAAGTAATACACCTTTGCTATGTACATACACCATCATAAAATGTTGTGCAACAGCTTATATCGGACAGACAAACAATCAATCCATATTTTACGTAATATAAATATCAAATTAAAGTTTCCAGAAGCACAAGGGAAACTAGAGACAGTGAGCAGGGGCTCGCGTATACACCCGGTCACCGCCTGGACCGACAAATAAAAAGTTTTAACATTTTGAAAACTTTAACGCAAATTTCTAAGCAATTTGACTTTGACCTTGGACATGAAGGCCGCATGGGTGTGGTATGGAATGTCAATATGGACGATGATAACGATGTATACGAAGTTTGAAGTCAATCCGACTTACCGTTGCAGAGATAATGGGTACCCGAAAACTTAATGCAAATCTTACGGATGCAAATTTCTAAGTAATTTGACCTTGACCTTGGACATGAAGGCCGCATAGGTGTGGTATGGAATGAAAATATGGATGATGATGAGGAAGTATATGAAGTTTGAAGACAATCATAAATAACGTTGATAATGGGTACCCGAAAACTTTAATGCAAATCTTACGGACGGATGGAATTATGAAAACTATATACTCCTCGACATACTTCGTATGCCGGGGTATAATTAACACATATTGTTTATCCCTCGTGTCCAGGCAGAACATACTCGACACGCGCTATTTATTAAAGCACTCCTTCATGCAACTAGAATAGCCCCAATATCATACTAGAATATTTCAATAATAGAATATTACAACCAAAATCTTAACTCTTTGCATGCTAGCGGTGAAAATATCTGCCAAACAAATTAGGAATATATTTTTTATTTCTCTCTGTAAATATGTATTGGAATTTCATTAGAATTGAGTCCTCAGGACTCGATTCTAATGAAATTCCGAGACATATTCATGATATTTACAAGGAGAAATAAAAGACAATATGATGATTTTTGTCCGCTATTTATAGCCCACAAGTTTCCCAGCATGCAAAGAGTTAACTCCAGCATTTTGAGTGGTTGATCAAAATACTTAGTCCGAATTGAAGAGGTTTTATAACATTGCGGCTAGAACTACCTGTATACCAGAACATCCATGTTAATAGACAGCAGAACCGCACACTCAGTATGCTTGTATTACGCACTAATACGCATTCATTGTAATTGTGTATATAGAGAATATCAGGCCAGTGCCTTTTGACAGCAAGTTTATCAAGCAATGTTATAAAACATGTGGAATTCCGAGGCTTGCTAAGGAATTCCTATCGTTTCCGAACAGAGCCTGATGAGCTTTATATCCATTAGGTAACGTGTTATACTAGTCGATGAACATATACATGTATAACATGGTTGGTGTTGAGAAAAAATGTAAAATACGTCGAGTCATGACATTTAAGCTATTCCGTAATATCATGTGATGCCCTTTGACAAATGGAAAGTCAGCGAAAGTAGTTGTGACCCAGATATCCATATCTAGTCAATGCAGGATATAATTATTTGTTATCAGTCAATGTGTATTCGGTCAATGAATGATGAGTTACATTGTAAATTACGAATGATCATCATGATCCAATCAATATTGATAATAAAATGTGTGTAACTTTTTTTATATTTCCATGTGTGTGATTGAACGTGACTGACACAGTTAATGTGTTCACTTTTGTTTTCAATCACTCGCTTTAGAAAATGCAGTGGTACAGTTAAAAGCAAGCACATTTCACAGCCACTTGTTATTAAGAGTTGCTATTATAACAGCATTCGAAATCTTTGCAACTGAAAAGAAAAGAAAACAGTTGAACAGATCATTAAACAAAGCAATATGGTGGATGAAGGAACAAAACACATGAATGGCTGGATTGGATGAATGCAGTTTGTACTTCAATTGATTCGAATGAAGGATGAACAAGAAATGCGTCTGTCGAACGCAGATGCCACCTGCAGCAGAGAGACCGGTGGCATAAAAAGATCAAGTGAGCAAGTGTTATTTATAAGTCATGTTTGGACAGACAATTGTATAGAGTAACATCCTTTTCAATTATTTTTAAATACAAGATGATCGCGAGGAGTGTCGAGCCCACTGAACGAGGCAATCGCCAAGAAGGTCAAGGTCACGAAGGTCAAGGTCACAATATGAGGAAGTCCAAAATTATTGATATGAAGGTCACGATCACGAAGGCCAATGTCACACAAATGACACTGGGTGGATAGCCATCAAAGTGAGGAAGGAAGCTATTGGTGAAGTTTGGTAATGATCCGACTAACGGATCAAGATATATTCAACGTTAGGGCGTACACAAAAACTTATTGGCACAACAGTCAAGGTGACGGTCAAGGTCACCGGAATGATACTGGGTGGATCGCTATCAATGGTAGGAAGCTATGAAATTTGGTAATGATATGACTAACGGGGTCAGGAGATAGATCAACGTAGTTGACACGAATGTGCGGGTCACCAAGGTCAAGGTCAGCTGAATTACACTGGTAGATATCCATCAATGTGAAAAAGTTATTGATAAAGTTGGGAAATTATCTGAATAATGAATCAAGAGATATTCAACGTTTGGATGTACGTCCAAAAATATTGACATGAAGGTCAACGTCACCATGGTCACGGTCACCTGAATGAGACTAAGTGGATAGACATCAATGTGAAGAAGCAATTTATGAAGTTTGGTAAAGGATCCGACTAACGAATCAGGAGCTATTCAAAATGTGTACGTACGTACACAATTATTGATACAAAGGTTAAGGTCACCAAGGTGGATAGCCATCAATGTGAGAAAGATATGGACGAAATTTGGTAATGATCCAACTAAAGGATCAAGAGATATGGGAAATTTGGCTACGTCAATAATTTACGTCCCACAAAGGTTAAGGTCACCAAGATGAAGGTCAATGTCACCCGAATGACAGTGGGTCGATAGCCATCAATGTGAGAAAGCTATTGATGAAATGTTGTAATGATCCGACTAACGGATCAAGAGATATGGGAAAAGGTTAAGGTCACCGAGGTGAATGTCAAGGTCACCCAAATGACAGTGTTTGTTTGTTTGTTGGTGTTTAACGGCCTATCAACAGCTAAGGTCACGTAAGGCCGGGAAAACAGGTTGAATCCCGTTTTAACCTGCTGCATTGGGTGGAAATCCCAAAATCAGAACGGAATATTTACAATGAGAAAAAATATATTCAGCCCTGCAATTAGAATATCCCGACCTGGTGCCAGGTCCATACCAAATTCACTTAGCCCCTTCCCCTAAAATAGGATTACGAATTATCGTAATACTCACATTAGGGGTATAACCAGATTCAACTGTCACATACAAACTGCCAAATACGTATGTGAGGGTAAAAAATGTGAGAAACCTATTCATGAAAGTTGGTAATGATCCAACTAACGTATCAAGAGGCTACGTCCAAAATTTACGTCCCACAAAGGTTAAGGTCACCAAGGTGAAGGTCACCCAAATAATAGTGGGCGATAGCCATCAATGTGAGAAAGGTATTTATGAAATTTGGTAATGATCTGACTAACGGATCAAGAGATAGGAGAAATTTGGCTACCCCCAAAATTTACGTCCCACAAAGGTTAAGATCACCAAGCGGAAGGTCAGTGTCACCCGAATCACACTGGATGGATAGCTATCAATGTGAGGAAGCTATTGATGAAGCTTGATAATTATCCGATTAACAAATCAAGAGATATGTGAAATTTAGCTACGTCCAAACTTTACGTCCCAAATTGTTGACTACATATTTGAGCTGAGAGATTACTAGCAACCCACGACAATCATGTTGCGCCTCTGAAGGAATCGGAAGAAGTTAATATGTTAAACAACCATGAATTGCAGGAACTGAACCAAACCATGTCCCAGATAATAGTATTACACACAGGATATTTGAACTGAAAATCGGGCAGCTTGATAGGCAAAACTGAGAACAACAGTTCCTGGTTTCAAGTATGATATTTGTCTGAACACTGTGAAAGATTTACATTCACAGTGTCTGGATATTGAGGAAAGAAAAGAAGAATGCAAAACAGTCAAAGCAATGGCATGTGTTAAAAGACAGATGCTCTATTGCAAAAGCTAGAGGTGCTAATCAAGTAACAACATGTTAGTGGAGGTGGCACTGAGGCACAAGCCTGACAATGCTATGGCCTACCTGACCTCAATAGAAAATATGATGTCTGATTAAGAAAATTAATTAGCTAAAATATACCATTACGGTACCTTAAATTTGCAAGCGAATAATTTGTATCTCATAGATCACCTGCTCACTTGCACAAGTCGATAAAAATATGAAAACTAATACATATATGCAAGAATGCACAAGTGCTTAGAGTCCACTGCACATACTTGTTAGTTTAATGAACTATGGACCTTGGATGTCATCAGGATAAATTGGTACTGCATATATGAAATGATACCAGTGTTTAAAAATTAATTTCAAGTAGGTATTGTGAAAATGTAATCAACAATGTTCAAACAAGTTGAATAGTTGTAGCATTTGATCATGAAGCTTTGTCTAAAAATACTAACACTCTACTGAAAAGCTACTGCTGTATTGCTTTAGATCTGATAGCACTGAAATCCAAGATCCACAATAAAGACTAAAGAACTTAGGCCTTGACAGCTTACTACACCCAGCCATGCATTTGATTATTGGCAACTAATTGCGATAAGTAAGAATGACCAGAACAGAGTACATGAAAACATTGCTGTAGTTATCACACATGTACATGAAGTGTCCAAAAAGAAAAATTTAAAAAACATTGGCATATTTTTCGAACTTGTATACATGGTGTACAATAGAGAGCAGTCAAATTGTCTTCTGCAGTAAAATGATCGCATACAAGTTTAATATATATATTACCAAGAAAACCCATTTGCAAAATTAAGAATGTTTACAACGCAATGCCAATTATGTAAAATTAAATCTAAACTATGAACTTTGTTAATTATACTTCAAACATGGCAAATAAGCCATAACCTTCCTATTAGGTGACAACTAGGAATGGCAAAAAAAGCAATGTATTAATCATACATGTACTATGAACATATGCTTGTATGTCGTGTTATGGGGATAGCACACCATTTCAGATCTAGGTGCATGCATCAAAATATATCTACCATTGATGCCCAGAAATCGTCTTCATCATCCTTTGTCTCTGGTTCATCATCAAAATTGTTTCGTCTCTTGAATACCAGCGGCTTTTCAGTGTCAGTTTTATCTTCATCTTTCACTTCTTTCTTACTCTCCTCTTTTTTAGCATCATTACCTTCCTTTTGCTCACTTTCACCCTTAGATTTATCACTTTCACTATTTTCCTCTTTCACATCACTCTCACTTTCTGCCTTACTCCCTCCTTTCACACCAGATTCATACTCTTTCTTCTTATTTTCCTCTTTGTCCTCTGTAACTTTCTCAGATTCTTCTCTTTTGCCATCTTCTGACTTTTTATAATCTTTCGTTTTGTCTTCACTGGGGACATCAGCCCAGAAATCTGACTCTTCTTCATCATCAAAATCCTTCTTGCGCTTAAATAACAATGGTTTATCCTCCTTTTTCACTTCTGCCTTTTTTACCTCATTTTCCTCAGATTCCTTATTCTTCGCTTCCTCCTTTGGCTCTTCTTTTTCTTCTGTGTGTGTGTCTTTTTTTGGTTCCTTTTCATCTGTCTTAGCCTCAGCTATTTCTTCCGTTTTAGAGTCGTCTTTCTTCTTACCTTCTTCACTGGGGACATCAGCCAAGAAATCAGTATCCGCTTCATCATCATAATCCTTCTTGCGCTTAAATAACAATGGCTTATCCTCTTTCTTCTCTTCTGGCTGTTTTGTTTTCTCAGATTCTTTATCATTTGCCTCCTTCTTTGGTTCTACTGTTTCTTCGGCTTTAGCTTCTTTCTTTGTTTCTTCCTTTTCATCTTTTGTTTCAGATAAGTCTTCCTTCGTCGTCTCATCTTTTGTGTCTGTTTTCTTGTCAACTTCACTGGGAATGTCGGCCCAGAAATCACCCTCTTCTTCTTCAGCATACTCCTTCTTGCGTTTAAATAACAAAGGCTTGTCCTCCTTTTTCTCTTCCGATTTCTTTTCTTCTGTTTTCTCTTTCTCAGTTTCAGCTTGTTTAGTGCCATCCTTATCCTCCTTCAATTCTGCTATTTCTTCTTTCTGTTCCTCATCCTTCTTTTCGTCTTCCTTTTTATGATCATCATTTGGTACATTCGCCCATAAATCTCCTTCCTCTTCCTCATCATCATAATCTTTCCTGCGTTTAAACACCAGTGGCTTGTCCTTTTCTTTCTCTTTATTCTCATCTTCCTTGTCCTGTTTATTATCCTTATCTGTTCCCTTCTCTTTACTCTTGTCTTCTTCGTCCTTTTTCTTATCATCATCTGACTCGTCCTTCTTCTTATCATCCTTTACGTCATCGTCATCTGCCTTCTTGTCACCATCCGCCTCATCCTCTGTCTTTTTTGCATCTTCTTCTGCCACTTCCTCAATAGTCTTGTCTTTTTCCTCAGATTCCTTCTCGTCCCCACCATCAGTTTTCTCTTCATCTTTCTGAAAGCATAGACAGAACTAGGATAATAATAGTACAAAGGAGCAATACAATACAAAATGAGATAAAACAAACACATCATTATGTATACAATCTTTACAATTGACCCAGCCTAGTTTAATCTGGCCCCGTGCCATGTTGGATTTTGGTGGAGCCATGCTGCCCAAACAAATTTTTTTTTTACTATTACTATTCATTTTTAATACACTATTCAAATTTGCTGACACCCTTATAGGCATTATCATTATTCAACCAAAATTTTAAATTAACTTGAAAATGTGTTCAAAGTCGAAAATGGGAAGACAATCCATGTCTAGTACCGGTAAGTGAAATAATTGAGATGTATGAGCTTGCGAAAGGACTTACAAAGTTCTTGTCAAAAATGTAATTTTACATTTAAATCATGTTGATATATATAATTGGCTCTTAATATTACAAATTATATACTTACATTGATCTAAGGGAGATGACAATGTCGATGAGTGGGGAGGGAGAACTTCAGTTAACAGGTTCATGCTTCAAACACCAACTCTTCAAGATGCAAACTCAAATCTGTTCATTCCAAAACTTTCATTCACATAAATGGGCCAAAAACTGACAAAAGATGCCTCATAATATCCAAGACCAGTATAGCCTCAGATAGGCCTGCACATGTGTGCCATCTTACCAGAACCTACACTGCTCACATTTAGGCTGTGGCTAGAGAAATGGACTTTATCATGTTTATGGCAAGTGTGACTTATTTAGCTCAAGAGGGTGCCATTTCACTAAATGTTGTACGACTAAAAAATGTTTGTTAAGTGCAAATTCAGATTGTCTGGAAATTTTAATTGATGGATTTACATTTATTGAACATAAATGTAAATCCAATAATTGTTTACAAGAAAACATTGTTAATGTGAAATTCACAGACTATCATAATTTAGCACTTACGAACATTTTAGTGATACAAAGTTTAGTGAAAAGGCCCCCTGATCTGCTAGCACACTGTAACAGCCGTGTAATGGTGAAACATTGTTTAGAAGCATATGTTTACTGATGCAATGGCAAACAGTGCAGACACTGATCAGAACATGCAGATTTTCCAAATTGTGACACAAATATGTATGCACAGTGATCAGTAAAGTATCTTTTTGTCCAAAATGGCCCATTTGTAGAAGCTTATACATGTACCCAAGTGCAACACATCATTTTTCTCCATAAAACTATATGTTGTGGCCACCATTTGAACCATTTCACCGAGCATTCAAATGAGTGGTTGCAACTGATACTTTAATTGAAAAATAGAAAAAATGTATAAAATTTTCATGAAGGAGTTCTAAATGTAATTGATTAAACAATATTGATTTCAAATATTTGTTCATATATTAAACATTTTCAAAATATTTGTCATTTCTCAGAAGAAAGCAATGCCGTTCGTTCGGCTTATATTTAAGGGTGGGAATTGGCTTGACCACCTTCCATACCCGGGATATAGCCCAGTAAAGAAGAAGGCCCATGGTCGTCGGCCTGGTTTATATTTCTGAATTTTGATAAAGGTTGCATTTATTCAGTCTCCTATAAAAGTGTGCACCAAACATAGGAGAATCTATGCAGGTATGGTAACCTATAAAGCAATGCCTGCTTGTTGCGACTATCCATTTGAATATAGAGAGTGGTGAATAAAGTTCATGGTGTAGAATTGCTACATGTTTGGCGCTGATTCAACAATAATCAACATTACCTGCTAACATTGCAATACCATGCATAACAAACAACATGCATGTACTATTGCTAGCAATGAATTAACTTAATGGAATTCTATATACATCACAGACTAACGTCGCAGACCTTGGAGCCCGTCCACACATGCCTAAGTATTTATTAAAATATTAGACAAAAGATGACCAAACCATATTAAAATGGCATAAGTATGTTAATTCTATTAATACAAAAAAAAATCCCAAAATCAGAACGGAATATTTACTTCGAGAAAAAAATATTCAGCCCTGAAATTAGAATAACCTGACCTGGTGCCAGGTCCATAACACATCTAAGTCACTTGGCCCCTTCCCCTAAAATAGGATTACGAGGGGTATAACCAGCCTGAAAGGGGTATAACCAGATTCAACTGTCACATACAAAATGCCAAAGACGTATGTGAAGGCCAAACCAGGTCTCCAGTCGGAATTCCGGTAAAGACGAACCCCGATCGTTAGATTACATATCATCGCATGCTCCCACCTGCCACCCACGTTTCACCAATTGGATGGTGAACAGTGCAGACCCTGATCACAAGCTACAGTTCTCCAGTCCTTCACAGATCAAATAATTTATAAAAGGAATTGTATCTCCTTTCACTCTCGAGGATCAGAGGCAGTAGCTGAAAAAAAACTCTGAGGCTAGAAATATGAAAAAGTGAACGGGTTTAACATCCCACCAACAGCTATGGTCATATAGAGACGGGACGACAGTTTGAAGTCTCATCCAACAGACCAGTGGGATGGAAATACTATGAAAGTAATTGTTGATGCCCTAGACGATGTTTGAACCCACAACCTCCGGATTGAAGTCTGGTGTTCTAACCCGTAGGCCAGAACCCATCCCTTAGTAGTGGATTGCATAGCGTGAACCTTGATTTAATAGCGGCCGAAGTCCAAAATGAGTATTACCTTGACACATTGGAATCTGAGAATACATGTAAACCATTATACAGATGTAGTTATTAATAATTTCTGTATTTTGTACATGTATTACCGAATTTACCGGTATACTTTCATTGAGAACTAAGAAACATATCACACGTCTAAAATTGTATTCCAAATGTAATGTGTTCAGGCAATATACATGTAGTATCAGACCGATGGCCATCTGTTTGCATGATTACGGAAATCAGTCAAGCATGCAATTTAACAAAAACACACTCTGGTCTACAAAAACAAACAAGCATGATTAGTACTGTACTATGGAAGGTAATATCCGCCATAATTCTATTAGGCTTGATGCTTGCTTGCTGATGAGATTCTAAGTTCTATCCGTCTTATTACAATTCTATGTGGCTTGATGCTTGCTGACTGGTGCCATTACAACTTACTTTCATGTTATTTTATTTGTCATTCGTGTTTGTGACATTTGAAATCTTCTTGGTTGTAGTCTAAATTGCATGTGCATTTGGCTTGATGCTTTATTCATTTGCACTGTTTCAATGCGTTTGTGTTGATTACATTCTAAGTGACATCCGGAGTTCCATTATTGATTATTGCATCGCTGTTTTGCCATGCGTTTTGTTACCTCGTTTTGTTACCTCGATAAGCCACGCCCCTTGACAACAACAATTGCAACAGTAATTTGGGAACAACCATTAGGACGCCAGGTGCGCTGCTAAAACTTAAAATAGTTCTCCCTAAAATGATTTAATATGCTGGTACCCGTCCTACAATGCGTTGCTCTCTAAATTGGTTCCATGTCTCTAACGGTGTTGATGTAGATTGATGCCCCATTTTCTGTTGCGCCATGTTTAGGTTAAAAGACACCAAATAGTTTTACTGTATAATTTAACCGAATCCCAGCCAGTCTTTTCTACTTTCACTATTCGTATGGATGTTGTGGGACCAACCTCGTCATGTCCCCCAATATTGTTTACATTATTTGGCCACGGAAACTCTGTTTACATCACGTGACAAACAGGCTCAGTGTTTTCTTTTAAATGCTTCAAATATGCTGAAAACTGGTGTTAAAAACACCGCTTTTCTAACCTTAAACCTAGAGTGTACATGCCAGGTTATAATATAGGAGACACGTTTTTCTTTAATCTTTCAATCTGACATTTTTCTGGCAAAATGATTACCATTACCAGAAGTACTAATTGACATTATTATACTTTTGTATATCAAACGCGAAATGCCAGTTTGATATCAGGGGCGATACCCGTGGTTCCTTAAAATGATAACGGAAGCAACTATTTATTCCATTTATTTATTATTTGATGTGCAATGTCATACTACCGGTATATGATATGTCGATAAAAATATTTATTCAGCATTTAGTTGATATAAATAATTTAAAAATACTGCATCACTTGCATATGGAACTAGCTTGATACCACCGCGAGTATCAATGAGTACATTAAATATTACTAAATAATTATATCTGTGTCACTCGTAATTTTTAAAAGTGGTGAACTAGTTGCAATTATACACTTATTTAAGTTACATAGAGAAAAGTGTGTACCTACTAGATGGGACCCCAGCTTCAACAATAATTTAATCTATATTTTAATTAGTCAAGATCCAGAGCAGAATGGGTGCAGGTTATTGGAAATTAGGTCCCACAACATCCATAAGAAAAATGAAAGTGGCAGAGAATAGCAAAATGTGTGGTAACAGGTTAGTTTTTTAGGGAAAATCAATGGTTGTGGCCCACCTTAGTCTGATCCCGGACGGTTATTGGTTTGCATCGGTAACGGGCCAGTTTGACAGTCAACTTGTGTAAGTTACCATATGTGTAACTTACTATAAAAATGTGATTGTTTTCGTACATATGTAATTTAATTATGAGGATACATGTATGTATAAAACACATTAGTAAGTCAAACACCATACATACATATGCTATTTAGTTAATATAGGTTAGAGAATAACAAATGGTGCGAAATCTTCAAGACGGTAAAAATAGTCTGGTATGAACAAAATTGTGCGGGTGTTTTGAGGTCACTGACACAGTTTGCTTGCAAATTGATCCATTACTACCTACCCAGTTTCACTTGAGGAACATGATGGTCATGTGATGTAAACAGAGTTTCCGTGGCCCAAAAAAATAATGTAAACAATATTGGGGAACATGACGAGGTTGGATATTTCTGTCTTAGGAGTAAGCGAAGCTATTGTTTAATTCATGCAGAACCAGTACTGACCGGCTGCAGGTCATGTACAAGTAGGTCCCACAACATCCATACGAATAATGAAAGTAGGAGAGACTGACCTTATTGGATGGGATTCGGTTAAAGTGTATCTATAGTAAAACTATTTGGTGTCTTCTAACCTATACTGTGCTCATTTGTAGGTGAAATCTTACATCAACACCGGCATTGGAGGTGTGCCTCAAACAGCCAATCACATCTCGTACTATTATTTATTAGTCGGAGGATTCCTAACATTGACAGCAGTGCCATCTGGCGTCATAATGAGGCACTACTAACCAATATATTGCTGGCATCATTCTGCTTGTGGCTTGATGCTTTCTGCTTGCGGGTTTCCGCTTTCGGACTGTGGCGTGATGCTTACTTTCTGCGGCTTTGTCCTTACTGCTTTCGGCCTTATTCAAAGTGCTAAGTGCTTGTTCCTACTTTCTATTGCAAATGCTTAGTGCAATAAAACAGGGACACGGATAAGGATGTATCAATACTTGTAATGTAAATAAGACGAATGAACAAAGCAATCAGCAGAATGGACATGTAAGAAAGACAAATACAATTACAACAAGCAGATTTCAAATGCAATACATACAAATGACGAATGAAATAACATGAATATAAGTTGTAATGTCATCAGCACGCAAGCATCAAGTCACATAGAATTATGGCAGATATTACCTTCCATACTGTACATGTATATGTTGGGCATCAGCTGAAAAATAAAGTACTGAAAATTTGCAATAAGTGCAGCATCTGTATAATCAATTCAGGGCCCCAAACACTGTTTATCATTCAGGCAATGTATTTTTACAATGTGTGAATGAAGTGTATTACAAATAGCAACACACTAGTGTAATAAATAAATAAATGCATTATGGGACTTATTAAACATGCCGACTTATTTTATTTGAAACTCAGCATAACCTCACTTCTTGTATTGTATTTAACCCTTTCACCCCTAAGTATCTGGAATGGATTTTGATAACGGTATGTTAATTTTGCAACCAATTCAATTGTCACAAAAAGGTTTTCAGACTAGTACATTTATGAAAAGGGGATGTTTTTGCTATTAAAAATATGAAAATTACTTGCAAAAAGTCCAGATCCTGATGAGACGGCTCATCACGAGCCAGTTCATCTGGATCTACACTTGTTGCTAATACCATATACAGGCCTGTGGTGTTGAAAGGGTTAATTGGCCAAATGTTGGCGGGGTGGGGGGGGGGGGGGGCAAAATGAAACTTTATGTGAATTTCACTTATCAGGTGCAATCACACTTTGATCCTGGGCTAAATAACAAACATGGTTTACCCTAGTCTGACTAAGTAGATGTGCAAGTTGAACAATTTCATGTCGCAATGTACAAGTTGTATTCCAATGTATCAGTATCAACATGCAATCTACATACATGTAGGAATATTTGAAGTGACAAAATGTTAAAGGTAGAAACAAATAATGTTTTGAAGCAAATAGTTCTGTGAAGGAAAAATAAGAAAAGAATAAACTTGCTACAGACATGTTTAGCTTTCTTACACTGTGTGACAAATACAATGTATACAGTATAGACAGAGTGGTAAATGACCGAGTTGAAAATACATGAAATATACTGAAATTTGGAGCTGGCTATTAGATTAAGGGTAGGCAAAAACATCACACACATCTTCAGGCTATATGGCAGAACACCACATGACATGCACAGGCATTCTGTGTGTTTCGACTTCCTTTGGTATAACTATATATGAAAAAGAAGACTTGTAGCTTTGGTAGAATACAACCTTGCATCATAAATATTCCCCATTTTTATTAACGCTAACACAAATATTTTGGCCGAAAGTCCACGTGTTTATTTCAGAAGTATTGTTATCTACATGTAGCTGAAATAGTTAGAATACTAGATGGCCGCGGCCTGCATGTCGCGCCTTGTGGCGAGGCATGGACACTAAAAAAAAAGATATAGTATAACGAATAACGAAAAACTTAACCAAAACACTTAACCAAAAACTTTAACCAAAAAACTTAACCAACAAACTTAACAAAAAACTTTAACCAAAAAACTTAACCAAAAACTTCAAAGTAATTTGACCTTGACATTGGGCACAGGGGCCGCACGGGAGTGGGGTAGAATGAAAATACAGATGATGATAAACACCCATGTGAAGTTTCAAGGTAATGGGGCAAAAGCAGTTGCAGAGATATATAACAAAAAAACTTTTAACCAAAAAAACTTAACCAAAAATTTAACCAAAAAAAAACTTAACCAAAAAAACTTCAAAGTAATTTGACTTGACATTGGGCACAGGGGCCGCCCACGGGAGGGGGGGTAGGGGGTAGAATGAAAATAGATGATGATAAACACCATGTGAAGTTTCAGGTAATGGGGGCAAAGCTGTTGCAGAGATATAGTAAATAACGAAAAACTTTAACCAAAAAACTAAAAACTTAACCAAAAAACTTAACCAAAAAACTTTTAACCAAAAAAGAACTCAAACCAAAAACTTTAACCAAAAAACTTAACCAAACAAAACTTAACCAAAAAAACTTTAACCGGACACACGTATGTACGTTACGTTTTACGTAACGCCCAAAGTGCCGACTATATGCGCATTTTCCGCAAGCGGTCGCGACAAAAATTAAAAAAAAAAACTTAACCAAAAACTTTAACCAAAAAACTTAACCAAAAACTTCAAAGTAATTTGACCTTGACATTGGGCACAGGGGCCGCACGGAAGGGGGGTAGAATGAAAATATAGATGATGATAAACACCCATGTGAAGTTTCAAGGTAATGGGCAAAGCAGTTGCAGAGATATAGTATAACAAAAAACTTCAACCAAAAAACTTAACCAAAAACTTTAACCAAAAAACTTAACCAAAAACTTTAACCATAAAACTTAACCAAAAAACTTAACTAAAAACTTTAACCAAAGAACTTAACCAAAAACTTCAAAGTAATTTGACCTTGACATTGGGCACAGGGGCCGCACGGGAGGGGGGTAGAATGAAAATATAGATGATGATAAACACCCATATGAAGTTTCAAGGTAATGGGCAAAGCAGTTGCAGAGATATAGTATAACGAAAACTTTACACAAAAAACATTAACAACAAAAACTTTAACCAAAAAACTTAACCAAAAACTTCACAAAAGTAATTTGACCTTGACATTGGGCACATGGGCCGCACGGAAGGGGGTAGAATTGAAAATATGGATGATGATAAACACCCATGTGAAGTTTCAAGGTAATGGGCAAAGCAGTTGCAGAGATATAGTATAACGAAAAACTTTAACCAAAAAACTTAACCAAAAACTTTAACCAAAAAACTTAACCAAAACCTTCAAGTAATTTGACCTTGAACCAATTGGGCACAGGGTCCGCACAGGAGGGGGGTAGAATGAAAATATAGATGATGATAAACATCCATATAAAGTTTCAAGGTAATGGGCAAAGCAGTTTCAGAGATGTAGTATAACGAAAAACTTTAACCAAAAAACTTAACCAAAAACTTTAACCAAAAAACTTAACCAAAAACTTCAAAGTAATTTGACCTTGACATTGGGCACAGGGGTCGCACGGGAGGGGGGTAGAATGAAAATATAGATGATGATAAACACCCATGTGAAGTTTCAAGGTAATGGGCAAAGCAGTTGCAGAGATATAGTATAACGAAAAACTTTAACGAAAAACTTTAACCAAAAAACTTAACCAAAAAACTTAACCAAAAACTTTAACCAAAGAACTTAACCAAAAACTTTAACCAAAAAACTTAACCAAAAACTTTAACCGGACACACGTACGTACGTACGTACGTACGTACGTACGCCAAACGGCCGACTATATCGCGCTTTCCGCAAGCGGGCGCGACAAAAATTACAATAAATAACAAAGTCTTATGTTAATCTCGAGGGAAGTAATCACTGTAATTTATACAGTAATATTTACACCTATAAATTCACAAGGCAAACGCCCATTTGACGTATTGCGTTTACATCCCAATACAATACATTAGACCCACGTGACATCGCGCGATGTTGTTGATTGGTTAAAGTTCATTTGAAGACATTAATTTCCACGAGGTTGTCAATAACTGCACGCTATTGACCGGCAACATCGCTGTTTCAGGAATTTCGACAAAATGACGTCAAACAAGATTATTCTTAATTATAACGCTGTATTTGCTTTATTTAAATTTTTGAAACTATCAGAAAATGCAGTGTAAATATAAGTAATAAAGCCATGGGCTGCTGCGTTTACTGGGGTACACAATACATTTGGTGTGTTTAAAGTTGCCGCACTTTAAACAGACCAAATGTATTAGCCCGTGAGCCAGATACCGAAACCCTCCCCCCCCTGTGGGATTTTTGCAGACATATTTTTCCTAAAACTACATTCAATTGCGAGTGTTATGCCGTATGTCTGCGCTCTGTAACCCGCTGGATGAACATATGGCGCCATTTTGAAGTAGGTCACCCTCGGACTTTTTCCCATCTTCATAAATCACATTTTTAACTAAAAATTGACCAAATTATATCATTTTAATTACATAAAGTAGTATTTTTGCACTTTTTCAGAGATGTTGGACAATATGGAATCTAATAAGGTACACTTAAACAAAATCTGATAATCCAGATGTCAAATTTTACGTGTTTGATTACCCCACCCACCCAATTTCAATGGTAAAATATACATGTTAATAACTTTATGCAAACGTGGTATTTTTTCATATTATCAATGTTAATGTAAGCTAGGAGTGTCTTAAACATATCCAATGCAAATACGCCCAATTTTTTTGTGTCTACTGCAAAATATACAAAGTGAAAAACAACACATTTTTACCATTCCCCACCCACTAATTTTACAATGGTTATTTCACCGGTATTCAATATTATGCAACGTCAGATCCTTAAAACCGGTTGCTATGGACAGACAACTAGTTACATATTTATTAGTATTGTCTATGCAGACTGCAGATACTATTTGTCGAATGTTCGTCCGTCTGTACGCACGCTTCTTAGCTTCTTAAATATTAATTGACTGCATCGATTGGGAATAATGTACACATATTAATATAGTTCGAGGCATGTGATCATTATCGTCAACAGGAGTTAATATACGATAATAGTTATCCATTTGTACATAGATTTCTTCTCCTTTTTTTACAATATTCAGTAATGGTGTTAATATCGTGCATCAAATATGCCTGACGGAGGAAGAAAATCCTGAAAGCTAAAAACAATTTTTTAAGATAAAATAATAAAACCATGTTTTGTTTTCACTTCGCTATCCGACATAAGATGAAACCATACATATAATGGATGAAGTTGGATCAATTTGTTAATTATGCAATTTCAAAATGGCCGCCACATTGATAATTTATATATATGTATACAGCAATATATCGCTCGATATGATTGTGGAGATGGACATAATGGTCTATATCATTTGTAACTTCCTTATTATTATATTGAGGTGGCGGAGCAGCCTTATAATGTGGTGGAACATCCTTATGTCGTGCTGATACATCCTTATACATGTAGTGTGATGCAACTGCCTTATATTGTGATGGAACATCATTATAGTGTGGTGGAACCACATTATGTTGTGGTGAAACTGCCATATAATGTGATGAAAATGCATTATAGTGTGACGAAACTGCCTTATATTGTGGTGGAACTGCCTTATTTTGTGAGGAAACATATGTATAATGTGATGGAGCATCATTATATCGTGGTGGAACATCCTTTGAGAGTGGTGGAACATTCTTATATTGTAATAAGGAACTGCCGTATACTGCGTGATAACTGCCTTATAGTGTGGCTGAACATCCCTATATTATGGTGAAACTGCCTTATAATGTGGTAGAACGGTCTTATATTGTAATTAATTTGCCTTATATTGTCACTAAACATCATTATACTGTGGTGGAACGTCCTTATAGTGTGGTGGAACATATTATATGGTGGTGAAGCCGCCTTATAATGTGGTGGCACTGCCATATAGTGTGACGACACTGTCTTATATTGTGGTGGAACTGCCTTATTAGTTGTGACAAAATATCTTTATATGGTGGTGATGTATCCTTATATCGTGATGCAACATCATTATATAGTGGTGAACTGTCTTATATTGTAATTAATTTGCCTTATAGTGTGGTGGAAGTGCCTTATATTGTTATGAAACACCATTATAATGTGGTGAAACATCCTTATAGTGTGGTGGAACATCATTTATCTTGTGGTGAAACGCCTATAATGTGGTGGCACTGCCGTATATTGTGACGAAAATGTATTATAGTGTGGTGAAACTGTCTTATAGTGTGAGGAAACATAATATTCTGTGGTGGAGCATCCTTATATTGTGATGGAACAGCCTTATATTGTGACGGAACATCCTTATAGTGTGACGGAACATCCTTATATTGCGAAAGGAACTGCATTATAGTGTGGTGGTACATCCTTATATTGTGGTGAACTGTCTTACAGTGCAAGTAATGTTCCTGATATTGTGATGGAACATCTTTATAATGTGGTGAAACTGCCTTATAATGTGTTTTATCTGCCTTATATTGTGATGAAACTGCTTTATATTGTGGTGGCACTGCCTTATAGTTTGAATAAACATATTTATATCGTGGTAGAACTGCACTATAGTGTGATTAAACAGTATTATGTTGTGATGGAGCATCCGTATTATTGTGGTGGAACACCCTCATATCGTGATGGAACAAGCTTATGTTGTGATGGAAAAGGCTTGTAGTGTGATGTAACATCCGTATAGTGTAATGGAACATCCTTATATTGTACCGGAACGGTCTTATAATGTGGTGGAACATCACTACACTGTGGTGGAACGTTACATTGTGGCAGAACATCTTTATATCTGATTGATATAAAAGTGTGATGCTCCATGCAAGTCTTAATTTAGTTAGATCAAACATGACGCAAGAGACCCTAACATTTTATCACATGTTTTGTACTGCTACACGTCGATACTCTATGGAGATACATCTATCTTAACTTAACCATCATGATATCAATATAGCCCTCTCTTCAAATAGTAGTAGCTGCATCATTTATTTGGCCAGTGTGAATTATTTTATTGCATACATCCAAATAATGTAGCACGAGTGTAACATCAAATTAAATGAAGTACAATATATGCCTCCTCACTTCATATACTGTACATTTAATTTAATATAACAATGATGTTACTATTTATACACATAGCTGTGGTTTTGTTAACTAATCAATGTTGAATGATACAAATGCTAATAATCAACATAATTAACTGATAATAGACAGATGTCCCGGATTACGTAATACCTTGATTTCATTTGCAACCATGAATCATCAATCTGTTCACTTACAAGTAACAGGGTCGTACTATTACCATATATTTCAGAGTATTAATAAGATTAAAAATGGTTCTGTAAGTATTAATTAGACAACTGGTGCAGACAGTGAAAATTCCTACTACTATGCGAACCTAATTTGATTTGCAATTGTCACTACACATGCCTGATGATCATATACATGATTCACATGTATACTGTATTTAAATGTTATTAATACTACCTAATGGTGACTATTGTGATTGTCACTGATTGTGTCAATCAATCAACCAATATAATAGATTCTTTCAATCATCACAACCAGTCAGCAAATGTTTTAAACATGTTTTTATGCATTTTTATACAATTTGAATTGCTGCGAAAAACATGATTTTTTATTGTGATTTATGAAAATAAACATATTAGGCGGCCATTTTGAATGTATAACAACATTATTGTAACATGGAACATGACTGTGAATGCTAAGCAAACTATATTTAGGTCAATTTGTATTATAATATATGACCATTGCGTGTTTTATAGCATCTTCGAAATTCCAGACGGTAGTAAATATGTAGTTTATGGTGGCCATTTTGAAATATTTTGAGAGTTATGATATTTAAAGGGATTACATGTTCCTTTCACAGGTATATATAAGTAATGCAATGAAAAATAAGTGCATTTTAACATCATTTACAGTTTTGTAATAGTTCTCAATAATAGTTATATTGAAAATAATGTTGAAAAATGCCAATTTTGGCGGCCATTTTGAAATTATTGGTATAGTATGATGTAAATGATGTATAATGTCCATTGTATACCATTCAGTAACCAATTTGGCAAAACATCGTAGCTATTTACAGGGTTTGTACTTGCCTAAATATCAATTAACAGTCATAATATAAACGGCTCAAAATGGCATGGCGGCCATCTTGGAAAATGGCCGCCATTTGTTCATCCAGCGGCTTTTTGAGCGCAGACATTCAGGATTAATAGACAATAGGCTACTGAATCTGAAAATCATAGTCACCAAAAATCCCACAGGGGGGGGGAGGGGGGGTTATTGGTGGCTCAAGGTCTATATTATTCACCCCAGTAAACGCAACAGACCATGATTTATTCCTTAATTACCACACTGTTCATCTATAGCAGTACTGACGAACGACGAAACATGCCAAATACTTGTGATGACATGTAGTAGTAAATAAATCAGTATTTCTGGACAACCAGGAGCAAAGCTTCATGCAGGTCCAGAAAGAATTATTTGCATACTACACAATTGCAGGTCACATGACAGCAGACCATGCAATACCTTCTCTTCTCCCTCTTCTTCTTCCTAAATTATGACAAAAATTAACATTTACATCAAGTAAATACTATAGGAATGAATGGCCTTCTTGTGGAATTTATCGGGGTATAAACTTGGAAAAGTCGCGGGAATACTGGACGAAGGCCGGAAGGCCTCGTCCAGTATTCCCGCGACTTTTCCAAGTTTATATCCCCGATAAATTCCACAAAAATGCCATTCATTCCTTATAATTCCAGCATTTGAAATAAATTCATCAGGAAAATGTGTTTATTTTCCGTTTTCTTAATAATTATTTTAACTGCGCCTGACGGTTACGGAAAGTAGTCCGGCATGGGAGTTTACTGGGATATAAATTTTGGACAGAGACTTGCTACGGACCAATCAAATGTTAGGGAATTGTGCAAATATTTTTGTGCTGGAATTATATGTATGTAAATTATATATGTAATTAGTGGGGGAGGGGATCCCAAAATCATAACTAAATATTTACAGAATGTATATTCAGCCCTGAAATTAGAATTATCTGAACTGGTGCCAGGTCATAGCCACACCAGAGTCACTTAGCCCCACTCCCTAAAGTAATAGGATTAGTACTATTACTACTTTTATAACAGGTATAACCAGATTCAACTCTTTACCCTTTGCATGCTCCCTACCAACCATCCACACAATGGAAGTTTAACAGCGCACCAACAACGACAATTCAGAGCTCCAGGTAAGGTGCGTATTTGCTTAAATACATAAATTAAAATTGCCAAAAACCCAATTGAAATCAGAAGTAGTGAGTATCAAAAAGCAATGAAAAAATGTATGGTATCTTTATCATGCTACAGAAAACAATAAACAGACTACAAATATATAATATTTTCTTATTTTTCCATGAAAACACATCTTGGTACTTCATTAGAATTGTCTCCAAGGAGACAATTCTAATGAAATAACAAGATATGTTTTCATTTAGAAGCAAACTATTTAATATGTGCGGTCTGCTGATGTGTAAACAGTAGTGTGATTCTATTTTACACAATTAAAATTTTGAAATACCCAATTGCTTCAGAAATGATGGAGTGACAATACTCAATTACTAATTCCTTATCTGGAGCCCTGAAATTGGGCGAACATATTTTGAACGGCACTGTTAATATTAAATGTATACAGATGATCTCCCAACATCTACATGTTATAACATTAGGATAATGGCGACTCGAGTCTAGTTCTGAAATAGTGAAATAGTGCATTTTATATTTCACTATTAACCCTTTCAACACCACAGACCTCTATAGAGACAATGTTTGCAAACAGTGCAGATCCAGATGAGCCGGCTCGTAACGAGCCGTCTCGTCAGAATCTCCACTGTTTGTTAATAATTTTAAACGTCGTACAGATTACCCTTTTAGAAGAATGGGATAATTTGAATGAACAAAATTAATGAAATAGCGTGAAACATTGGCATGGAACATCCTATTAAGTTACTTGGTGTTGAAAGGGTTAACGTTTGGAGCGTTTTGATGCTTGAAATGTAATTTCGACATCTGTAGCCGATTTGACCAACATTGCAAAGTATACTTTGAGGGAGTAATCATTTATTTTTCCTGAAATGCATTATTTCATTTAGAACTAACGACTGCATATATTTGATGATTAAATGTATGCAGAATTATTATACTGAATTTATTACATTATCACAGCCAAAATGGCTGTGATAATGTAATAAATTCAGTATAATAAAAATTATTAAATTTATCCTAAAATTGAAAATTTCTCCCTCCTCAAAGTATACTTTGCTAGAAAAGTATACTTTGCAATGTTGGTGAAATAGGCTACTGGAATTTGCAGCAAAAAGGTAAATTACGCTGTAAACATATAGAAGTATGGTACATGTAAATTACGCTGTAAACATATAGAAGTATGGTACATGTAAATTACGCTGTAAACATATAGAAGTATGGTACATGTAGCAAAACTGCATTTAGCACATCTGGAGCGTCCATTTTGAACCTTAAATTTAGAGTATATTGAAACCTCTGGTATGTTGTGCCTAGGGCGAGCCCAGGGGACTTTTCCTACCCCAAACTGCCCATGTTCATTAACCCTTTTCCTGCTGAGGATATGGCATTTTGTTTGTGGAAAATCCTAAATATTTTTTTATATGAGGTCAGAAATATATGTCATGACCACTATTTGAACCGTCTTGTCGTGCCGGTTCAAATGAGTGGTCACAACATATACATGTACTTTCATTAAGAAAAAATAAAAATATTGATACCCGTAAAGGTGCATTTCGCATGTAATGGGCTTTAAACAATTAGAGAAGGAATACAATTATGTTGACTATGAAACCTTTGAGAAAAAATCCGTATTTCTTTATTTCATCTCGAAAGAATAAGTTATGGCAATGCCATCCACGCTTCATCAATCCAATAGCCAGGATTTTAAGAAGGAAACAGAGCCAAAAATGCAGATAGATGAGTCAAATAACCCCTGGCATAAACTTGCCACTGAGAGCTCTGCCACTGACTTATAATATATGGAGAATGGGCCCAAAATGTGAAATTGTCCCCTTGGGTCCGAAGCCTAGGCACAACACTGGTATCCAGGGATTCCGCTGGTGATCTCCATTTTCGCAATTGGCGATAAAAATAAACGTGGGTATGACGTGGTCTATTTTTATCTCACCCCTGTCACCACGACTGTGGCCTCGGACTTCTCAATCTTGGTAGCCAGGTGTAAAAACTCGTACAGCTGTTCCATCTCTATTGCTTCTTGAAACGCATCAAAATCCTGTAATAAATTAGGACAAATGAGACGAGCCATGTGATTTTGTATCTATGAAAATATGCTATTTTTCATGAGATATATATATACCGAAACTGACAACGTGATATTTTCTGTAAATGATGTTGAAAGTTGACAAAATGTTCATAGCAAATGCAGAATATATTCCGCATTTGCTCTGAACATTTCGTCAACTGGTGATTTTTTTTACAGAAAACATTGTTAATCTTTTTCACGAGATATCACACATCTTCTTACATGTAGGTACAAAATCACATGGCTTGTCTCAAATGATGTACATTAACCCTTTCACTCCTAATTAACTGGAATGGATTTTGGTATGTTAATTTTTGCAACAAATCCAATCGTCACAAAATGATTTTCAGACTAGTCCATTTATGAAAAGGGTGTGTTTTTGTTCTCAAAAATATTAAAATTACTTGCAAAAATTACTGCACTGTTTGCCAATACCACAATACAGGTATGTAGTGTTGAAAGGGTCAAGTATGTATTGGACAAGAGCAGCTATGGGCCTTAACGTTCCAGCAACAGCTAATGAGTAATGTCATATAGATCAGGAGCTCGGATACAAGTCTCATCCGTAAGACTGAAGGAAGGGAAATACGATGAAAGTATTTGTTCATGTCTTCGGCAGGGATTCATCATTGAAGCCATGACCTATGATATTAAAGTGCAATGCTCCACCACTGGTCTATTAACCCATCCCATTGTGTCAACAAAGTCTTCATTTTGAACATATCTAGATTAGATTTCCAAATACAATCCTATATAAAGTATTATTGTTTGCTGTAGTTTCTCCACCAATGAAAGCATAGCATTTCATGTCAAATAATCACATATTTCATTCATTCAATGTTTCAATCAGAGCTCCAGTTAAGGTGCGCAATTGGACCAAATTTTCCGGGTATTTTTCTTATTTCTTCACGAAAAATGGCAAGTTGGGATTGCTTTAGAATCGTCTCATTGAGACGATTCTAAAGCACTCCCAACTTGCCAATATTAGCTAAGAAATAACGAAAGTTTCCCCAAAGTTGATCAAATTACGCACCTTAACTGAAGCTCTGTTCAATACCTAGAAAAATATATTTAGATCCAGACGTCACGGCTTGTTCACAGAAATGCATGTGGCACGCATCCTGTTCAGACGTGTACATATGCGCTGTGGTGTCAACTGGCCCATAATGTAGTAGTAAACTCGAAATTAATTTATTCAAAAGTCAATATGTGAACTATAACTATTACATAATGCAGCTCAACCTCGGCCAATAAAACTGTATGTTCACCAAATTTGTACTCAATAACAGGCAGATTGATTGGCTGAGACTGAGCAGAGCCCTAACCAATCAAACTTACTCAACTGATTTTCAGCCAACAAACTGACTGGAGTACGTACTCGTAAACCTTCATAAGAACAGGCACAGAAATTGCTCAACGATCACAAAGGGCGACATACACCTAGGTACATGTATTCCTCATCCTGTGCCTATAACAGACATTGAGTGTGTTCTCCAAATGTGTAGTCATAATCAGGAAGTTTGATTTACCGAGCCTGAGAAGCTCAGCCTCGACCAATCAAACATATTGACACAGCTCAGTCTCGACCAAGACTTCCTAATTTGCAGCGTTCAGTATGTACTCCTAAAAACAGACACAGAAATTGAAAGTTCACGACACTGCATGACTTACTCCTAGGTATTCCTCGTCCAGAAACAGCTGTGGTGGCAATGGGGGTTTGCCGTCCGATGTCTTTGCATGCTCGCGCATGAACTTCTTATCATCATCATTGGACGGACAGGTGATATCGATCTTCTCAAATGTAATGTCCTTCGACTCCAACACATCCTGAATGCGATGTTGTTTATTTTTCATCTGGAACGAATGTATGAAAAGCATAATGCTAACTGACCACATGAGTACACAGGCATTCGGTGTGTTTCGGATTTAATCGGTATAACTCTATATAAATGAACAAGGCTTCTAACTTTGGTCGGACACGACCTCGTATCATAACAAAATAACGTGTTTAAAATTGTAATGTTCTATATGTTCTATGCATTCTATGTATTTCTGCAAGATATCGATACGTCTCAAATGAGCATGTGGACTTTCGTCAAAATATTAACATTAGCGTTAATAAAATCGCAGAATGTGTTATGATAAAGTTAGAAGCCTTGTTCATATATATAGAGTTATACCAATGAACGCCGAATGCCTGTGCATGAGTATGGATGTCTTGCAGTTTAGGAAATACATGTATGCATTAACCCGTAACCCTTAGAACGCTGGAAACAAAAATTGTTGTCTGCTGTTGTTTAATATTTTTTCATTATTCTCAATAGAAACAGGGTTTGGCAGCAGTTTAGAATCATTTCCATTGGAAATGATTCTAAAGTGCTGTCAAACCATGTCTTTGAGACGAAAAATGGAAAATAAAACACAACCAGCAGACAACAATATTTAATTCAGCAGTGTAAGGGTTAATTAACTGTAATGGGATGATTCTTTTAATTTTCAGACTCTTCCACTAAAGGTACATGCCCGCTCAGTAGGCACAAAATGTTCTTTATAGGAATTAAATAAGTGTATACATGTAATTGTGTTACTATTCCACAAGTTCTAAAAATTGCAAGTTCCTGTTATACAGATATAATCATTTATTAATATTTACTTTACTGATAGTGACTCAGTGGTATCAGACTATTTTCATATGCAAATGAGGCATGATATGTTTTAATTATTTATACTAATTAAATGCGTCACCTGAAAAAATAATATTTTCGACAGATTATAAAGTATGATCATTGCATATCAAAAAATAAATACAGAGAATCAATAGTAATGTCTGTTAACATTTTAAGGAAACACGGTTATCGCCCCTGATATATGTGTGGAAATTGATGTCTTATATAAAATGTATAATAATGCCAATCAATATGTGGTGTAATGATGAATGAATGCTTATTTCGCCAGAAAATGTCATATCTACAGAATATACAAAACTATCTGTCTCCCTATATTATAACCTCAGGCTCCAGATAAGGTGTGTATTGGCGTAGTTTACGCACTTACTTTAGCAGAATACATGTATGCATTGATTATCAAAAATGGGAGTGAAAATACACACTGATTTTCAAATTCAGTAGTGAAAATACCGTAATAAAGTTGAAAATTTACTTAGTTGAGCTGCAAAAAAGCAGTATTTACTTTTTGCAGCTCAAATAAGTGAATTTTTAAATTTGTTTTCTTTTGTATAATTTGTTCCCCATTTAATAAGAAAGAAAATCAATAATACATTTGTAAAAGTAAAATACGCAATGAATTTGAAATATGGGGGTATAATACTCTTTAGATGCAAAACTTATCTGGAGCTCTGAACCTACTGTGTGGGCATGTACCTTTAATGTGAAGCAAATAACACACACGGTGCCAGTAAACACATGTTAAAATAATAGTATGGCAATACGGCTCCCATGGAATTACTGTCTGTTCCACGTTTTGCTGTGGACAAACCTTTGGCTATTAAATCTGTAAAATATTTAAATGTAAGTACTTTTTCATCAATAACAAAAGCCACCCTCCCCAATTTTTTTTAGTTGATGAAATTCTATCATATATTGATGTTACTCACAATAATATCAATATTGCCTTTTTCGGTATTTTTCTTCAATGCGTAATAAATATCAAGTTTGAAATGGAAAGACGTCATCGGTTACTGTCCACATTAATCGACGATGTGTCACATAATACGTCTTAAAGGTACATGCCCACGCAGCAGGTTACTCTGTACTACTATTTTTTATTTTCTGTCATGCCTTATATGAGCCATTTGTCTACCCACTAACGAGTTATTTTTAATGACGGCGCGTGTTAAATCGCATTTTATATGCCGCGACTAGAAAGGGTATTTTCCGACCTCGTGCTATTTTTACCAATACTCGTCACGTGACACGGTCAATCATATCACATCTTTGACATGCACAGTGAAGTATCGGAAGTTGAGAAGAAAACTCTCTGTTCGAGTTCAAATCTAAATCTCCACGTAACTCTTTCCATTTAGTGATAAGGTCGCCAATATTAACCACTAAAAACATAGATATAGTAGATGGAAAAACTTTAACCAAAAAAAAGATTTAACCGGACACACGGACGTACGGACGGACGTATGCCAAAATGCCGACGATATCGCGCTTTCCGCAAGCGGGTGCGACAATGATGATAAACACCCATGTGAAGTATCAAGGTAATGGGTGAAGCAGTTGCAGAGATATACAGTGCGACCCCGTTAGTACATGCTTCACTATAACACGATTTCGGTTAGTACACGGTTGTGCCTTGGCTCCCGAATTTTTTTCCTATTTGTTTATCAAAATCGTGTTAAATTTGACACGACTATTGTCAGAAATCGTGTTAAATTTGCGATTCTTTCCCAAATTAGACCCAAAATGGACGATTTTATTTTTTTTTATGGACGCATAGCCTCCTTTTATCTCACCGATGTGAATGTGCAGCTGATCACGTTTGCACATTTCGTAAATTAATCCGAGCAAACTGGGAATAAGATCAATTATTGGTCCCAGTAACAAAGCAGTGCTAATTGTTATGTGCTCGATTTCATTTTTCCGGCATGCGTTCGCGCTCACCATTGGTGGAATATTAATTAGGTGTAAAGGCTGACCAATCCGAGATCGCGTATCAGTCGCGCAGATTAACTCGACCCAGATTAACTAAATTGTTACAGCACTGCCCACGCCCCCGGCGCATGTACACAAATGTGTACGTGACAACTGGCCTTGTTTCGCTACGTCATAATTAAGCCAGTGCATGAGATAATCAACTTTATTATATAACTGAGATTTTCGCCGAGAATGATTTGACTTTTTTCTGCAAATATATCGGAAAGTTGATAACATTTTCAGAGCAAATGCGTAATAATTACTAATTTAATATTCGTCAACATTCGATATCGTTTACAGAAAATGTACACTATTATCAGATTCATCTTCGTCGAAAATCTCACGTGATAAGCCTGATTACCCCATGAACTGGCGCAATATTATAACATGTCGGGCAAAACATGTCTATACAGGTCTGTACTCAAACCCACAGGTGGAATAGTTGGACATGTGACACAAAGAAAATGACAATTACAAAAATATCCATTACCCCACCCACTTGATCTCGTTCTATTATTAACGTCATGTACAGTACGATACCAGGTGGGTGGGATAATGGGATTTTTTTAATAGGCATTTATTTTGGTGTCATAGGTCTGAGTCTTCCACCTGTGCTCACCATATGAGTAAACACAGATTGCAATGCACGAGCTTGTCCGTGACGTTGCAGCTGATGGAACAGGATATCGGTCATTGGGTCATTGCGTCATCATTACTACACTTTTTTCTACACGCGTTTACAATAATGGATTGCACGGACCTGCGTAGATCTACATTCTACATGAACATGATGAATAAATAAAACATGACGTTACCAATTCTTGGATTCAATATATGTATTACATGCGAAGATAACAGTGAAAACTTATGGCATATTATAGGCATTGGCGACGTCGTTCATTCGCAGTCACTGTGTACAGTGTACATGTATTTTTTGTTGACATTATGATGCGTCTTGGACGAGAACGGATATAGCACGGTTCAGATAAGCAACACGGAAGGTTGTATGTCGCCGGACTTCCGTGTACTAACGGGGTCGCACTGTAGTACATGAAAAAACTTTAACAAAAAAATTCAAAGTAATTTGACCTTGACATTCGTCATTGTGCACAGGGGCCGCACGGTTGGGGGTTAGAATGAAAATATGGATAATGATAAACACCCATGTGAAGTTTCAAGGTAATGGGTGAAGCAGTTGCAGAGATATAGTATAACGAAAAACTTTTAACCAAAAAACTTTAACCGGACGTACGTTAAAAAGTTAACGTTGAAAATGGCTAAGTCAATTACGTAGAAATAATAGGTGAAGGTAAAAAAAATGGTCACATGTTGGATAGTTGTATGTGGTAGGCACCCCTTTGTTATGAAGCTGTGAAAGTTTGGTGGTCCTAGGCGGTACAGTACCAAAGAAATGGACTTAAACACGAAAACTTAACATTGTAAACGAGAAAACTTAACATTGAAAATGGCTAAGTCGACTGCGCGGAAAAAATGGGTCAAGTTCAAAAAAAAAAAGTAACATGTTGGATAGTGATATGTGGTGGGCACCCCTTGATTATGAAGCTGTGAAAGTTTGGTGGTCCTAGGTGGTACAGTAACAAAGAAATGGACTCAAACACGAAAACTTAACATTGATTGTGGACGCCGCCCGCTGGCTTTCGCCAATCCAATAGCCTGGATTTTATTTTAAAAAACCTGGCTAATAAATTATTATATTTGTATAGCGGG
Organism: Conchocele bisecta; assembly: GCA_029237695.1. NCBI lineage: Eukaryota > Metazoa > Mollusca > Bivalvia > Lucinida > Thyasiridae > Conchocele > Conchocele bisecta. The sequence continues at coordinate 154,270,393 of CM055265.1, read as the reverse complement.
CACTCGTAATTTTTAGAACTGGTGGAATAGTGACATAATTATACACTTATTTAATTCCTATAAAGAACATTTTGTGCCTACTGCGTGGGTATGTACCTTTAATCATTCGAGTGCTTGCTTGTTACACAGTAGATTGATACACAAAGCGTTTACACAATTTAGATCACGAAGGTAGACAGTTCGGGTTCTGCTCAACTAAAAAAAAAACATATCTATATGACCTTAGCTGTTGGTGGGACGTTAAACCCATTCACTTTCAACAGAAAAGCCAAAAACACGTTTGTAAAATTTGGGACCCCCAAAAATAAAAGTTGGGGGTCCTGGGACTCTCATAAAAAAATCCTAGGTAAAACCCTGTGAACGTCAACACCTTGCAGGTTTTTTCTACAATTTAGTTTGCTATTACACACATTTTTATTGTGTAGCATGGTGTAGCGATATTCTGGAAGTCGGACATCGTCCATTTCGCGCACCTGCAGGTTATAATTATCTCCCCTGTTGAGGAGCGCAGGGGGTAATCTGACCCATTTTGTTATATAATTTAATCATTTTTGAACACTTCAAACAACTAAATTCCAATCGCTAAATCAAATTTAAATGCAGATTTATAATGTTAAATGGTCATTAAAAAATCACCATTTAGTATTTTCCTAGTTCTAATTTATGTGAAAAATTCTGGCATAACAATGACGCATTTTAGAGCAAAATGTATCGACTAACAACGAAACATATTGGGTCACGTGACTAGTGATACCTCACGCAAACTTCCAGAATAATGTGGAAAACGTGCAGCTACTGTCCTGGCTACCATTTGGCAAGAGCCTTGCAACTGATTTTGCATAGTGAAATACACAACATACACACTGTTTATTTCATAACGGTAATACACAAATTACATCAGCTAACACTGCAATTAACTATACATAAGGAAACGAACATACCATATATGGGCATTTAACAATTACCCCACCCACTGTTTGAAAGGCAAGGGATGCGGAAGCTGGAAACGGAAGTAGAAAATTATACAAAATGCCTACCGTTGAGTTGCCTGGAATTGATGAAAGATACAATTTTACTACTTTGCCAGACATGTTTATATCGGCTATGCGTCAAAACACGGCTTATAATTGCAAGAAATAGAACGAAGTTGACAGCAATAAGATGCTTCAAGTTTCTGAATCTCCGATTACACGTGGCGGACTTGATCGAACAAACAGGAAGAACAAAGGATCACTATCGGTTCAAGTCAAGTCGTCCGCAAGTCATTTCGTCGGATTACGGAGGTTCATTGTTAATGTTAGTAGGAGTTATATTGTTATATTACGCTCAAGCTTAAAGCTATGACCTTGTTCTCTTCTTCTTCTCCTCTTCTTCTTCGTACATTGTTCATTTATGAAGATTATGTGTCGGAGCCCAAAAAAAAAGTGATATAAAAACAATAAAATGTCAAAATTGCTGGTTTTAAAACTACATTTTATTTACATTTGATGGTAGTCTATTGGTGGAAGATTGGTGTGATGACCAACACATGGATGAGAGCTGTAAACGCATTCACTGTGTCAGCTTCATGTGTACACAGATGGTCACGTGGTGAAATATTCCATTGGGTGATATAGTCCGTGGATAGAAAGAATATTTGCAGGAGTCTTTGTTTGTATGAATATGTTTGTATGAGCTGTTATTTATGTGTCCGGTTCTTTGGTCGGCCGGGATTAATAAGTTTATTGGAGGGTGGATGGCAACTATACAAGGTGGACAAGTTTATAAAACAGTATTAGTCGAGAGCGGGTTCTACAGATTTCTACAGAGAGGGCCAGTTTAGGTTTTGTATCATGTTTCAGACCGAGCTGGTGTTGTGGAATCGGTTGAAAACAAATCTAGTTGCATGCCTTTGAACATTTTCGATTTGATTACTTTGTGATTTTGTATGTGGATCCCAAACAGTGGATGAATATATAATAGAGGTAATTACATGTTGTCACTTTTTAGATTAGTTTGGACGTACGTGACACCTACATATTTTGCATTAGTTACAGTTTCTAAAGTATGTACATGAAGTTTATATTGGAAATTGATTGTATTTCATTTGTGTGTGACACTGGGAATGTTACATTTATCCTGGTGAAAGTGCATGAGCCAGTCTTGCTCCCACCTACCAACAGCATCGATATCTGATTAAAGGAGTATTGTATCGGCAGGTGCATGTGTGTATCTCTTTGTAGATGATGCATTGCATTTAATATCATAGAATCAAAAAGAGGATAGATCCCAATACAGTGCCCTGAGGTACGCCTGAAGTAACTGGTACTGTGTCGGACATTTCGCCCTCCATGACTACTGTTTGTGTCCTATCAGTGAGAAAGTCAGAAATCCAGTTTAGAGTATTGCATTTAACATCATAGAATTGAAGTTTGTAGAGAAGATGTTGATGGTTTTAGCATTATGTCGTTTTGGATATTTCGGTTTTTGAATTGATTGTGTTAAGTTTTGAAGAAAAGAGATAAGTCGTGTTGCCAAGTGATAGTGATGTTCGGAAGATAATAGTAAGGATAGGATATATGGATTCACTGCATTCTTTTTAGTATTTTACTAGGAATGTTGTCAGGTTCCGATGCTTTATGCGGTTTGAGATTTCGGAGACGTTTGGCTATACCATTGTCTGTGATAATGTCAATGTCCTGCATTAATGGATGTGAACCAGATCCCTTAATTATCAGGTATAGGGTTGTCAGTTACGGGAGTAAACATTTTTGAAATTGGTTATTGAGAATATTTGATTTGCTATGTGGATTTGATTTTAATATTCCATTTTCTCTAAGAGTTGGATGATTTGGTTTTCTGTTTTTTTTGGTGTGTTTTAATATATAAGAATATATTTTTATGAGTTTCTGTATGATTGTGGTTGTCTTGTTCCTGAATTGGTATATAGATTATATTCTCAAAATACTGCCATATGTTTGTCTGTTTGTATTTCGCTTTTTTTTTTATAATTATTCTGGTTATGTGATGTCTTCTTAATGAAACTGTGTTTTGTAAGTATAATATATCATGGTATGCTTCTCCAATTAGAGGTAACTAGTGTTTCTATTTTGTCTACTATGGAGGGGTAGTTTGTCAATATTAAGTCCAGTACTTTATCAATAATTTCTAGTTGACGATTTGGGTAAGTGAATGATTTGTAGTTATGTCTAAAAGTTCTTGATGTTGTTTGGAATTTGATTTACAGGGGATGATGCTAGAAGTTTGCCAGTTAATGTTTCTGAGGTTGATTTCGCCACCCAGTAGAATGATTGATTGTTTCAAATGTCTCAAACCCTAATGTTAGCGTTAGGTCAGACATGTGGCGGACAAATTCTACAGTCTAGCAGGTTTCGCTACTCTGCACTTTCGCAGTTGTAGAACATTCAGAATATAAGGATCACACTTGGATATATTCACTATTGAACAATTACACATATTGGGTGTATGATAAATTATGTATTATATTGCAGATTTATATTGCATCAACATAGTCTGATCAGAATCTGCACTATTCGCATTTTCACCAATGAAACATCTATGAAGCTTCCAATGAGCAATTTGTATCAGTATCAGGCTACATAAGTGTGATTGACTGGTCACTATCACATAAGCAAACTTTCATCAGTTACGGCCACAATTTAGTTATCTGTTCTTTTTCACGGTAATTTCTATAGTTTATCTTGAATACCAGGCTCATGTCGTTCAAGATCTAGTTTTTCGGACGAGGCTTGGAAACGCGTAGGAATTCCGACGATTGCTAAGAAAATCCTACTGTTTCCGAGCCGCGATCAAACGACATTAGTCCCGTATTTTATGCCTGAATGGTAGTGGAACCAGACTCCACAGCGGGTTTTTTCAGTGTATCCGAATTGTAGAGGTTCTTTCGTACAAAGTGTAGTTATTTTAATAAAAATGTACGTATTACAAACTATGCATTGAGTTACAGCATGCCATTCCGTACACGCTAACATGTAGATTGCAGATGCCAAGCATACTAGAACATGTAGCTTGAAAAATATACCAGAAATAATTATTTTGTTACATCTATATACATGCACATCTATTGTATGTGGTAAAAAAAACCACATTTCAACCAGTGTTGTCTCGACTCGAGATCATATATGACCTTCATGTTGAATGGACGTAAAATCCCATGCCATGTTATACCTTATCGCATACATGTATGATAATTTTACAAAATGGAACTCGGAGATCTGTTATGTATATAGCTGCCTGTACATGTGTACTACATCTTTGTAAACATAGTTGAAAAATTGACCATCGTTTCAGGACACACATTAAATTAAATACAATTTATATTTTGTCAACTATCCACATGTTTACGAAATATATCTTGTTGTTGTTTTTTTTGAGGGGGGGGGATTACACTTTACGATATAAGGCCATACGACAGGATGGCACAACCTTGCAGAATGACCTTGACATACTAGACAGTTTGGAAACTGATTCGGATATGCACTTCAACCAATCCAAATGTCAGGTACTACACTTTTCAAGGTCTCACTCACCCATCATTTAATCAGACTTCATGGACAAATCCGCCAATCTGTTCCATCAGCACAATATCTCGGTGCGACCATATCCCCCAATTTGTCACGGAACAGCCACATTGAAAATATTACCAATAAGGCAAACAAAACTCTAAGAGTTGTCCTCAAAAACATCCACTCCACAAACAGTAAAGTTAAGAAAGACACTTATAAAGCAGTGGTCCATCCCCAAGTGGGACACACATACAAAAGACAATTAAATATACGCTCCATTAATGGTCCAGGGCCGCGCTGCACACTGGACACTAAATGACCTCTCCATATACTCCAGTGTCTCAGATATGCTAGACGCGTTAGGATGGCGCACCATTGAACAGTGCTGATCGGACGCCCGACTGTTCTTACCACAAAACTGTTAATAGTTTGGTTGCTGTACGCGGCCTCCCTCAATACTTGCATGCAACAGACAGGATTTCTCGATATTGTCATTCAATGACCTTCAAACAATTGATACTTCTAAATATTTCTACACATTCTCTTGTCTTTCCCTTGGCGGTTGTGCAATGGAACGCCCTTCCCCAGAAGATTGCCAAACTCGAAGACCTAGGTCAATTCAGGTCACACATTGGCAACCTCCAGCATGCTGTGCAGTTCTTTCTTTTTTCTTTTCTTCGTAGGGCTCCCACGTTGACTTTTCGTGGCACCGACTTATTTTATACTTTATATTTGTTCCTTCATATGGCAATTATTAGTAGAACTGTGTTAATTCAATGCGAGACGTTTCTATTAACATATATACAGTCACTAGTGAACGAGCTATTTACATTCAGTTCATCTGATTTGATTTACATTACGAGTCCGTTCGACGTGCAGGCTGTATGTATTCTCTGCTGATCAGTTCTATTTCTTCCAGGTTCTCCGTTGTATTCAGGATTCGCATAATATTGGGGTGTGTATAATCGAACCATAGCTGCATGAGGAGCGCTGTGTTGTCGACTATAGTGTTTATAGCATTAGAGTAATTGTTCGCGAATGCCCTCAATTTGTGCTCTGTCCAGATTGATGCTAATCCTATGCAATTATAAATGAAGTGCTCGATCGCGATCTTCCGGTTCTGATTGACATATTTTACAGTTTGGAGTTAAATGTAGCCCTGTTCTGACTGCAGAGTGTATGTGCCTGTCCGTAGCCTGGCCCTGATCTCTGCTCGTCTGATGTCGTGCTGGTTGTTTCGGACAGTTGGCCATATGTGATGCATTGACCTTTTCCGTATTTCAGAGATGTTTTCAACTGGATATCCGTTCTCCACTCGTCCTCTACGGTACGGTTCACATTCTCCTTCATTGTGGATTTCCATTGGCTTTTGGAGGGAGCGTTGTTTAATATTTTAAAGGTAGAAGGTAAATCGAACATTGAAACAACTGCAAGGACTTCCACTGAGGATATCAATTTCAGCCACCAGAGCCCTTCTAGGCATCCTCCAAATTCGGGTATGTATAGAACGAAATATGATGGATCTCTGGCAATATTGCAGAAGTGATTCATCATATTTCGTTCTATACATACCCGAATTTGGAGGATGCCTGGAAAGGCTCTGGTGGCTGCAATTGATATCCTCAGTGGAAGTCCTTGCAGCTGTTTCAATGTTCTGTTCTGAAAACTTTCTAGCTGATCTATATCCTTTACTTTCAGGTTCTGTACTTCTAGCTTCTAGTTTTAAACCTGTTTTTACTATCATGTATTCATACTATTTTAACATCTAGATCTATTATTGTCAATACTTTCTTTACTGTCAAATTTTACACTAATTTGTTCGTACGCGCAATTGCTACTAATGCCCTGTGGAGGGGGTACAGCAGATTATAGAGATAGAATATTTTAATCAAGTCCAACCAATTAATGGTTTACCCACTAAGCAATGATGTACGCAGACTTCCGGGGTTTCCTCTTTTTTAAGTGACGTCATTAACTATTGTGTAGGCTTCCCCTGTTGCTGGGGAAGTAAACAAAATGCCATTCCAGTGGTCACACGTCTTTTAATTAGGTTTGGCGCATAGATGTGACGATAGGATCGATTACACGCAATCAGTTTTTGAACTGAAATGTAAAAATACAAGGTTCATTGTGTGCCAACAACAGTTGACGTGTGGACATTATTTTAAGGTGATAAAATGAGCATGTTCATGAAATTCATTGCAAAATAATAGTGGGTGGGGTATGATAAATGTGTACAAATTATGACAATATCAACTGACAGCGTTTCATAATTTTATAAGCTGCCACCGACAGTAGTGCTCATTGCATGTACAATGGTCCGATAATGGTGTCAGCTAATTCTGAACATCTAACTTCCCAAGGCTTTCCAAATAATTTAAATTTAAACATAGTCATAGGACATTTCAGTTCAAATTCCCTGAATAGTCAAGGTAGTTAAACAAAGTCTGTGAAGGTAAAATGTCATAAGGTTCTGACGTCAGTAAATGACGTAAATTTTGTGATGTATGACATCACATGCGTGCACATGTTTGCAACGTCCTATTTTTTCTTAAGATACTGCACATCTTGTAGCTGCACGTTTTCCGCTTTATAGGCAACAAGTTGCACTATATCGCTACACAGTAAACATGTGCATTGCAGCATTTACACTTTGCACACTAAAGTATTGAAAGATCCTGCAGAGTGTTGACATTCATACTTCGATCGCTATATTGCTATTGATAGACAATTCTACAATATGATACAATAATATTACCACAAACTTGCCTAATAAAGTGTGTATTAGCACAATTGTTAGGTCACTCTCCACGAATTAGAATGTAAACAAAGAACGCTTCAAAGGCACATTTGGAAAGACTACTCAGTCATAACTCTTATGTAATTCAGTGTAATTAGAGTTATGTATTCAGAACTACGCATCTGGTAGAGTAAACAAAAATGGTGAACAGCATACTGGATCAGCATAGAAAAATTGGTACTAAATTTGAAGCAGAGCAATCCACTGACATCATGACAGGTTAGTTTCTTAGTTGAACTGTTAATTTAGGAAATAAAACAGCTATTTCCACAGCAGGTCTAAGGATTTTGCACATTTTGACTATATACTTTTTACCAAGCGATCAAAATGGGATAAAATTGTGCCATTTAATGATTTAATCAGCTTGTTTATTCCAAAATCCACATATTTTATTAAGACATACACTAGGCTGAATTTGACATGAATTGTGCATTAGCTGATGCGCAGAATTAGCCGAAATGACAGTACCTTACAAGAGTGACAAACTGTGTATGAGCACATTATGGTTTCGGCTAAGTCTGTGAACCTTTCAATCTACTGCACTTTCAGGTAATTCTACGCATCGGCTGAGTGACCAATGGATATTGCTAATATACACTTTATTGATAATATGTTTGTCTCATATTGTAGAATTTTCTGTCAATAACAATATAGCCAAGTATGAATGTCAACACCCTACAGATTATTGCTATATTTTATTTTAGTGCGCAAAATGGTAATGTTATTCCGCAAATTTATACCGTTGACCGCGGTGTAGCAATATAGTGCAATCTATTACCTATAAAGCTGAAAACGTGCAATTATGCATCGGCTAATGTGCAATTCACGTCTAATTTTGTCTAGCATCCATCCGAATAAATGATGTTGATTTTGGTAAAAACTGATTAAACGCAACACTAAGTCGCAATTTTATCACAATATATGCACATTCCGGTAGTTTGGTAAAAAGTTATTCATAATATGTTCAAAATATGTAAAATTGTTAGATACTGTTGATGGAATAGAGTTCTTGCTTACTAAATTAGTAGTTCAACAAATAAATTAATCTGATATATCACTGAATAGTACTGCTTCAACACGATGAAACAAGCAAGAGTGAACAAGTAATGCTAAAATAAAAGTTCAATTCCTTATCTGTTTTACATGTACCTCACTATATTTTCTTGTAATCGATCACACATGGGTAGATATAACCCGAATCTTCTGTCTGTAATGCTGGGCGACTCGCCCAGCGTTACAGACAGAAGATTTGGTTTAGGGTAGATATAGACAAAAGCAAAAATGACAATTCTTGTTTCATTATTAAGTTATTGTGACCGAGTCCTTTGTTTTTTAGCCTTATAGTGTCTAAAGCATATATATTTTGAATATCTGATGGACTGTTTTCTTACAGAGCTTGACACTAAGTCTTATCATTCGGAACAGGTGGTCTGTAGGACACCCTACATGCAAGGTTGATATGTTTTCCTCATACATGTGTATTTGATACTGTCTCGATCATGGTCAGTTTTATAATCTGGTGATTTCAGACCACCAGTCAGCTGCTAGTGTCAACCCCCTGACATGATAGATAGCAACCCAATGATGTTTTGAGCAGCCCTCGTACAGTAGGTTCCTCAAATTTGTCGGAGGATATCTGCCACTATCTGATGTTATCTTGTGCGTTATTAGTTCATTCTACGCTGTTGTAAAAAAATGTTTCTTTTATTTCTGCACAGAAATGTATGTTGTGACCACTCATTGGAATCGTCTCATCAAGATGATTCCAATGAGTGGTAACAACATATACTTCGAAGAAGGAATAATAAATAAATGCCAACAATATTTTGGTTTATTTTTTTACTCGCAGAGGGGTGTACCGCATGTTATGGGTTACTATATTGATAGTGTCACCGTAGGCATGCACAATATAGACACTATCTTGTACACAAGCTGGGCATGCATATACTCCCAAGTAAAATTGTCCTTAAATGTAACCATTGAGTATGCTATGGCTGATTTCCTCTGAGGCAGTATCAGGATTCGGGATCATGTCTGGTGTCCGAACCTGATTTTCCGACGTGACATATTCTGTGACATCATTTTTACAGTAGATTTTCTTGAAAATCTTCCTAACAAACGGATGGATTTTGATGATATACAGCGCACCAAAGACGATGATTTATGCATTTTATGGGTGCTCTAAAAGATCTTTACAATAACTTATCATGATAAACTTCATGTACACTCATATGCTCTAGATTTATACTTACATTGACGGTAACCAATTCTTCGACAAAACAACAACATTATAAGATTAAAGCTAACTATACAGTAAAGGGCAACCACAGCTAGGTTACATTATCGGGATAAGATTTCCACGATCAGTTTTTGTCGCTCCCGCTTGCGGAAAGCGCGATATAGTCGGCACTTTGGCGTACGTACGTACGTACGTACGTGTGTCCGGTTAAAGTTTTTGGTTAAGTTTTTTGGTTAAGTTTTTTAGTTAAGCTTTTTGGTTAAAGTTTTTGGTTAAGTTTTTTGGTTAAGTTGTTTGGTTAAAGTTTTTGGTTAAGTTTTTTGGTTAAACTTTTTTGTTATACTATATCTCTGCAACTGCTTTGCCCATTACCTTGAAACATCACATGGGTGTTTATCATCATCTATATTTTGATTCTACCCCCCTCCCGTGCGGCCCCTTTGCCCAATGTCAAGGTCAAATTACTTTGAAGTTTTTGGTTAAGTTTTTTGGTTAAAGTTTTTCGTTGTACTCAGTATATCTCTGCAACTGCTTTGCCCATTACCTTGAAACTTCACATGGGTGTTTATCATCATCTATATTTTCATTCTACCTCCCTCCCGTGCGGCCCCTGTGCCCAATGTCAAGGTCAAATTACTTTGAAGTTTTTGGTTAAGTTGTTTGGTTAAGTTTTTTGGTTAAAGTTTTTCGTTATACTATATCTCTGCAACTGCTTTGCCCATTACCTTGAAACTTCACATGGGTGTTTATCATCATCTATGTTTTCATTCTACCCCCCCTCCCGATGCGGCCCCTGTGCCCAATGTCAAGGTCAAATTACTTTGAAGTTTTTCGTTAAGTTTTTTGGTTAAAGTTTTTCGTTATACTATATCTCTGCAACTGATTTGCCCATTACCTTGAAACTTCACATGGGTGTTTATCATCATCTACATTTTCATTCTACCCCCTCCCGTGTGGCCCCTGTGCCCAATGTCAAGGTCAAATCACTTTGAAGTTTTTGGTTAAAGTTTTTGTCGCGCCCGCTTGCGGTAAGCGCGATATAGTCGGCATTTTGGCGTACGTACGTACGTGTGTCCGGTTAAAGCTTTTGGTTAAGTTTTTTGGTTAAATTTTTTCGTTATACTATATCTCTTTTTTTAGTGTCCATGCCTCGCCACAAGGCACGACATGCAGGCCGCGGCCATCTAGTTTTTAACAGTAGCCTATTTCATCAACATTGCAAAGTATACTTTAGTAGCAAAGTATACTTTGAGGGAGGAATTTTCAATTTTATGATAAATTTATTAATTTTTATTATACTGAATTTATGACATTATCACAGCCAATTTGGCTGTGATAATGTAATACATTCAGTATAATAATTCTGCATACTTTTAATCATGAATTATATGCATTTGTTAGTTCCGTATATGAAATAATGCATTTCAGGAAAAATAAATGATTACTCCCTCAAAGTATACTTTGCTAGTAAAGTATACTTTGCAATGTTGATGAAATAGGCTACTGATCTTGATGGAAATCTTATCCCGATAATGTCACCTGTGAGGGCAACCTGTTCCGTATTTGCTGCGTTATGTTTCATAAAAATCTGTCGCTCCATTAAAAAGATATGGATATCTACTGTAAATACATCTGAAAAACATGACATAACATCATTCGGGAACCTGGCATGTGAACCCACACCCTGAATAGGTATTTGACAGTTTGGAAATGGTGGGAATACTCGGGCTTGCATTACTTAGCCTAGCCTGGTCAACTGACCTATAATACTAATAGTGGGGTGCCGTGCATGGGTATTTTTTTCTTTTAATTTCAAATTGATGCAAAAGTTTTGTTTTCAGTACCAATTTGAAGGTAAGGGTCTATAGAACAATTTTTGTTCGAGTGTCAAGCACTGGGATACAAAAATTCAAAATGACCACCAAAATCCAAGATGGCTGCCAATTTCGATTTTGTTTTTGCATTACGCCTCATAACTTTTGTCCTATGGAACCTAGAATAGTGATTCCGGTGTCTATATCTAGGTTTTCATGTATGAGTAATTGAATAAAAATAAAATAAACATGATTGGAATATATCTTATGTGGTATTTCACACCAATGAGACAATAAATACAAAATGTGATGATACAAATGGGGTATTTTTTATCTCTTTCCTGTTGAACCTTTTCCATTTTTTTTATTATGGCCATGTCAACGAGCTGGGGATGGTCTGTCTTTTGCCAAAATCAAACAGAAGAAAACCCTTCATTATGTTGATCACTTTCTCTTTCCACCGTTTAGATATCATGGATGGCTGAGAAGCTAAAATGAGAGTTTTCACTGCAGTGCAGATAATTTAAGAATAACACTGTACAACCAAAACGTCTCCATCTGGACAAGTGTATCCATTTCAAGTGTTGTAAATGGAGACGTTTTTCCATCTGAGAAAAAAGATCAATAAAAAGCATAGCGTTGTTAATAAATATAAGCCAATGAAGAACGCACGTATGTGCATTGGCGCGCGGCTGCTTGCAGACCAATTATGTATAGTCACTTAATACAACTGGTAAAACTACCGGTACCTCTTTTCTCAGGTGGTAAAACGTCTCCATTTGCATATCCAATTGTATATCCAGTTGTATATCCATTCAACGTGTCTTTCCATGTTGAGATGGCTGGTGCAAGGATATGGCAGTTGTGTATTTTGTGCCAAAAGCAAACTGAGGAAGTGCTTGTTTGTCCTCTTGCGAATCCAGTCGCCAGTCGTAGAGAGGGAGCCTACACAGAAATCACCACTTTACAGGCATCAGCGCTTGACCATGCAAAAAAACGTCATAATGAAGGATTGCCTCCTGTAAGAAAAAAATCCCGGCGGAGTAATGCAGCCGTTAATCGTTATCTGTGTATCTTCTGTGGTGATGAAACAAATGCAGCAGACCATTCTTTCCAGAAGGTTAAACTCACCCAACAGATACATGACAAGGCAGTCGCGCTGGGGGAAGAGCGTATCGTGGCACTCCTTGCCGAAGGCGATCTGGTCGCCATTGAAGCCAAGTACCATCAGAATTGCTACACAGGGTTCAATCGCCGTTACGATGAGATTTGTAAACAAGACACAGCTAGTGAAAATCTTGAGGCCACAGCAGAAAATGAATTGCTCCAATTTATAAAGGAAGAAGTCACTGGAGGTCGTAGAATATTTACATTGCAAGATCTGACAGATATGATGACCGAGAGATTAGAACAACATGGAATTCAGAAGACCGTGAACCGGACATGCCTAAAGGAAAGAATCCTGGAACACTTCCCGAATTTGACAGAGGAGAAAGGTATCCGAGACCGAGTTTTCATCATTTGTTCGAAGACGGCTAGAAAGATCATATCAGATGCAACTCAAACACCAGATGAGGAAGCACGTACATTACTAATGGCAGCATCGATTCTCCGTAAAGCTGTTTTTGATCATGACACTGCATTCAGGTTTGATGGTTCATTTCCAAATGATTGCAAAGAATCATCTGTTCGACAACGTATAAAGTATTTCTTCCGTCAATTCCTCCTCGCAGGATCCAAATCATCGCCAGAACAAGAGAATTCCAGGAATATCCTCTCTGTGAGTCAGTTGGCCATGCTAAATATGACTTCTCTTAATGTGAACTTGAATTGTGAGCCTCCACTTGCAGTGTTCTTGGCCCTCAAATTGCATTCCCAAACAAGAAGCAAGAAGCTGGTATAACTACTACACACATATGCTCTGAGCGTGTCATATAAGAAAGTCCTCAGCATTGAATCTAGATTTGCACAGGCTATTGCAGATCAGACAAGGAACAACACTGATATAGTCTGTCCTACAAATTTACATCAGCACATTTTCACAGTTGCAGCCCTGGACAACTTAGATCACAATCCCACATCACGCACTGCAAGCTCATCCTTCCATGGAACTGGTATTTCAATCTTTCAGTTTCCTTCATCACAGACGCCTGGGTTGTACCAAGAATGTCTACGAATCAACTCACAGAAAACACGAGCACACAGCAGTGAACCCATCCTGCCTCGTTCGTATACGTTTGTACCACCTGTGGGCCAAATCTTGTCACCCAACCTCCGGTAAAAGATGTTCAACCAATGGCAACGAGTTCATTCGATGAGGAGCACGAACAGGCATGGATGACTGCAGTACATGACACCCTATATGTGGATTCTGATACAGAAAAACGCACTCCAGCGATGTGGTCTTCCTACCATGCTGCTCGATCAGATACTGCTGGACAACCGAAAAAAGGCATTGAAGCCCTCCAGCCACTTTTCCATGAAAAGGCCGCCACTCCAGAAATGATTCGATATGGAATGGAACTGGTGAAAGAGACAACTGAGCACCTCAACCCACACCAAGTCCCTGTGTTGGTAGTAGACCAACCACTCTATGACCTCGCAAAAAGAATGCAGTGGACCTTCTCTGACATCTTCGGGGAAGACAAGTTTGTGGTTATGCTAGGTGGGCTCCACATTAAAATGGCTTTGTGGAGCACCATGGGAGATCTTCTGCATGGGTCTGGATGGCCTGAAATCCTGAACAAAGCTGGGCTAGTGAAGACAGAAGCAGCAGCCACAGCTTTCCTGAAAGCATCCAATGCAATGAGAACAAGATATGCCCATCAAGTTACTGTTATGGTACTCGACAGCCTTCTGAAGCGAGCCTACGAAGCCAGTGGAACCGAGATGGCTCTTGAGGATTGGGTCGTGGTAGCTTCTGAACAGAGCCCAACGTTCAAATTCTGGCTACTCGTACACAAGTACCAACATATCATATTCATGTTCATCCGGGCACATCGGGAACGGAAGTTAGAACTCATGGTCACTACCCTGCGGAAGCTTGTGCCTCTGTTCTTTGCTCTCGATCACCAGAATTATGCCAGGTGGATTCCAATCTTTATCCGAAACCTGGAAGTTCTACCAGATAGCATCCAGGTAGAGTTTGAGAAGAGACACTGGACAATAACTCGAAGCAACCGCCGTTTCTCATCCTCATTGATCAAGTACACGAGCAAGCCAATACAAGGGTGAAAGGAGTTGGTGTCATTATCGGTCTCACAGAGAACCCTGACATGCTGGAACGCTGGATCGTGGCTCGCCCGGAAATCAGCCGTGTCGTTGAGGAGTTTACTGGTGCAAACGATAACGATGATGATGAAGAACTCCCTCATCATGAGGAAGGATATGCATCTCAGCACCGATTTCTACGCCATGCCGAAGACCTGATGGAGGTGTTGCTGAGCAATGGGAATCCTTTTGAGGAGCACAGTGGAGACCTGGTTACATTAGACAACAAGGTGTGTGAGTCTGCGGCTGCTGCCGTATATGTCCATATAGTCAAGTCCATGGGACAAGAGCAGTACAACAACTTCAGACAGATTGTGCTTGACTCAAATGACACACCTCTGACAGCACCGATGAAGCGAAACAACTTACTGTTGTTCCATGAGAAGAACACACAAAAGAAGTCAGCAATTGAGCTGAAAATGCAGCACTTCAAACGTCATGCAGAGCTTTATGGGCAGCCGCGGGGGGGGGGGGGGGGCTTGCGGGGGGGGAGGGGATATTTGGAGGAGTTTTTTCATCACAAATCTTCCCCATACCCACCTGCATTGTCATCCGAAGAGTCCCTCAACTCTTGTACCAAGTCAGATTTGTTGGTATATATCATGGAAGCCAGTACAAGTAGCGCCATTTCTGTCAACGAGGAGCTAGTTGCGCCAGATGTTTACGACTTCATTATTATTGACGGTGGTGTACTGATACACTCACTTCCTGGTACAACTGTCCAAGGCAAGACCTTTGATTCATATGTCGACAAGGTATTCTGCCCAAGAGTTTTGAAGCGATCGACAAGAGTAGATATTGTCTGGGACCAGTATCGTGCACTGACAATCAAAGGAGGCACAAGGGAAAAACGAGGAACAGGCATCCGACAACGCATATGTGGTACTGCCAACATCTCAGGAAATTGGCAGAATTTTCTGGCGAACGTTAATAACAAGAAGG
The DNA here is from genome assembly GCA_029237695.1 of Conchocele bisecta. NCBI lineage: Eukaryota > Metazoa > Mollusca > Bivalvia > Lucinida > Thyasiridae > Conchocele > Conchocele bisecta. The sequence goes on along the minus strand of CM055265.1, from coordinate 154,254,802 downwards.
AACTGTTCTCATTCCTGTCAATAAAGATAACAGAAGAACATTTCTCAGATGACAAGAATGTCTACATCACTGCAGGTGATCAAGTCCACCATGTTGGAAACAGTGCACCAATGGATCAATGCAACCATGAGGAAGCTGGCACGCATGTCTTAGTACATCTCCTCCACGCCCTCCAATCATCGTCACTTAGGATGATGTATACTGGAGACACAGATGTTGTCGTAATCCTTCTAATAGTTAGGTTGGTTAGGGCTATATTTAGAGATTACCGTTACCTGGCTGATAAAAGCACCAAATTTGGCATGAGGCTTCCTTATGGCATACTAATCAATGTTAGCCTAGGAGCCCTCCGGAGATTTTAACATAAGCACCAAAATTCAAGATGGCCGCCATCTATGGAATATAACGCTTTTAACGCTTTTAAGAAGACCAGATTGGTTTCCAAATATTGATTTTTAAGTCACTGAACATACTGAATCAGATTTTTACTATTGCAATTTTCACATGTCGTACCCATTATCGTGACGAAATTCAAAAATGGCCGCCAAAATCACCAAAAGTTTTGTGGTCCTATCATGCGTCTACTGTCTGTTCCAAGAGGATGGGTCAGTCGAGGATTCACTGGATGGGTACAGGGAGTCCTGACCCAGTCCTGCTCTTGGTAATTTTATCCACAATGTCTGAATAGTTGACAAACTGTACATCAATTACACCATCCCATTTCGGGCGGTGCCACAGAATATAAGCGAGGGAAGTTCCGCAACAACAAAAACAACAAACAACAACAACAACAAAGTTTTGTTTCTACAAGAATTTAAAGAAATACAACAAATTTGTTGTAAGGTAAATACTGTAAATATTTGATGATACATGTATATGGATAGTGTTGAATCATTTCATTTTACCCAACGCCCTTGTGGTTATGTTAGGTGGTCTGCACACAGAAATGGCGCCCTCTGGAATACACTGGGAGATGTATTGGATAGTTCCGGCTGGACAACGGCACTCACAGATGGAGCAGTAGCATCCTCTGGCACAGCTAATTCATATCTCAAGGCAGCACACCTAACTCGAACCAGGCATGCCCACCAAGTCACACTCTTGACCCTGCATAATCTCCAGAAGGAGGCTTTCGTGCAGAGCGAGGGACCCAACGAGTCTGTCATGGCTTGGAGAAACGACATGCTGAAGAGGAGTTCTACTTTCATGTACTGGGACTTGATCATGAAATATGAAACATAATTCTCATCTCATGAAGGCTCACAGAGAAGAATTTTCCTCTCTATGTGGACGTCTTGGAGGAACTCACACCACTGTTATTTGCCTTGGATCATGTGAATTACTCACGGTGGGTGCCTGTCCACGTCAGTGATATGAAGTCCTTGCCCGACACTATCAAGTATGAGTTTGAAAAGTGTTCTCATTAGGTCCTTTCCAAGACCACCAACACGTTCTCTCAAAAGGTTCGGGCGGTGCTGTTGGGTTTACGGAAAACCCTGTTGCCTATCGACGGTGGATGCTCCCGGGGCCAGAGATGGCCAGATTGCTGAATCAGTTTGAGGAAGAATACCTTCCTGAGGATGACACATAAATCCCTAAGAACTTCCACCACCACAAGCAGGGTCTCCAGCGACAGGTTACCAGCCTCTCCGAAACCATCAGAAGAATGGAAAACCCATTCTTGGATGATTTCCCTGATCTAGTAACTCTCGATAATCGCAACTGTACAGACAAATCAGTGGTAACCACAATGCGCACCATGGAGGATATAGACACGAACCAGTACCAGGAATTCGTCAAGAATGTGCACAGCCACTCTATCCATGACCCACTCTTCAGGAAATCTCAACACAAGGCAGCATCTAAGCAGGGGAAGAAGATTAACGTGCTTCAGAACAATGTGGCACACTTTGGACAGCTATACATATCCATGCAGAACCGTGAAGGTGACTTGGCCGAGTTCTTTGCACATGAGATACAGTCCTCCCCTCCTTCCCTCTCAGACTTTGGCAAGCTTCCTATTCTAAACACGAAGTCGGACTTGCTGCAATGTCTTGAGCATCCCGGGCAATCAGAGCTACGATCGACTTACGACTGCAAGGTCCTGGATGGTGCTGTAATCGTTCACTGTCTGCCCACTACCAGCGTCAGCTCCTTCCACGAGTATGCAGACAAGGTTTTCATATCATACCTAGAGAAGCAGATATAGGCTGCCACAAGGTTGGATGTTGTGTGGGACACATACATGCCAGACAGTTTAAAATAATCTACCCGGGAAAATAGAGGCAAGGGCGGTGCGCAGGAATGTGTCGGGCGATACAAAACATCAAGGCAATTGGGTGGACTTCCTCCGTGACACAGACAACAAGAAGGAGCTGTTTTCCTTTTTGACTTCCAAGGTTGAAACGTTCAACTGGCCACCAGCCAAAGTTGTATATGTCACACCAGGGCAATCTGTGACATCTATTGGAACCAGCATCCCCATGCAATCATCAGGAGGCGGACACCAGGATCGTGGTTCATGTACTGCATGCACAGGAGCATGGAGAAAGACTATTCAAGTGCGTACAGTGGATACATATGTTGTAGTCATCCTTGCAGGCACATTCCATGATCTCATTGCGACTCATCCCTTGGCCAAAATCTGGGTGGCCTTTGATATGGGCAAGAATTATAGGTTTTACCACATCAACTGTATCTGTGCAAGCCTGGGGGAGCCACAATCACGAACATTGCCTGTGTTCCATGCATTTTCAGGCAGTGACACAACATCTGCCTTCAATAACAATGGCAAGAAGTCTGCTTGACAGGCCTGGCAGGCCTGGCAGGCATATGAAGACCTCACAGAGGCATTTGTGTATCTGGCAGGTCACCCTTTCCAGCGCCTCGAATTAGACGACGACCCTTTCCAGAAGCTCTCGAGACTGACTGTTTTCATGTATGACAAAACAATTCATTTGAGCTCTGTCAACGAGACACGAAGGGAACTCTTCTGCCAGAAGAATCGAACAATGGACAAACTGCCACCCACCAACGATGCGCTACTCCAGTATGTCCGACGTGCAGTGTATCAATCAAGAATATGGACGACAAGCACACAAAGCTAGTGGTTCATTCTCCACATAATTTTGCCTGGACCAAGGTATCAGAGTCGTGGCTACCAGTTTGGGTGAAAATTCCAGAGGTTTCCAAATCGTGCAGGGAGCTGATCAAATGCTCATGCAAAGGGGACTGCTCAAACTGCAAATGTGGCAAAGCAAATCTGGACTGCTCACCACTTTGCAAGAGTAAATGTACTCCATAGAACATTGCAGACTGTGTGTTCCTGCAAGAGACATCACAGAATAGTGTCACATATAATAATGTAAGAACTATGGCTGTTGTTAGAAACACATTGCATTCCAACTCAACACCATGCAATGGTCTAGCCTCGGTGGTGTAAACTATTAATGTGCAAGTAGAACTACCCAGATACATATTAATAAATCATTACACCAGTTACTTGCTTGAACAATGAGTTTTGTCTGTACCATTTAAATTACTGTAGATGTTCTAATAAGTGACTGCCTTGGACATCTTTAATGTCATCTTCAAAATTAGCAATGCCCCCATTGGCAGCTTTTTCTCGAAAAACTGTTAAGTCAATAAGGTGGTCACGGTCAAATCAAGGTCACATACTACATATTAGTTTTGTAGCACACCAATAGGCAAGTATGTTGTGCAAGTTTGGTTCCTGTGGGTGTTGCAGCCGCTGAGACAAATACTTTTCAAATAAGGTGAACCAAACGTGTGACGGACGGACGGACGGACGGACACACACACGGACGCATGCACGCACAGACAGACAAGTACAAAACATACTGCCCCATTGACATTCCATCATGGGGGCATAAGTACATTGAGCGCACAGTCGGGTGGATATTCGGCGCAAATATTTTGTATTATTATGATTATTATTATATATGGCGGCCATCTTGGATTTTGGTGTTTTACATTAAAATCTCTGAAGGGCTCCTAGGCTAACATTATTTAATATGCCCTAAGGGAGCCCTATGCCAAATATGGTGCTTTTATCAGTCCGGTAACGGTAATTTCACTATGCCACCTAACTATAAGTAATTTCCATCACATCACGGCTCTGAATCCGACGCAGAAATCTGGATCTCCTTCAAAGCGGGAAAGACAACCAGAATGATCTCCCTGAACACTATCGCCACAAACCTGGGCACAACAACGTGCAAAGCCATGGCCCTCTTCCACGCATTCACTGGATCAGACCGTACTTCTTCCTTCAAGTTCAAGGGTAAGCAATCCTGCTGCACGTTGATGCACAAAGTGCCATCCTTTATGGAGCAAATTGCAACTATTGTCGACACTCCATTCCAAACATCGCCAAGGTTGAAAGAAGTGGCAACAAACTTTGTCTGTATGCTGTACTCAAATGAGTCAAACGAGGTCAATGATGTTGACCTCGTCCGAATGAGGTTGTTCTCACAGAAGACTAGGGACGTGGAGAGAATTCTCCCAACCAGTGATGCTTTGTATCAACATCTCAAAAGGAGTGTCTTCCAAGCGAGCATCTGGACAACAGCCCACATGTCCATGATGCCTGTCAACAACCCAACTAACCATGGGTGGAAGGAAGAGGACGGCAAGCTGCTTCCCATTTGGACCCCTCGCCAAAGATGTGTTCCACCTGGATGTGAAGTGCATTTGCCCAATTACCTGCTCTCGGTGCAAATGCGTGAAGACAAAGTTGAAGTGCACACGTCAGTGCAAGTGCACATGCGAGAAGTAGCTGGACTAGAACAATTTCAAATACTAACATGTATATAGGTTAATTTGGTTAATTTGTTAGCCATTTTCTTATTAAATGTATTGTTCAAGGAGTTTTTCAAGCAATTGTCTAACCAGTTACTCGGAAGTAGGACTCAATATAAGAGAAGATATGCTCCAATCAATTTTATTCTATTTGTATTCAATTACTCATACATGCAAACCTAGGTATAGAGACCAAAATCACCATTCTAGGTTCAATAGTACAAAAGTTATGAGGCGTAATGCGAAAAAAAGCTTGAAATTGGCAACCATCTTGGATTTTGGTGGCCATTTTGAATTTTTTTATCTGACTGCTTGACACTCGAACTAAATTGTTCTATAGACCCTTACCTTCAAATTGGTACTGAAAACAAAACTTTTGCATCAATTTGAAATGACTGAGTGCCCCGGCACCCCACTATAAAAGACAGTCACCTAATATTCTCTATATACTGCATCTCACTGTGTGTGGAACCAACAGGAGCAATACATTATCATGATTATGGGAAATACATCCCGTTGACCGTGACTAGTGTAGCCCCATGCATTGTATGTATTGCCACAGCATAGTCAACTTCATCACTGTTTGCCATTTACACATTATTCGTTACAATTACATCCTTATTAATTCATTTCATGTCGTCGGAAATCTATCTATTTTTTTCTTCTTCATGAAAGTATATGTTGTTACCACTCATTTGAACTGTCTCGGCGAGACGGTTCAAATAAGTGGTAACAACATATACTTTAGAGTAGAAACAAAGAAAATATTTATATATTTCGGTAGAAAAATGGTGAATCTTCAGCATGAAATGGGTTAAATAAGGCTTATGCCTCACTACACATGAGACGAAAATTGTCGTCTGCTGTTTTTCATTTTTGCCTTAATTCTTAACAAAAAACTTGTTAGACAGCACATGAGAATCGTCTCCAGTGGAGAAAATGCTCATGCACTGCCAAAACAGTTTTTTATTGAGAAATATTGAAAATAAAACATTTCCAGCAGACGACAAAATTTAATTCAGCATAGTAAGGTTTAAGCTAGACTGCAGCAGACCAAACGCTGATGTATCATGGGCAATTAATTACATGTACATCATGTACATAGCATACATGCATTATTTGTCTTGGTTGTTGATACTGAGGCAAGCAACATAAAATGGTAACAGCTGGTTCCTTGTATATTATCAACATTGGTGCTTGTGGTATTTGGGGCCAGTCTTATCAATATACCTGAGTGCACACTTCTGCAGCCTGATAATGATACCAGCCACCGGCTAAGAAAATAGACTTTAAACACATGTTAAAGGTACATCCTCACTCAGTAGGCACAAACTGTTCTTTATATGAATTAAATAAGTGCATAATTGTGGCACTATTCCACTAGTTCTAAAAACTAAAAATTACGAGTGTTCGCTATACAGATACATGTATATATGTATAATCAGTTGGTAATATTTATTTTTCTGATAGTGACGCGCGGTGTTATCAGGCTATTTTCATATGCAAATGAGGCATGATATTTTTTAATTATTTATACTAATTAAATATGTCACCTGGAATTATAATATTTTCGACAGATTATAAAGTATGATCATTGCACATCAAAAAATAAATACAGAGAATAAATAGTAATGTCCGTTAACTGTTTAAGGAAACACGGTTATCGCCCCTGATATCAGTGTGGAAATTTACGTCTGATATAAAATGTATAATAATGCCAATCAATATGTGGGATAATGGTGAATGAATGTTTCTTTTGCCAGAAAATGTCTCAGATGATGTCTCTGATATAAAGAACATTTTGTGCCTACTGAGTGGGCATGTACCTTTAATACTTTTGTGCTCAGGTACTGATCATGGACATGTTGTTTTATCATCACCTGTTGTTTTATCATCACCTGTTGTTTTATCATCACCTCCGCTTCTTACGACTAAAATGTTTGTAAGGGTAGAATTATGATAGTCTGTATTTTTCACATTAACAATGTTTTCTTGTAAACAATTATTGGATTTACATTTATTGAGCATAGGCTACAAGTTATTTATTTTTACTGAAATACATTATTTCATCTAGAACTGACGACAGTTTATATTTGATGATTAAAAGTATGCAGAATTAGTATACATGTACTGTATAAACAAATTATATTATAGTATCACAAGTCATTTTGTTTTGGTTAGAAATATTTCATTAAAGGTACATACCCACTCAGTAGGCACAAAATGTTCTGTATAGGAATTAAATAAGTGTATAATTGTGTCACTATTCCTTCAGTTCTAAAACTTACGAGTGCCCGCTATACAGCTATAATCATTTAGTAATATTTATGACTCGCGATGGTATCAGGCTATTTTCATATGCAAATGAGGCATGATATTTTTTTAATTTTAATTATTTATGCTAATTAAATACGTCCCCTGCAAAAAATAATATTTTCGACTGATATCAGTGTGGAATTGACGTCTGATATAAAATAATAATGCCAATCAATACGTGGGGTAATGGTAATGTAGAATGTAATGAATGTATATTTTGCCATGCCAGCAAATGTCTCAGATGATGTTTCTGATATAAAGCACATGTTGTGCCTACTGAGTGGGCATGTACGTTTAAATCAAAAATATTTTTTTATGCATAATTGAAAATTCTCCCTCGATATATACATGTACTGTAACTTGGGCAAGATCATAAGTATACCTTGCAATTTTGGTGAAATCGGCTAACTGGGGCTACACTGGTAATAGCATAACCCTTACACTGTGGGAAATAAAATTTGTTGTCTGCTTTTTATTGATATTTTGTCTTCTTTCTCATCAAAAACATGGTCTGACAACACTTTAGAGACCTGTCATGTTTTTGATGAGAAAAATTAAATATAGAAAATAAACAGCAGACTACAAAAGTTAATGCAGCATTGTAAGGGTGAACAACCACTTATCCAGAGGATGGGAGGGTCTACATATCTTAAAGGTACATGCCCACTCAGTCACAGGTGGAAGACTCGGACCTGTGACACCAAATAAATACCTATTTAAAAAAATCCCATTACCACATAGAAGATGGTACTGTACGAGACCAAGCATATAGAAGATGGTACTGTACAAGACCAAGTGGGTGAGGTAATGGGATTTTTATAATAGGCATTTGTTTGGTGTCATATGTCCCGAGTCGTCCACCTGTGCACTCAGTAGCCACAAAATGTTCTTTATAGGAATTAAATCAAATAGTTTTGTATATTCTGTAGATATGACATTTTCTGGCAAAATAAGTTTTCATTCACCACTACCCCACGTGGCATTTATTATACATTTTATATCAGATGTAAATTTCCACAGTGATATCAGGGGCGATAACCGTGTTTCCTTAAAATGTTAACCAACATTGCTATTTATTCTCTGTATTTATTTTTTGATGTGCAATGATCATAGTTTATAATCTGTCGAAAATATTATTTGTTCAGGTGACGCATTTAATTAGTATAAATAATTAAAAAATATCATGTCTCACAGAGCTCCAGATAAGGTGTGTATTGGCGTATTTTCCGCACTTATTTTAGCAGAATATGCATTGATTATCAAAAGTGTGAGTACAAACTACTCACAGCAATGTGAAAATACTCATGCAAGTAAAATACGCATTGAATTTGAAATCTGGTGGTATAATACACTTTAGATACAAAATTTATCTGCAGCTCTGGGTACTGATCATTGTGCTCACTTCAACAGTTGAATGAGGGTCTAACCCTTAGACCGCTACACACAATAATTGTTGTCTGCTGTTGCTTTTATATCTTACATTATTTCTCAATAAAAACATGGTTTGACAGCACTTCAGAATCATTTCCAATGGAAATGATTCTGAAGTGCTGTCAAAGCATGTTGTAAATTATTCTAAAGTGCTCTCAAAGCATGTTTTTGATGATAAAAATGGAAAATAGAAAATAAACAGCAGACGACAAAAAATTAAGATAGCGGTGTAAGGGTTATTCCTTTTGCTGATGTCAGTAAGAATGGCTAACTGACTGAATGATGAACAATTTGCACTGTTCGCCATTCAGTCTGTGAAACAACCATCATGCTTCTAACAAACAGTATAGATCCCAGAACTCCAGATAAGTTTTGCATCTAAAGAGTATTATACCCCCAGATTTCAAATTCAATGCGTATTTGACTTTTACAAATGTATTATTGACTTTCTTCCTTATTAAGTAGGGAACTAATGATAAAAAAATAAAACAAATTAAAAAATTTACTTATTTCAGCTCAACTAAGTAAATTAAAAAAAATATTACAGTATTTCTGCTACTCAATTTGAAAATAAATGCGTATTTTCACATTGCTGTGCATATTTTGTACTCCCACTTTTGACAATCACTGCATATTCTGCTAAGATAAATGTGTAAATATGCCAATACCTTCCTTATCTGGAGCTCTGAGATCCTCATCAAGAGGCAGGTGGCAGATCTGGAGCCTGTCTGAACACACATTCCATCAGGGGGCCGTTTCACTAAACTTCTTACGACTAAAATGTTTGTAAGCGCAAATTTAGAATCGTCTGTAAATTTCAATTGATGGATTTACATTTATTGAGCAAAGGCTGCATATGCAGCCTATGCTCAATAAATGTAAATCCAACAATTATTTACAAGAAAACATCGTTAATGTGAAATTTACAGACTATCATAATTTTGCACTTACGAACATTTTAGTCGTAGGAAGTTTAGTGAAACGGGCCCTAGGAGCCTGTCTGAACACACATTCCATAAGCCCCATTTCTCCCGTGTTGGCCACATCTAATTCTCTAGAGTAGCATTAACCCTTTCACCCCTAAGTAACTGAAATGGACACTCCCATGTTATTTTTCAGACTATTCCTTTCATGAGAAAAATGGTATTGAATTCAGAATTAGAAACAATCCGCAAATGGTGCAGATCCTGATGAGCCGGCTCGTTACGAGCCGGCTCATCTGGATCTACACTGTTTGCAAGCTTATAATAGAGACCTCACTCTACTGTAGGGTTGACAGGATTAATTCCAACCTTGGACACATCTTCCAATATTGATTTTGCAGATATCAGATGCCCCATCACCTGCTGTTCTCCAGTGTCTATTACCTGAATATACAATGGCATCTGGGTGTCTATAGTGCCTGATAAAGATCTTATGATCACAGGTGGAAGACAGGGACCTACTGTCTGTTCCACGTTTTGCTGCCGACAAACTTTTGGACATTAAACACATTAAATGAAAAAAATATTTAAATGTACCTGGTAAGTACTTTTTCATCAATAACAAAAAAGTCACCCTCCCCAAAAAATTATTTGATGAAATTCTGTAAAATATTTATTGCGAAAAAGAAATTTAACATGGGGGCTATATATTTTTTTTTTTTTAGGCTCCTCCCCATCCCCTTCTGCCCCTTTTCCCCCCATGTTAAATTCCCATAGGAAAATCGTTTTTTCGCTATTAAATCAATATTTGATGGAATTTCATCGAACCAAAAAAATTGGGGAGGGTGACTTTTTTGTTATTGGTGAAAAAGTACTTACATTTAAATATTTTTTAGATTTAATGTGTTTAATAGCCAAAAGTTTGTCGGCAGGAAAACGTGGAACAGACAGTAGGACCCAATACTTGGCTCATTTGGAAAACATTACCCCACCCACCCATTTCCATACACTATACCTTACAGCCTTTTCCACCTGTGCTTATGATAAGTAACGGTTTGATGGAAGCATGAGGGATGTGCTGTGGCTCAGGGGTAGAATACAGGTCTTCAATACTGAAAGTTGTGAGTTCAAAACCTACCCTAGGTCATGAAAAATACATCCCACTGGTCTGTCGGATTGTTGTCCTGTCTTTATATGACTTTAGCTGTTGCTGGGACGTTAAACCACATTCAGTTCATTTGATAAAAGCATGACAGGTGTTTTTCTTCCTGAATAGTGGCCCCGTGCAGGCACCGGGGCGGGATCAACTGATCCTGAGAATAGTGCTGCAGTAGCCATTGCTTGTCGTAAAAGGCGACTAAACTGGCTTAACGATTGGGTTCATACTTTCCGGAACCCACTATACCGGATTTGGCCCTCATGTACATTTTTGGCTTTCTTGTATGTGAGAGTTGAGTCGGGCTATGCCCCATATATAAAAGTAAGATTAGCGCTAATCCTATTACTTTTAGGGGATGGGATAAATGATGCTGGTGTGGCGAGGGCCTGGCACCAGATCAGGTTGTTCTAATTTCAGGACTGAATATATATTTTGATTGTAAATATTGAGTTCTGAAGTTGGGATTTACCCCCCTTGGACAGGTGGATATGGGACTCGACCCCGTTGACCCGTCTGCGTGTAGACTCCCTGAGGCTTGTACCTCTATGTCAGAAAAGCGGACGTTAAACCCTATTCACTCACTCACTCACTCCTGAATAGTGAACCATGCAGACCCTGATCAGGTTGTCACAAGAGCCATAATCCTTCTTTCTCCAGTCACATATTTATTTACATTTTTACTCTAACCCATTTCTTGCAGGGGATTGCCCATTTTGCTGATTGAAAAATCTGATTAATTCATTAATTTACTAGTATTCATTCGGCTTATATTTGGCTCAAACGTCTTCCATACCTGGTCTGATTAATTTTCTCGTATCTCCCTAAAGGTATATGGTGTGGCCACCATTTGAACTGTCTCATCAAATGAGTGGTCACAACATACTTTCGATTAGAAATGGGAAAAATTGCAGATTTTGTTTTCGAAATATTTATACCCATACATGGTTATTTCGCATGGAATGGGTTAAAGGCTGAAAAACGATGTTGGATATTTAGGGATGAAAGGCGTAAACTGTTGTAAAACATATTTGTGGCTGTGACTTGGGAGATGGGCCTTATGGATTTTGCGACCAGTGTAGATTCAGATCAGCCTGTGCATCCGCACAGTCTGATCAGAATCTGCACTGTTCGCCATTCCATCAATGAAACATCTGTCATATTTCTAACAAGCAATATACAGTCGAACCTGCCCTTACGACCACCTGAACTAACCATTTACACACGTTTTTAGCCTTGGACTGAAATTTACTCACAAAAACAACAATTAACATTATGGGTGACAGGTGACGAAGACCGTTATGTTATCTTCAGTGTAGCTATAGAGACGGTCAATACAGAAAAATGAAGGGGTTCAAATTTTATATCGAGTTGTATTAATTATGTACATGTCTACATATTGCCATATTAGTTTATATTATGTACATACAGGTACATATATGGTGTACACTGAAGTAAATTTTAAAAAAAATGTAGATACCACCTGTCTTAAGAGACCACAAAGTCATTCTCCGCTGAGTGGTCTCTTAAGAAAGGTTCGACTGTAGACTAAGGAGTGTGCTATTTGATCTAGAGCTACGCTGGTTGCCAGTTTTCCAGGCACAGCCACATATTATGCTTTTAACAAACAATTTTGGTGGCTTCATTCATCACCAGTTACACTGATTACAATAAATTAGTCCCCGTTTGTCACGGCGCATGGTGGCGTATTTCCATGTGAGGCTTAAACCAATCAGCTTACTAAATAGTGGTTGCGAACGAAGATTGAAAAGACACATTTAACAACCGATACTTTTCCAATCAGTGTAGGCGGATTTGTATATATTTGTTTACGTTGTCAATTGCTAAGGCTGGATTGATGAATTTAAAGGATTACAAATGTAGAGCTGCTTTATTGGCAGTGATATAACCATATTTTATTTGTATTAACTACAGTAACTGTACTTTCATACTGAGCTTTTTTCTGATAATTTATTTTTTATCTGTGTCATCGAGATGGTTCAAATAATAAATATATTTTTGTTCCCCGTCTGAATCTGTATCGCACAAGGAATGTGTTAAATGGTCGATATTTTTATAGGAGAATTGTTTTTATGTATTGACATTTGTTATTAACCCTTAGACCGCTACTCACAACAATTGTCGTCTGCTGTTGCTTTTATATCTTGTCTTATTTCTCAATAAAAACATGGTTTGACAGCACTTCAGAATCATTTCCAATGGAAATGATTCTGAAGTGCTGTCAAAGCATTTTGTAAATTATTCTAAGCATGTTTTTGATGATAAAAATGGAAAATAGAAAATAAACAGCAGACGACAAAAAAAATAAGATAGCGGTGTAAGAGTTAACAATTTCAACACCGCAGGCCTGTATTGTGGTATTGGCATCTCATCATGATCTGCACTTTTTGTAAGTAATTTTCATATTTTGGAGAACAAAAACACCCCCTTTTCATAAATTGACTTGTCTGAAAATCATTACTTAGGGGTGGATTTTAACATATTGCGTCCAGTTTGCTTTATCCTTCCCAGTGAGTTTGGGGAAATATGTGATCAAGCATGACAAAGGGAGACTTAGTGCATGAGCTTTTGGCCAACATAGCTCCTGATCCACTAGCTCACTCCTGCAGCAGTATTTATCGATTCTAGATCAAAGGTATCAGGAATGATTTGTTGACTAAATTGCGGTTTTGACTGGAGAAATGGGATTTATGGGGACTTGTGACCAGTGTAGCTCCCTGATCAAATAGTACACTCATGTAGCCTGATAGTGATCTATATTGCCTGTTAGAAGGTGTTTCATCATTGATGGAATGGTAAAGAGTGCAGATTCTGATAAGACTGTGCGGATATACAGGATGATCTGGATTGTCACTGGTCGCAAAACCCATAAATCACATTTCTGCAGTCACAGCAACAATTGAGAACGGAAAAAGAGATATTTTTAAAATACTAACCAAAAATGCAGATCCTGATGAGACGGCTTGTTACAAGCCGGCTCATCTGGATCTACAATGTTTGCAAATGTTTGCAAATGTTTGCTTTATAGTCTGTTGCGTTGAAAGTGTTTGTCTACTTCACCTTTTCTGAAAAACATTATCACATCGTCTGTATTTCCCCCTGCAGGAATTATAGTATGACGTCAACCAACCAAAGGTGCTAACCATCCAACCAACCAAGATGGCCGCCCGGAAGAGGGGATCAAGTCCTGGGGGTTCGGAGGACTCGTACGATGATGGCGAATATAGCGACGATTTCGATGACGAGCCGAATGGGAACCGACGCTATAAGACACGGTCACCGCTTCTGCGCTCAGGTACTGATCATGGACACGTTGTTTTATCATCACCTGTTGTTTTATCATCACCTGGGGGCCGCTTCTTACGACTAAAATGTTTGTAAGGGTAGAATTATGATAGTCTGTATTTTTCACATTAACAATGTTTTCTTGTAAACAATTATTGGATTTACATTTATTGAGCATAGGCTACAAGTTATTTATTTTTACTGAAATACATTATTTCATCTAGAACTGACGACAGTTTATATTTGATGATTAAAAGTATGCAGAATTAGTATACATGTACTGTATAAACAAATTATATTATAGTCATTTTGTTTTGGTTAGAAATATTTCATTAAAGGTACATGCCCACTCAGTAGGCACAAAATCTTCTTTATAGGAATTAAATAAGTGTATAATTGTGTCACTATTCCTTCAGTTCTAAAACTTACGAGTGCCCGCTATACAGCTATAATCATTTAGTAATATTTAAGACTTGTGATGATATCAGGCTATTTTCATATGCAAATGAGGCATGATATTTTTTAATTTTAATTATTTATGCTAATTAAATGTGTCCCCTGCAAAAAATAATATTTTCGACTGATATCAGTGTGGAATTGACGTCTGATATAAAATAATAATGCCAATCAATACATGGGGTAATGGTAAATGAATGTATATTTTGCCATGCCAGCAAATGTCTCAGATGATGTTTCTGATATAAAGCACATGTTGTGCCTACTGAGTGGGCATGTACGTTTAAATCAAAAATATTTTTTTATGCATAATTGAAAATTCTCCCTCGATATATACATGTACTGTAACTTGGGCAAGATCATAAGTATACCTTGCAATTTTGGTGAAATCGGCTAACTGGGGCTACACTGGTAATAGCATAACCCTTACACTGTGGGAAATAAAATTTGTTGTCTGCTTTTTATTGATATTTTGTCTTCTTTCTCCTCAAAAACATGGTCTGACAACACTTTTAAAATCAATGCGTGAGTCCTGTCATGTTTTTGATGAGAAAAATTAAAAATAGAAAATAAACAGCAGCCTACAAAAGTTAATGCAGCATTGTAAGGGTGAACAACCACTTATCCAGAGGATGGGAGGGTCTACATATCTTAAAGGTACATGCCCACTCAGTCACAGGTGGAAGACTCGGACCTGTGACACCAAATAAATACCTATTTAAAAAAATCCCATTACCATATAGAAGATGGTACTGTACGAGACCAAGCATATAGAAGATGGTACTGTACAATACCAAGTGGGTGGGGTAATGGGATTTTTTATAATAGGCATTTTTTTGGTGTCATATGTCCTGAGTCGTCCACCTGTGCACTCAGTAGCCACAAAATGTTCTTTATAGGAATTAAATCAAATAGTTTTATATATTCTGTAGATATGACATTTTCTGGCAAAATAAGTTTTCATTCACCACTACCCCACGTGGCATTTATTATACATTTTATATCAGATGTAAATTTCCACAGTGATATCAGGGGCGATAACCGTGTTTCCTTAAAATGTTAACCAACGTTGCTATTTATTCTCTGTATTTATTTTTTGATGTGCGTTGATCATAGTTTATAATCTGTCGAAAATATTATTTGTTCAGGTGACGCATTTAATTAGTATAAATAATTAAAAAATATCATGTCTCACAGAGCTCCAGATAAGGTGCGTATTGGCGTATTTTACGCAATTATTTTAGCAGAAAACGCATTGATTATCAAAAGTGGGATTACAAAAGACGCACAGAAATGTGACAATACGCATTGATTTTCAAATTGAGTAGTGAAAATAATGTCATAAAGTTGAAAATTCACTTAGTTGAGCTGCAAAAAGCAAACAGTGTTTGCTTTTTGCAGCTCAAATAAGTAAATCTTTAAATTTGTTATATTTTTTTTTATCATTTGTTCCCTATTTAGTAAAGAAGAACATTAACAATTCATTTGTAAAAATAAAATACGCAATGATTTTGAAATCAAAGGGTATAGTACGCTTTAGACACAAAACTTATCTGGAGCTCTGGCCTCATTTGCATAGTCTGATTATGATACCACCGCGAGTCACTATCAGTAAGTAAAATAGTTACAGACAGAAAATTTGGATTATGTTTTTCAGTACTGAAACTTTTAATTGTAATTTCAGTGAGGAATGTACGGTGCTCCCCACATGCAGGTACATGTACATTCCTGTCTGTATATTACTACTGTTAAATGGACGTAATATGCCACCACTCAGTCAATCAATTTCCAGTAATGACCCCTTATTACATGACTCAGCAATGATGGTTACCAGACTGATATGAGCCAGAAGCCTGGTCAGGCTTATGATGGTTACCAGACTGATATGAGCAATCCACTGCGAACAGATACCTTATGACATACAGTGATCCAGATTTGTATCTGAAGAATATTATACCCTGATATTTCAAATTCAATGTACCGGTATATTTTACTTTTACAAATGTATTATTTGTTTTCTTCCTTATTAAATAGAGAACAAATGATAAGAAATGACACAAATGAAAAAAATCACTTATTTGAGCACACTGTTTGCTTTTTTTTTACAGTATTTCCACTACTCATTTTGAAAATCAATGCATATTTTCACATTGCTGTGAGTGAGTATGTTGCACTCCCACTTTTGATAATAAATGCGTATCCTGTAAACTAAGTGTGTAAAATATGCCAATGCCTTATCTGGAGCTCTGCCTATGATATACGTGACCAGCATAGCCCCAGATCAGCCCACCTATATATGCGCAGTCTGATCTGAGGGCCTCCACTGTTCGACAAGCAACGTTTGTGCCCCTGAATAACAGTTTGGCCAATTTCGGAGTGTATGAGCACATACCAGTACATGTATGAGACCTGCCATGTGATTTCGTACCTAAGAAAAGGTGCCATAACTCATGAAACTTATTTACAAAATGTATTATATTTTTTCGAAAATGACTTTGAAAGTTAACAAAATTTTAGTATTTGCTATGAAAAGTTTGTGATCTTTCGACATCATTTACAGAAAATATCACAGTTTCTGTCAATAGATTTCATGAAACATCGCACTTGTTCGTAGGTACAAAATCACATGGTGTGGCACGTGTCTCATATGGCGAACAGGAACTACATTGGCCTTGAACGTCCAAAGGTCTCTTTTTTCTCAACCGGCAGCCCATTCGCAGGTTGCTCTGCATCTACATTGGCGAGAAACTCAATAAGGCCCCCTTTATCATGGCAGGTCACATGTTGTTTACCAGCTGATGTACATTATTCCTTATTATACTGAATTAAAAAAATTGTCGTCTGCTGTTTATTTTTTGTTTTCTATTTTTCTTATCATTAAAAACATGTTTTGACAACACTTTAGAATCATTTCCAGTGGAAATGATTCTAAAGTGCTGTCAAAGCATGTTTTTATTGAGAAAGAAGACACAATATAAAACAACAGCAGACGACAGTTTACATTTCCCGCAACCTAAGGGTTATAGAACATATATATACTATTCTATTTGTAAATTGACAGGTGAATAACGAATGTCAGGGATGGTAAAATGTTTATACAAATTCCTAATTATGTTCAGAAACCAGCAGAGAAATAAATTTCCATGAAATTCAGGGTCTTATCGTTGTCTATGAGTGAAAACCACAACGTGCATTTTAACATGCATGTCGCTATTGTTATGCTGTGGTAACTATAGTAACGTTTACAATTAACATCTCCTGGTTCTACAGGTATCTGCGATTTATCAGGGATAACAATGGTTAAAGCTATGAGACGATATTTACCATCATGGATTATATATACATGTTCACACAAACCTTGGATGTGCACAGGTTAATTCACTTATTAATTGGCTAATTAATTATATGGATATATCGTTTCGCTTAACGCTTACAATGCTGAATTAAATTTTGTTGTCTGCTGTTTATTTTTTAATTTCACTGTTTATCAACAAAAACATTGTTTGGCATTCTAAACATGCTAATGGGCTGCCAAAATATTTTTTGATCATGAATAAAGGCAATATATTAAACAACAGCAGACGACATTTTGTTTCGTGCATTTTAAGGGTTAATAGAAAATTCTAAATACCTGTTGCTGAAATGTCTTGTTTTTCAAGTAAAGTATATGTTGTCACCTACCATGTAAATCAATTCAGCAAGTGAGCACCGGCTTATTTGAGCTGGCTCAATGAGATCACTGGTGGAAGACTCGGACCTGTAACACAATCAAAAATGCCCATTAATTACAAAAAATCCATTACCTCACCCACTTGGTCTCATACAGTACTATCTTCTATCATAGAAGATAAAACAAATTCCCATTACAAAAAATCCATTACCCCACCCACTTGGTCTCATACAGTACTATCATCTATAATACAGGATAGTACTGTATGAGACCAAGTGGGTGGGGTAATGGATTTTTTGTAATGTGCATATTTTTTGTGTCACAGGTCCGAGTCTTCCACCTGTGAAAGACATTGCTGAAATTGTGGTCATGACTAAAACCTTGAAACAAAAATGTTTAGAATTTCCATCAATAATATGGCGTATCTTCGATATGACATCATAAAATAATTTGGTACTGTTAATGCATGTTGGTCATGTTAGTGTATATGTGTAGCATATGAAAATGATTGATTTTTATCGATAATCGGTTTACAATTGAACATGAAAAATAAAATAGAATTTGTAAATTCAAATTTTCTTGCTCAGAATATCATTCTGGAGTGTTTTTCTGCACTAACGATGTTTGTAACTTCCATTGAATGCACATTTTCCTTTGTTTATTTATTTGGTTTTAGAAAATAAACACAAACATAGACCTCAGTATTCTGGAGGCTCAGATGGCAAAGTGTTCCGTAAGTTTTCAGATATATTTTTTCATGTAACTCTTTGGATGCTAGCGGTGAAAATAACAGCTAACAAATTAGGAATCTTTTATCTTATTTCTCTCTGTAAATATATGTCTTGAATTAGAGAATAATAAGGAAGACGAGGTGACTAAGTCGGTGTTTCCAATTCATTATCATCGTATTTTAAGTGGTATATATACTGTGATACACAAATGTGAAGTGCAAATTAGTAGTTAACAGACATCCTGCTTGCTCAGCTCTGTTCGATATTCATCATAGCATGTCTTGGAATTACATTAGAATTGAGTCCACAGGACTCAATTCTAATGAAATTCCAAGACATATTCATGATATTTACAGTGATAAATAAAAGAAAATATAAAAAAAAATTGTCTGTTATTTTTAAACTATTTATAGCCCACTAGTTTCCCAGCATGCAAAGAGCTAACCTAAGTATAGTTTGCTAGTTTTTAGCGCGCCTTCCGAAGGAAGCCGTGCTTATGGCATACCCTCGGCGTCGTAGGCGTCCGTCTGTCCGTCTGTCCGCGCTGACGGTACTATACTTATGTGGCTAGCCCCACAGGGTTATGGACTTAGTAAAGGTTAGGGTTGGTTACAATTAGCCACCTAAAAATCCTTTTATGTGGCTAAAAATCCTTTTATGTGGCTAATATTTAACATGTGATAAGCCACATAAGTATAGTACCTTAAGAACGTCCGTCCGTCCGTCCGTCCGTCCGTCCGTCTTCAAAAATTATAATGGCCTATATTTTCTGTTTCCTTGCTTGGATTTGCTTCATATTTCACACACCCATTGCTCCAAGGGCCCTCTACTGCGCTGTGGAAAATCCACGTCCGTGCCGCCCCTACTAAGCCCAGGGTCAAGGTCACATACTTTGTGCATCTCGAAACCTTAACGCTCAGTCGCTCGGGTAAATAATGGCCTATATTTTCTGTTTCCTTGCTTGGATTTGCTTCATATTTCACACACGCATTGCTCCAAGGGTCCTCTACTGCCTGTGGCAAATCCACGTCCGTGCCGCCCCTTCTAAGTCCAGGGTCAAGGTCACATACTTTGTGCATCTCGAAACCTTAACGCTCGGATGCTCGGGTAAATAATGGCCTATATTTTCTGTTTCCTTGCTTGCATTTGCTTCATATTTCACACACGCATTGCTCCAAGGGTCCTCTACTGCCTGTGGCAAATCCACGTCCGTGCCGCCCCTTCTAAGTCCAGGGTCAAGGTCATATACTTTGTGCATCTCGAAACCTTAACACTCGGACGCTCGGGTAAATAATGGCCTATATTTTCTGTTTCCTTGCTTGCATTTGCTTCATATTTCACACACGCATTGCTCCAAGGGTCCTCTACTGCGCTGTGGCAAATCCACGTTCAAATGTGCCCTCGGTTCCTTTGCTGCCACCGGGCACGCTTCGTTGTCCTCTGACAACTCTTGTCTTGTATAGCAACTATCATATATATGTAGTGTTTTTGTGCCGCTTAGTATTTTCAACAAGTATGAACCCATCTATGTGATAAATGGAGGATACCAGGCACGTGTCCCTGGCTGTCAAGATTATCAGGTGATGCTAGGAAATGCTTATGAATTACGAGGCTAGCCGAGGATTTCCTACCGTTTTCAAGCTGAGCCTGATAAACTTGATATCGAAACACACTAGCTTGGCCCCATCATCTTTATTAGTTAAAGTTAATGTCATGGAATGTGCAAGCAATTGACATTTTTTTAACCCATACAATGTTGAATTAGTTTATGTCGTCTGCTGTTTATATCTTTATTTCCATTTTTCTCTGCACCCGGCCTTAAATGACCGTAGCTGTTAATAGGCTGTTAAACCCCTACAAACATTTTTCTCCGCAAAAACGTTCCACTGGAAATGATTCTAAAGTGCTGCCAATCCATGTTTTGCTTGAGAAAAAAGACAAAATATGAAACAACAGCAGACGATAATTTTATTTTCCGCATTCTAAGGGTTAGTTTATCAGGAATGCTAGTTTCCCTTGATAATCTTGAAATAAAAGACACTAGCCTGGTATTCTCACCGTCTTGGAAAATGTGCATTAGGGCCCATGCTGGGGTTTTCCATAAGCTCTCACCTATTGATAAATCTATTTACCCATTAGGCAATATTATGACTACCGGTAAGCCCAAAACAACTTTTGCAATAATTAAGCAATTGTGGATGGGTTTATATGAAATATTTGCTAGATATTGTAAATTAACATTACATTTTAACTAATTTAGCCTGTTGTATAATTGTAAGCATTTATAACTGCTAATTATTCTAACAATAGCCCCTCCATCATAGTAGCCCCCTCCCATATGTTATGGAACTACGCTGGTCGCAAACATAATAAGCCTTTTCCTGTCATTGTATGTCCTACTTGAGACAAGCCATGTGATTTTGTAAGATAAATATTTATAGAAATTGTGATATTTTATGTACATGACGTCAAAAGTTGACAAAAATTTATAGCAAATGCATAAAAATTCTATTCTACATTTGCTCTGGGAATTTCGTCAACTTTTGACATCATTTATAAATTTTGTATAGGTACAAGATCACATACATGCATGGCTTGTCTCTTTTTATCACTGGCTTTATTTGTTGATGGGTTGAATTCAATAGTTGCACTTTGACCTATTTTCAATAATTATAGGACAGTTTCAAATGTTCTGTTCAAAAGTTTGAATGCTATCTATCTTAAACAGGCACAAACCTGACCTTTTATTGTAACACAGCCATTATTTAAACATCATTCACATTTTATCATCAGCTATTGGTAAACGTAGCAACACAACAAACTGCGAAGAAGACAAGTCCCACCAAGTACAGCTTAAGCGATCTCAATCTAAGAGATACTTGTCACCCGAGCTGAGCCAGGACCTTTCCCTGTCCTCTAACACAAGCACTCTGGTTAATTCCAAAGACTCGGGGAGTAATACTCTCGGGAGTCACACTCAGTGGGGGTCAAGGTTGTCCGGAACCTGCACAGAATCCGAATTTCTGCCCAAATCTCCGCGGTCGGAGGTGTACCGGGGGAATCGGATGGTTCCCCCGTCAGCCCACCCACGCGGTGGCCATGTGTTCTGTAAGTCTGGACCTGTGGTTGTGGAATTTCTGACGTCATGTTCTGTTCTCATGCTCAAAATCAGGCAGTTTGATTGGCCGAGGCTCGGCCAATCACACTGCCTGATTTAGAGTATGAGATTGGAGAATGTGCTCAGGAAGTTTTATAAGCAGTCGTCCTAGAGTGACTCGTTTGCTCCCTTCTCATGTTTTAATTCCCGAGTGGTCCCTTCCTTTATAATTAATGTAATTATTGTAAAACATAATGCCACTGAAATATCATGTCATACACATACTAACCTTTCTGCCATTTACCTATAACCATTTTGAAAGTTTACATGTAACCATTTTGCACATTAGTTGTTACCATTGCACACTTCACTGATAACAACCAATTTTGCAGTTTACCCGTTATCATGTTGCAGTTTACCTCGCTATTTCTTATTTTGCAGTTCATTTGATTGTTAGCAACTTTGTGTTTACCTGTTACTAATTATACACCCGGCATACAAAGTATGTCGAGGGGTATATAGTTTTCGTAATTCCGTCCGTCATTTTGTTCGTCCGTCCACGTTAAAGTTTTTGAATACCCATTATCTCTGTAACCGTAAGTTGGATTGACCTCAAACTTCATATACATCCTTATCATCATCCACATTTTCATTCTATACCACATTTATGTGGCCTTCATGTCCAAGGTCAAATTACTTAGAAATGTGCATCGGTAAGATTTGCATTAAAGTTTTTGGGCAACGGTAAGTCAGATTGACTTCAAACTTCATGTACTTCCTTATCATCATACATACATGTATTTTCATTCCATACCACACCCATGCGGCATGTATGTCCAAGGTCAAGGTCAAGTTACTTAGAATTTTGCATCCGTAAGATTGGCGTTAAAGTTTTTGGGTACCCATTATCTCTGCAATGGTAAGTCAGAGTGACTTCAAACTTCATGTACTTCCTTATCATCATCCATATTGGCATTCCATACCACACTCATGCGGCCTTCATGTCCAAGGTCAAGGTCAAGTTACTTAGAGATTTTTAAGTAAAATTTAAAGTTTTTATTTGTCAGTCCAGGCAGCAGCGTGCCTTGTAACTTGTAAAAAATCTTTACTCGGCGAATTTTAGGGGGGGCGTGCGCCGGGTCCGCCCCCCCCCCCTGAATCCGCCCATGCAAGTCATATATAATATAATGTGTAACATGTTATAATTCTTGTGTACACAATGATACATCAGATAGTGTTCACATTTGGTATATATATTGGTATATTCTCACAGTATTATACTTAAATTTGAGTGGTTTGATACTCATACATATTCAATCCAGTCGACTAGACATAAGTACATTGTGTAAAAGATAACAGATTAATGGTATATGTTTACCAACCATCATAGACCCATATCAATATATTGCATTGGTTACTAAGTGATAACAGTATATCACTTAAGGCTGAATGGTAAACAGTACACAATGAACAACAGACATGTGATTATAATTTTATGGTCATTAACCTGCATTTGTCAAATATCACATTCTGACAAGGCTTTTGTGGCCATATAGACCTTTACCAGTCTGATCATGGTCGGCACTGCTTTGCCATTCAATTAATAGACTACCCAATAAAGCTCTAGAAAACAATGTCATATTGCCAGCCTGGTCAAGTTTGGGAACTGTTAAGGCTCTACACTGGTCAAACTGACAACAGGCTGATTTCATCAGATCATGGCCGGAATGTATATTGATTTCATAAGGCCTCGCCCTATTGACTCAGTTGTGTGGTACTTATTTGTGGCTGTGACTGGAGAAACGGGACCTGTCCAGTTTCTGATCAACTAGAGCATTACCACACTGGTTAGGCCGAATGCTTGGTCGACAGATGCAACGAATATCCGTACATTTTGGAACGCGCGGTAGTCAGATAAAATGGCCGAAAAGGAAGCAGTTTTTGAGGTTAGCGTTGTATTTATATTTATATTTATGATATATAAACGAATTCAGCCTCATGATTGGTCTTACGGAATGCCCCCAAGTATCCACCGTCTGCAAATACTGCTTTTGAAGCTGTGTAAGTGGAATTGATGGAGAAATGCAAAACAAAGTTTGGGTTGTCAACAACAAAACGTGGAATTTGTTTTCCAAAGTAGCACGAAATGGCCCTGTATGCCAATTTGTCGTACACATATGTGATCCCCGGCATTGGAAATCATTGAATACATGTAGAGAAATACAATTTGAGACACCTGCCGACACAACAACACATTGCATGCAGAATATTGACATTTTTTTACTGCAACGATGGGCAATGCCGATTGACATGCAACGCATATGCTGCCGATGCAGTATCAATTGAACGAATAATATGTCTTTCGGCAAAAATCTACAGTTTAATTTCTAAACAATGTCATTCTTATCCGACGTTCGTGCTGTCAAATGCGTATTATTGGAAATAGTCCACGTTTATGTGCCAAATTTTATGTTTTCTTCATTATTCCACTACTTCTGTGGTGTGGGCTTTAAATTGAAATGACTCTGTCGCATGTAGACACACTGCATACAAATTAAACCCATTGAAGCACGACCCTAGCAAAATATATAACTGCAACTTATAATGTGAGGATAATGCTCTGTGTACCCATTTACCATACACATATATGGCCCCTGGTACTTTCATTCCCAAAGTACTTTCATTCCCAAAGTATGCGACGTGGACTGATTTACCTTTCAGAATATTCCATTAATCAGAAAGGCCGATGTGTTAAACATAGTTGTAAGCAGTGTATATCCGGTTGAGATGGCTCATCACGAGAGTAGTGTGTCCTGTACTGCCCTCCCAAGTCAAACTGCAGTATCTGTTAAACTGCAGTATCTGCACTATGATGCTATGCTGACCCTGTGTAATCATCCCCACCTGGGGATGATTGCACAGGGCCAGCATAGCATAGCATAGCATCATAGTGCAGATACTGCAGTTTAACAGATACTGCAGTTTGACTTGGGAGGGCAGTGTACTCGTATGCCCCAATTCGATAATTCTACGAAGCATTTGTCGCACTCTTCACAATCATGAGGTTTGTTTCCAGCATGGATTCCAAGATGGCGTATAAGAGAAGACTTGGAGCTGTACGTCTTCGAGCATATTTCGCAGACAAAGGGTCTCTCCATCTGTGGAAGAAAAATAATAACATATAAATGCTTCAGGGAAATCATATATACGCTGTGGATTCATACCATTGTAACCGCCGCGAATAAAACAAAGAATGTATCTAATTTGTCAAAATCGGCCCGCTATAATTGTTTGTTATCTACGCATCGATCACTGGATGCTGTAATGCTGGATGAACACGTAAGACATTTGCCGAAAGACATATTATTCGTTCAATTGATACTTCATCGGCAGCATATGCGTTGCATGTCAATCGGCATTGCCCATCGTTGCAGTAAAACAATGTCAATATTCTGCATGCAATGTGTTGTTGTGTCGGCAGGTGTCTCAAATTGTATTTCTCTACATGTATTCAATGATGTCCGATGCCGGGGGTCACATATGTGTACGATAAATGAGCATACAGGGCCATTGTGTGCTACTTTGAAAATAAATTCCACGTTTTGTTGTTGACAACCCAAACTTTGTTTTGCATTTCTCCATCAATTCCACTTACACAGCTTCAAAAGCAGTATTTGCAGACGGCGGATACTTGGGGGCATTCCGTAAGACCAATTATGAGGCTGAATTCGTTTATATATCATAAATATAAATATAAATACAACGCTTACCTTAAAAACTGCTTCCTTTTCAGCCATTTTATCTGACTACCGCGCGTTCCAAAACGTACGGATATTCGTTGCATCTGCACCAGTGTGATTACTGCAGCTTGGCAAGGACCTATACTCGTTGTTACAAGCATGACGGGTGTTTCATTGGTGGAATCTACCGAACAGTGCAGATCCTGATCAGACTGCGCAGATGCGCAGGCTGATCTGGATCTGAACTGGTCGCAAGTGCCTTAAGCACCATTTAGCTTGTCCCAGCTACACTTAGTATCCTAACTGACTTTTAGTCAGATACTGTGAAAAGGTACATCTTTGCATTTTACAAAGGGCCGGCATTAAAGGTACCCACTCAGGAGGCACAAAATGTTCTTTAATTAAATAAGTTTATAATTTTGTCACTATTCCATCAGTTTTAAAAATTACAAGTGCCCGCTGTACAGATATAAACATTTAATAATATTTATTTTACTGATAGTGACTCGCAGTGGTATCAGGCTATTTTCATATGCAAATGAGGCATGATATCTTTTTACTATTTATACTAATTAAATGCGTCACCTGAAAAAATTATATTTTTGACAGATTATAAAGTATGATCATTGCACATCAAAAAATAAATACAGAGAATAAATAGTAATGTCTGTTAACATTTTAAGGAAACACGATTATTGCCCCTGATATCAGTGTGGAAATTTATGTCTGATATAAAAATGTATAATAACGCCAATACATGGGGTAATGGTGTATAGCGGACGCTCGTAATTTTTAGAACTGGTGGAATAGTGACACAATTATACACTTATTTAATTCATATTATAAAGAACATTTTGTGCCTACTGAGTGGGCATGTACCTTTAAGACTCTGTTGAACCTGCACATCTATGTAGTCTAGTTGAGGTCGATGCAAAATGCAATATACTTTATATACAACACATTTGGAAAATTGCGGTTCTGACCTGGGGAATGGTTGCAGGAGGGTGTATTCTTGGGACCCATAGTGCTGATTCTGGTACCATCAGCATAGCAAAAAATTCCATAAGCACAGTGTTGCCGCATAGTAATTTACATGATTAAACTGTTTGGTAGCATCTTGGATATTTCTTCAGTGTAAATCAGTAAATAGCTGTGCAGTTTGAAACCAACAATTGATGTCATGCTCAGACTGTACACTATAGATGTTCAGTCTGACTAGAATTTACACTGGTTTTAATCCTTAGACCGCTACACACACCAATTGTCGTCTGCTGTTGCTTTCATATCTTGCCTTATTTCTCAATAAAAACATGGTTTGACAGCACTTCAGAATGGAAATGATTCTGAAGTGCTGTCAAAGCATGTTGCAAATTATTCTAAAGTGCTGTCAAAGCATGTTTTTGATGATAAAAATGGAAATAGAAAATAAACAGCAAACAACAACAAAATTAAGATAGTGGTGAAAGGGTTAATCAAAGTTGTGCCTTTTGCATGCATGGGCTCATGATCTTGTAATATAACAAGTTCATCTCCAGACAATATGTCCAATTTAGCGTGTACTGTTTGCCGATCTGGCACAATGTCAACATATTGTATTCTGCATTGTTGCTAACCTCAGGTATTGTCATACTATGTTTGATGAATATAAATCAAACATACACTCCGACGTCCTGCATTCACATATAGCTTTTATAATAGTGTATATATTTGAATATGGATTATTATTGTGTGTTTTGTCATTTTAAAGTTTTATCTATATATCACCTACATATGGTTCAGGCAACTGTGGAATTTGGAAATTTTGACGAGTTTTACGATTTATTTGTTGTTAGGAAAATGTCTGAAAATCTTCATTCTATGTACAATGGAACCTCTTTAAGCTGGACACCCTGGGAGGTGACTGGCTTAGATAACCTCAGCTCTACAGATGTATTTTACTATTTCTTCTGTCTTTTATATTTTCTGTACCCGTGAGAGCTGAGATCCTTATAGTGTAACATTTAGTCACAATATTAACAGCCCAATCTGTCTGTCCTGGTGTTTTGCTACACAGTCTGACGAGTGAGAAGTTGAACACTCCGCCGGCATGTTATAAACATTCATAGACCAATAATACACATGAAAATATACATACTTTGACATTAGTTATCCTTTTATTCCCATTTTTGTAAAGCAACAGTAAAATCATCCTGTCAAAGTATGTATACATTCAAGTGTATTATTGGTCTATGACTGTTTATAACATGACTGTTAAGTGTTCAACTTCTCACGTGTCGGACTGTGTAGCAAAACGCCAGGACAGATTGGGCTGTTATTGTTACTAAATCATACACTATAAGGGTCTCAGCTCTCACGGATACAGAAAATATAAAAGACAGATGAAATAGTAAAAGACATCTGTAGAGCTGAGGTTATCTAAGCTAGGAGGTGACCAGGTTTCATATATTAGATGCATGTACATGTATTATATTTGCAGATAACCCATACAATGCTGAATTAAATTTTGTTGTCATTTTATTTGCCATTTTTCTCATCGAGAACATGTTTTGACATCTCTTTAGAATCATTTCCAATGGAAATGATTCTAAAGTGCTGTCAAACATGTTTTTATTGAGAAAGAAGGCAAACTGTAAAACTATAGCAGACAAGACTTTTTGGTCCCGGCATTCTTAGAATTAAACTAGCAAAACTATAAACACGAGGGTGGTCAGGTTGCCTGTACCCTATTTCATCAACATTGCAAAGTATACTTTTCCAGCAAAGTATACTTTGAGGGAGAAATTTTCAATTTTATGATAAATTTATTAATTTTTATTATACTGATTTTATTACATTATCACAGCCATTTAATGTCTGTGATAATGTAATAAATTCAGTATAATAATTATGCATACTTTTAATCATCAAATATATGCAGTAGTTAGTTCTATGTGAAATAATACATTTCAGGAAAAATAAATAATTGCTCCCTCAAAGTATATTTTGCTAGAAAAGTATACTTTGCAATTTTGATGAAATCGGCTACAGGTTTAGAGAGGCTCCACTGTAGTTACAACATGTGATCTATTGTATTACATACTGTTACAGAGTGTCTATTCAGATATAAGTGGAATAATATGTGCTCAATTGTAAATAGATATTCCTGGCTCAATTTGTGTTGATAATAAAAACATTATTTGTGGTAATAGCTGCCATGTATACAGGCAAATCTGGAGTAGTCCGTTCCATTGCTGCATCAGAAGAGGTGTATGATACACGCTCCCTTAGCTGTATGTATTGTTCCTTCAATCCCAGTTAGCGGGTGGCAGGTGGGAGCATGCAGAGGGTAAATTTAACGATGGGGTTCGTTTTTACTGAAATCCTGATATCCCAGGTTTTTGGCTCTTTTTTGCTACATGATAGGTGAATCTGATTATACCATTATAAAAATAGTAAGATTACCGTAGTACTAATCATATTACCTTTAGGGAGTGGGACTAAGTGACTAAGTGGGGTGGTGAGGACCTGGTCTTATCCACCCTCCCCACCCCGCAATCACAATAGGTGAAATTTGAGATTCGACCTTGTTAACCCAGCCTAAAATGACCTTAGCTGTCGAGAGGCTGTTAAGTAATAGTTATAGTTCATATATTGAATTTTTAATAAATTAATTTATTAAAAATTCAATATGTGAACTATAACGTACTCATTGTTTATCAGCCCACTCGCGAAGCTCCGCCTATAAACATTTTGAATCACTATGCTAGCATGTAATTGGCGGTGTGACATGAAGTGAGCGCGTATGTGGGCAGTAATATGCTTTTCGTCTCGTGAACTGATGACAACAAGACGTAAAATCAGTTCTAAATATAGCGGCTGAACATTTAATGATTAATTTAATAGATATTGGCGAAAGTGTCGCGATATGCGATTAATTGAGACGAAATGCTGTTCTTTCATTGGTCGAGAAACTAGGGTAAACAATTAAAACCATTAACTAAATAAATCAATTAATTTCACTTTCAGCACTTTCAACAATGCTACTGACCTCTATCATAATACTGCAAACAGTGTAGATCCAGATGAGCCAGCTCGTAGCGAGCTGTCTCATCAGGATCTTCACCATTTGTGGATAGTTTCTTATTTCTAAAGATGTTATCGCTGTCTGATAAATGGAATAGTTCGGAAAAATAACATGGGAGTATCCTTAGAGTTACTTAGAGGTGGAAGGGTTAATTTGGATAATTAGTTCTATTATCATTCAATCATCACAGATGCTGCCGTTGTTCACTATTGTTACATGTATACAATACTGCAGTGCTCCTAATAAGCTCAGCCTGCCACAATGCAAGTTGTAATTGCTTGTCACATGTTTGTTCTATGCATGTGCAAGCTGGAAGTTCTTCCATTGGGGGATGTTCTGCCATAACAATTGTTGTTAAGAAATAAGTTAATAAAAACATTGTAACATTTCTTTGCTATTTTTTAAGAGTTAAATATTATGTTCATTAAGATACTGAGTTTCTTATTGTCAGAAAAACATTTGTGGCTGTGAATGGAGAAATTATGAGGGCTTTTGTGACAAGTGTAAATTCAGATCAGCCTGTGCATCGGCGCAGGATGTGGCTCCTGGTTAAATAGCATGCTCCTGTTGCCGGATAATGATCTATATTTAAGGAATAAAACCATGGGCTGTTGCGTTTACAGGGGTATACAATACATTTGGACTGTTTAAAGTGCGTGGGACTCCTCACAAACTTTAAAAAGTCCAAATGTATTATTAACCACAGTAAACGCAACAGCCTATGATTTCATGACAGTTGAATCTGGTTATACCCCTTATGTAAGTATTACGATATTCGTAATCCTATTTTAGGGGAAGGGGCCAAGTGACTTTGGTGTGGTATGGACCTGGCACCAGGTCAGGTTATTCTAATTTCAGGGCTGAATATATGTGTTCTCGATGTAAATATTCCGTTCCGATTTTGGGATTTTCCCCCCAATGCAGCAGGTTAAAATGGGATCAAACCCGTTTGCCCGGCCTTACATGACCTTAGCTGTTGATAGGCCGTTAAACACGAATGAACAAACAAACATACTTATAATTTACACTGCATTTTCTGCAACGTTGCCAGTCAATAGCATGACGTTATTGACAACTACTATGAACTTCATGTATTTTAATGACGTCAAACAAACTTTAACGAATCAACAATGTCGCACAACGTCATGTGAGGCTAATGTAATTAATATACTGGGATATAAACGCAATACGTTGAATGGGTGTTTCCATTATGAATGTAAGGATATATATGTAAATATTATCTCATGAGCCCCATTTCTCTAGTCACGGCTACACAAATTAAAACAAAAAACAGCTGATCAAATATTTAACACCTTTCATGCAGGATACCCTTTCATAGTCTAAATTTACAAACATAATTTTCTCTATTTTCTTTATTTCTCAATGAAAGTGTATGATGTTACTACTAATTTAAACAGATGTGACAGTTCAAATGAGTGGTCACCAGGGGCGTAGCTAGCCAATTTGAATCTGCAGGCCTGGTTTAACGACTTCGAGCACCGTTGGTGCGAGTATGCTAGCGGGGTCTTGGGGCATGCTCCCCCCCCCCCCCCCCCCGAAAAAAAATTGAAACTAGAAGGTAAATGATGCACTGTGGCACATTTCAAAACACCTTTGTATTGGAAAAAAGTTGCCTACTTCTGATATCTTGACTGACTGCATTTTTGGCGTTTTTATTTTTTCCATTTTCTCGAAAATTCTGCAGGCCCGGGCCTGCAGTGCCTTAATGCAGCTACGCGCCTGGTCACAATATATACTTCTGTGTATAAAAATATAAAAAACATATAAAATAGTCATTTTATCTTCAGTACGAAAAGGGTTTCTTATTGTCTGTAAACACATTTTACAATGGCGTTGTTTGCTCACTACTTTCAGACCGTACAATCCGAGGTCGCAGAGGACGCTGGGTGGGTCAAAGTCGCAACAGCCATCCCGAACGCTACAGTAGCGAACCCAAGATCGACAATATTGCAAAACGAGTCATGTCTGCGCGACGACTGAAAATAAACGAACTTCGAAATCGGAATGAAGAACTTAATCAGATAATTAAGGATATAAAAGATGAAAATAAGTTGTTAAAGAAGACCCACTTGAGACATGAAAAAGCATTGAAAAAGTTTGAGGATAGAGAAAGTGATTTGCCACAGCTGATGCAAAGACAAAACAATGAAGTGCGGAGTTTGAAAGACCAAATTAGGAAATGGCGGGAAAAGTTTGAAAAATCAGACAGATACCTACGTGATGCAGAGGATGAATTAGAAAAAGTGAAATATAAATTAAAAAAGTTAAAAACAGTGGCAGATGAAAAGGAATTGCCAGATCGAAGTGAACTTAATAGACGGTTAACACAGTCGGAATTGGATATTGAGGAGCGGGATGTGAAAATTAGGGTAGGTTTCTCATATTGCCATTGGTTGCACAGAATTAGAAGAGTTGGTGCCATGTAGCACAATGTCCATCCGTCACTCTGGTTTCAACATGTTTGTTAATTGAAGGGTCAGTGAAAGAAGGGGGCTAAGTCCCTAAGGGACTTGGCCCCCGTCTTCCACTGACACCTTCACTTGTGAATCAAACTTGCCACAACTTCAATATAACTTTGACTGATTACTTCAATAGTTGGATGTGTGACGCATGTGGACATATGCAGCATGCAGCCACCTTCATTACATGCTTGTAATTTTGACCATCAGCAAGTCACTGAAATAAGAATTTCTTCTACATATGACATGTTAACTCTTTGCATGCTGGGAAACTTGTGGGCTATAGATATATATACATGTAGTTAAAAACTTGCGGACAAAAATTCATCATATTTTCTTGCATTTCTCCCTGTAAATATCAAGAATATGTCTTTGAATTTCATTAGAATTGAGTCCTGAGGACTCAATTCTAATGAAATTTCAAGACATAGTTACAGAGAGAAATAAAACATATACTCCTAATTCGTTTGGCGGATATTTTCACTGCTAGCATGCAAAGAGTTAAAAAATGACTTGATGGATTACTTCATTGTTTAACCCTTTCAACACCACAGGCCTGTATAGTGGTAATGGCAAATAGTGTAGGTCCCGATAGCCTGGCTTGTGACGAGCCGTCTCATCCGGGATCTGCATTTTTTGCAAGTACTTTTCATATTTCTTAGGAAAAAAACACCCCCATTTTATAAATGGACTAGTCTGAAAATCGTTTTGTGATGATTGGATTGGTCAGAAAATTAACATATCGCAGTCCATTCTATTTAGTTAGGGTTGAAAAGGATAAATATTTCTTATACATGTGAACTTTTGAAACATGCTCCCACCACCATTAACCACCCACCCACTTCACTTCCTGACCTTTAAAAGGCTGTTGAAGTACATAATCGGTTTAATATTTTATACAATTTCAGGAATTAGAAAAACATATACAGCACTTACAGAAGAACCATCGGCACGAGTTGGGGATAGAAATGGCAAGGCAAAGAGATGCCAACAAGCAACTGCAAGATCTCAGGGACAACAATGAAAAGTTATCACAAACAGTACAGGTAATGGAATGTTGCTTTGCATTCTAGTTACATCTATATCTATCAACTCCTAAATGAAGATAAAAGCTGTTGTATTTGGGCAAATGGCTGAGAAATGTGACCTTAGATTTTCTATTCATGGCCAGGGTAGATCTTGATCATCTGCATACTTCCACAGTTGCATGATCCTTTACTGATGGCAGTGACACCATGCCTTAAAGACGGAATAGCAAACAGCACAGTCCTTAATCAGACTACGCATATTTTACCAAAGGCACTTTTGAATGTTTATCCTATTTTTCCAAATCTGTAGGTATTTGTTTTCTAAAACGAAACAAACTCGAGCAACATTTCTATTCACATATTGAATAATAAACCACCGCATATCTTCTTGTCTTGTGTTTCAGGAAAAGGAAAAACAAATCCAGCTGAAAAATATATATGCAAACAGAATGATTAAAGGCCCACCTCCTCCACAACCGATCTCGTACAATGGAACACCGAGTGGCACTCCCCCACCTCGACAACGAAGGTCGTCACTGTCGGACGAAATGACACCGCGAGATAAGGCGAGGCTGTTCGAAAAGAAACGGAGGGATGAGATGAAAAAGAAGCAGGCATTAAAAGAGGTAATTAAAGCCTTATGACTTGCTGTATAATGGAATGTGTGATCATACTGGGACCATGTTTGTTTATAACACTTTATGAGAACATGCTCTGTTGCCATGCTTGAAATCAGGAAGTTTGATTGGTCAAGACTGAGCACAGCTCGAAATCAGGAAGTTTGATTGGTCGAGACTGAGCACAGCTCAATATCAGGAAGTTTGGTCAGTCAAGACTGAGCACAGCTCAAAATCGGCTCAGTCTCGGCCAATCAAACTGCATGATTTCAAATATGAATTTGGAGAACGTACTCAGACAGTTGTATAAGTATGGGCCAATATCCTTTAAATGAGAATCTACAAAACTTGCTGTTTCCGGAATGTAACGTGTTAAACATAATAATGTTCTGTGGCCGTAGTTGGGCTTTATATTTTACTGTTTTTGTAAATCTTTTCCCTTTCACGTACATTGCCAGACGTGCTCCAGGATCTATGTAATTGTCGCCTTAGAATAGCTCTCATAATAATACATTGCTCATAGCAAATTCAATCTAAATAATATTATAAAAATGTATTTTTATTTGGCATACAGAAACACTACATTTCTTGTACATATTGTGCTGTACACCAGATTCAATCTGGTCGTTCGTTCATTCATTCGTCTGACTGTTCGTTCATACGTTTGTTCGTCCGCCCGTATCAAATAATCTTCAAATTTCAAAACTGGTATGAAAGTGTTGGTTTGTTGGTCTCAGCAGCGACTGGGGTATACATGAGCTCCTGCTCACAACTGGTCAAAATCAACCATGCATGACCATGAAACGGTACTCATTTACTTGACCAATATATCTTGTACCGGGTATTATGTATTTTGTGTTATTGTGAAACATTTTTATGCTTTGTACCTATAAGATTTGGCAGCAGGTACCGGTATGTAGAGAGTGGCCGTTTAGAAGCATGAATGGACAAGGTTTTCATTAGAGAGCACTATATCATCCTTATATTTGGTTGCTCACCTTTGGTCAATGGTGTCAACTAGCATCTTTACTGTCTGATGTGCTGTAATTTTTATATGGGGCTGTGACTGGAGTTTGTGACCAGTGTAGCTCCCGATTGATCGAATAGCACACTCATGTAGCCTGATAAAGATCTACATTTCTTGTTAGAGGTATAGCGGGTGTTTCATTGATGGAATGGCGAACAGTGCAGATCCTGATCAGACTGCAGATGCACAGGCTGATCTGGATCTACACTGGCTGCAAAACCCAGAAGTCCCATTTCTCCAGTCACAGCCACATAATTATAATGGTACATATATATGCTAGTAACTATATATAGTACTGTAATAACGTTAAATATTCGGACACGGTTTCATCTGGGAAACACATGATTAATGTGTAGTTTGTCATAGAAAGGAATGTCCAGCTATTTTCATTTGGTATTGTTGTACTTGTTTAGCACAATAAAAATGTATTTGGATACAGGACTCCAGATAAGCTACGTATTTGCTTAAATACCCAATTAAAATTGCCAAAAACCCAATCAGAAGTAGCAAGTATCAAAAAGCAATAAACAATTTGTGGTACCTTTATCATGCTGCAGAAACAATAAACAGACCACAAATATAGCATATTTTTCTTATTTTCCATGAAAACACATCTTGGTATTTCATTAGAATTGTCTCCAAGGAGACAATTCTAATGAAATGCCAAGACAGGTTTTCATTTCGAAGAAACCATTCAATAATTGATGTCTGTTGATGTGTAAACAGTAGTGTGATTTTATTTTACTCAATTAAAATTTTGAAATACCCAATTGATTCAGAAATGATGGAGTGACAATACTTAATTGCAAATTCCTTATCTGGAGCCCTGTGGATAATACAATTTGTTTTGGGACAAATGGTGTCCAATTAATTAGGGTTGTTATAGTACTTGACAATGGTATATTGAATACAGTTGATATTGATGAGACTACAAAACTGCTGGCTCATCTGGGTTTACACTGATGACACCAAAAAGCATTTTCTGGTTAGCTATATAGGTGCTAATATTTATTTATATTCCAGAGTCTCAATGTAACTTATGGCTATGGCTGAGGTGTCTCGCTTTTGGCATGTGGTGTAGCTTAGAACTTCACCTTGCATGGGCATACATTGTACATGTATATGTAAAGAAATGGCACTGCTTACTGTAACTTAATATGATGATAACGACTTTATTAGAAAAGTGTTTTGCTGCAACTGTTAGTTCTATTCTGCGCTAGGGAGGTGACATATGGGATCATGGTTAACGGAGGTGCACCTGGGTGGGAATAGGAATCTTGCGATGTGTGGTACCAGTGTAGCCCCAGATCAGCCTGTGCATCTGCACAGTCTGATCAGGGCCTGCACTAGTCACTGCACCAGGCATGGGTCGTGGCCTAGGGGATATGACATTAGACTTCAATACCGGAGGTTGCGAGTTCAATTCTAACCCTCGGCATGAAAAATACTTTCATAGTATTTCCATCTGTCAGATGAGACTTTAAGGCGTCCCACAGGTCCTGTCTTTATATGACCTTAGCTGTTGCTGGGACGTTAAACACGTTAAACTGAATAAGCATTTTTGATTGGCCCATTGACTATGTCATTACCATGACATCTTATCAACCGATGGCCAAGCTAAAATGCAACTTTATAAAGTAAGCAATCTTATTTGATTTAGCTTAATCTGCACAAATGTGCACTTTGAACATTGTCTGTTCTGTTGCTATTTGTGTTGGCTCACAATCATGCTTGAGCAATTCTCTGTCTTGGGCGGTATGGGCATGGGAGTTTTAGTGGTAGTAGAGTAGGTGCAACAGGTTTAATGGACCATTTGCCTTCTGTTTTGTGGTGATGGATAAGGGGGCCGTTTCACTAAACTTTGTACAACTAAAATGTTTGTAAGTACAAAATTATGATATTCTGTAAATTTCACATTAGCTATTTTTTCTTGTCAACAATTATTGGATTTACATTTATTGAGCAATACAATGCTCAATATATGTAAATCCATCTATTGAGATTTCCAGACGATCCTAAATTTGCACTTACGAACATTTTAGTCGTACGAAGTTTAGTGAAACGGACACCTGGCCTGGTGCTGGTCAGTGGCGGTTTAGATACCATCATTTTCATCATTCAGTACTGTAGTCATTGATTGTAAAACAGAAGAAACATTGAGAAAATATATTCATGGCTTCTGCAAAAACCAGGAACCCACTTTTCCGACGTTTCGGCACACGGCCTTTATCAAGGAATTAGTTTCTACTGAAACTAATTCCTTGATAAAGGCCTTGAATTCCTTGATAAGGCCTTGTGCCGAAACATCGGAAAAGTGGGTTCCTGATGTTTGCAGAATTGTTGAACATATTGTATTATTACGGAAAGATTATATTCATGTTGGCACATTTTTTTTTTAGTAATTTACTATGTGATGTCACACATCTTCCGTTTTTCTCTAGTTTGATGAGAGAGAAGAAGAGGTAATTTGATTATGTTGTTTTTTATTTCACTTTGTTTATAATGTCACCAGGTTCAAATTCATTGTTTAACCCTTAGAATGTGGGAAACAGAAATTGTCGTCTGCTGTTGTTTCATATTGTATCTTTTTTCTCAACAAAAATATGGTTTGGCAGAACTTCCCTTGCAAATGATGTTGCCACACCATATTTATTGGGCAAAATCATAATTAACCCTTAGAAGGCGGGAACCGAAAACTGTCGTCTGCTGTTGGAACTTATTTTGTATTTTCTCCAAATAAAAACATGGTTTGGCAGCATTTTAGAATCATTTCCATTGGAAATTATTCTAAAATGCTGCCAAACCATGTTTTTGATAAGAAAAATGGAAAATAAAAAATAAGCAACAGACGACAAATTTTAATTCAGCACTGTAAGGGTTAAGAAATATACAGCAGACAATATAATGTTATTCAGCATTGTATAAATAGTTAATGCATCACCATTCTTATGATACCAGTTGGTCTTCTCAATTTCATATGGATTAAAGGTACACTCAGTAGGCACAAAATGTTGTTTATATCAGAGACATCATCGGAGACATGTTCTGGCAAAATAAACATTCATTCACCATTTCCACACGTATTGAGTTGCATTATTATACATTTTATATCAGACGCAAATTTCCACACTGATATCAGGGGCGATAACAGTGTTTCC
Source organism: Conchocele bisecta (assembly GCA_029237695.1). NCBI lineage: Eukaryota > Metazoa > Mollusca > Bivalvia > Lucinida > Thyasiridae > Conchocele > Conchocele bisecta. The sequence continues at coordinate 154,216,782 of CM055265.1, read as the reverse complement.
TTAAAATGTTAACGGACATTACAATTTGTTTTTGTATTTTTTTTCTGATGTTCAATGATTATACTTTATAATCTGTCGAAAATACTATTGTTTTAGGTCACGTTTTTAATTTGTATAAATAATTTAAAGATATCATGCCTCATTTGCATATGAAAATAGTCTGATGCCACCGCACGTCACTATCAGTAAAATAAATATTACTAAATGCTTATATCTGTACAGCGGGCACTCGTAATTTTTACAACTGGCGGAATAGTGACACAATTATACACTTATATAATTCCTATAAAGAACATTTTATGCCTACTGAGTGGGCATGTACCTTTATTGTAAAAAAATGCACAATTTTCCAAAAACTAACCAATCAGCAAACAAAACTGCATCAGGGCACAGGAATGAAATCAGCCCAATTTTATCAGTAGCCTATTTTCACCAACATAGCAAAGTATACTTATCTAGCAAAGTATACTTTGAGGGAGAAATTTTCAATTTAAGGATAAATTTATTAATTTGTATTATACTGAATTTATTACATTATCACAGCCATTTTGGCTGTGATAATGTAATAAATTCAGTATAATAATTCTGCATACTTTTAATCATCAAATATATGCAGTCGTTAGTTCTATATGACATAATGCATTTCGGGAAAAATAAATGATTACTCCCTCAAAGTATACTTTGCAATTTTGAAGAAATCGGCTACAGAACATGGCCCATTTTATTTTGTACAGAAACAGAAGAGAAAGAAAAGCAGCACATTTATTACAGAGACATACTCGGCCCGATCTCAGTCTGAATACACACCATCCGAGCAGGAACATAGGCAAACCCTTCCAGTAGAGTATAAACACGCTGAACTTACAACACCACAATATAGACCTGTGGACACATATCAGGAACATAGGCAAACCCTTCCAGTAGAGTATAAACACGCTGAACTACAACACCACAATATAGACCTGTGGACACATATCAGGAACATAGGCAAACCCTTCCAGTAGAGTATAAACACGCTGAACTTACAACACCACAATATAGACCTGTGGACACATATCATGAACAGTATGCAAATGGTGAGAATGCAACCAAGGACTATACACATGCAGGAAAGGTTAAAACAGGCTACAGAGGTGTGCAAAGTACTCAACGAGAGAATAGAAAGTATAAAACAGAGTATCAAAATGATGTAAAGGTTCAACCAGAATATAAGCACTCTCAGAAAGTTCAACCAAAATTTAAGCAGTCTGAAAAAGTCCAAGCACCATACAAGCACTCTGAAAAATTTCATCCGGAATTTAAACGTTCTGAAAATAGTAGACAAGAATATAAGCATCCTGAACACATTCAAACAGAAAACAATTCTGAAAAAGGTCTACCAGAAGATAAGGATTTTGACATACAAACATACAAAAGTGATCAAAATCGACCACAGTATGATGACACAGATAGATATCACAAGCCCGAGTATGAACACGCAGAAAATGGTCCACTAGAGTTGCAAAGTACTGAACATAGCTCATCGACATACAAATATGAGCAAAATGATATTTCACCGAAACAAAATCGTTATCCTATGTCTCCTGTGGGGTTGCGTTCCAATGTGACCTCCGCTGGACGATCTACAGAGGTACCCAGCTGTCATAATCAGATTAATATCGTCTTCTCTGTTTCCTTACAGCTTCTAATACGCTAGTCTGTCTCAGCAGTGTGCAGTGTGGCTTTTGGTGTTTTGTATTATAAGGATCTTACATGAGTGATGATTTATGGCTGTGACTGAAGAAATGGGGCTTATTATCCCCTCGCCGATAGGCAAGAGGGCATATACATGTAGCATTAGTCCATGTATGTATGTACATACGTTGGTAACACCTTTCATTTTTCAATAACTCATGAACCGTGTCACTGATTTTGATTATATTTGGCCACAATGTGTGTCTAGGGATGGTGCTTTGTTTTGCATACGACCCACGTCAGACCGCCCAAGGTCACTGAGGACTTATGTTCACCTTGTTTGTACGGCGAAAATGTTAAAGTTTTTTTTTTATCTAGCCTGCCAGCTAGGGGATTAGCTTAGTGCCCTTGTTGGTATTGCAACCAGTGTATATGCAGATCAGTCTATGCATCCGCATTGTCTGATCAGCATCTGCACTGTTGCCATTCCATTAATGAAACACCCGTAATGCTTCTAATGAGCAATAAAGATCGTTATCAGGCTAGAGGAGTGTGTTATTTGATCAGGAGCTACCCTGGTCACATTTCTCCAGTCACAGCCACATTTAGTATGAGATTTATTAAATGAGTTTACTGATTTCACACTTACGATATCAGTCAATGAGCTTAATAAAATCAGAGCTCCAATTAAGGTGCGTAATTTGACCAATGGCAAGTTGGGAGTTCTTTAGAATCGTCTCATTGAGACGATTCTAAAGCACTCCCAACTTACCATTTTTGATGAAGAAATAAGAAATTTACCTCTAAATTACGCACCTTAACTGGAGCTCTGAAAATACCATATTAAATCAACCTAAATGTTAGATTCTGTACACATGTACCGCATAGGTGCATCATCTTACATTCAAGCTGTACTGATCACCTAACATGTTTTCTGTAGCGGTCTCATTTACACATTTAGTCCATGCCATTATTTTTCTCTGTTAAGCGTCCACCCAGATGGCCAAAACCTACCTACGTATTCGGTAAAAACAAACAAGATCTTGAAAAAAATGAATGTAAATCTGTGTTAAAAACATATATTAAAATTTCCACCACCAAAAAGTAAGAAGAAAATATACTCTAATTAAACTTATTAAGTGTAAATTCATGAACGGATATAAAACGTGCACTTGTCTTCAATCAGTTTTCATATTACTTCGCCAGTAAATAGTGTCAAATAGCATACAGAGTTTGTTTGTTTTTTCACAGAACCACTCTAAAAACCTACCCACACGCGGACGCTTAACAGAGAAAGAACTTTGTATGGCCTTATTACACTAGTGTATTGTGATTTTAACCCTTAGACCGCTATCTTAATTTGTTGTCGTCTGCTGTTTATTTTCCATTTTTATCATAAAAAAACATGCTTTGACAGCACTTTAGAATAATTTACAACATGCTTTGACAGCACTTTAGAATTATTTCCATTGGAAATGATTCTGGAGTGCTGTCAAACCATGTTTTTATTGAGAAATAAGGCAAGATATAAAAGCAACAGCAGACGACAATTGTTGTGTGTAGCGGTCTAAGGGTTAATACACTGGTATTGTACCGAGAAAGCCATGTTAACCCTTAGACCGCTACTCACAACAATTGTCGTCTGTTGTTGCTTTTATATCTTGCCTTATTTCCAATGGAAATGATTCTGAAGTGCTGTCAAAGCATGTTGTAAATTATTCTAAAGTGCTGTCAAAGCATGTTTTTGATGATAAAAATGGAAAATAGAAAATAAACAGCAGACAACAAAAAGATTATGATAGCGGTCTAAGGGTTAATATAAAATTTAGCCCTTACTACACTGAATTAAATGTTGTCGTCTGCTGGAAATGTTTTATTTTCTATATTTCTCGACAAAAACCTGGTGTTGACAGCACAGGAGAATCGTCTCCAGTGGAGACGATTCTCATGTGCTGTCAAAACCAGTTTTTTGTTAAGAATTAAGGCAAAAATGAAAATGGCAATTTTCGTCAACGGCATAGGAAGGGTTAAGTAGCTGCATGTGCTTCATGGATTTATGGATTTGTATGTTGCAGCTCGAAGTATTCATTCAAAATGACTGTATCAAAAAAGCCAATGAATAACTTGGGTTTACCAGTTTGTGTTGTTATTTGTGTTATCAGTGTCTTCCCCGCCTGGGGAATGAACAGGGCCAGACATAAGGGAATTAATTACTTTTTGAAATTGACTGTAATTCCTTGGGATTAAATTTTTATAATACCTCAGGATAAGATCATCATTTTTCCCATATAGAAGGCAGTAAGTGTGAATTTTGGACACATAATTATAACATCCACACCCAGTGACACCTGGGTATGTCTAGTTCCTCACCCTGTTTGACACCCTGAGCAGAGACAACACTGATAGTGCTTGTGTTTCATGTTTTTGCTGTTATTATTAAGTGAGGGAATGGTTGCTTGATTTAATACATGTACAATATCTATGTGTTTGCGAATGGTAATTGTGGTTTTACAATAATTTTATATGGTGCTCATGCTGGAAACATTTACCTACAATGACTGCGTGATTCTCCTGGGAAATGATAGATAATTCTGTTCCATTGGAAACTCTTTCATTATTAACTCTTTAACCAGACAGATCATACCAGTAATCCAATATTTGCAAGCGCTACAGATCCCGATAGGCTGGTTCATCAGCAGCCATCCCATCTGGATCTACAGTATTCGTTTTGTTCACATTTAAAAAAATACCCCTTTTACGATGACCAGCATAACCCCAAAATAGTATGGAGCCTTTAATGTCAGATATTTAGGTGTGAAAGTGTTAAAGGAAATTCTACCAACAACGTATCTTTTCAAATGGCATGTGGTCCCATACCCTGATAAACTCTACAGTCCCATCGTGGAAACTTGGAAAATCATGAGTAACTATTCTTAGAACAATGTATGGGTCATCCTTGATATATTAGTATTGGCGGAATTTGTCAGTCTAACGTCACATTGCTTAGTTTAAACTAAGCAACCTGATAATGTAAAACCAACAAATTCTGCAAAACTAATGTTGAATTTCTTTGTTTATACCGGTATTAAGCTAAACTAAGCAATGTGACCTCAAATCGACACATTCAACCAATTCTGAGGCCGATGATGGCCCAGAAGTAGTTCTACAGGAAGTTACTTGTGATTGATATTCCAAGTTTTGTTACATATTTATAAGTCTGTTGCATTATTTACAGTCCAAGAGAGATGCGGAACTGCGACGGGCCCATGAAGATGAGCGTGTGCGGGAACGAGAACGTCTAGAGTGGGAGGACAAAGAGCAGCAAATGAATGACGAAGCACAGCGGGAACAGGACGAGAGAAGGATGAGGGAGGACAGACAGAGGATGAAGCGAGACGCAGAGGATATGGAGAGACGCGAGAAAGATAGGAGGGAGCGAGAGAAGGAACAAGCAGGAAGGGAGGTTAGTGAGAGGCGAGAATGGGAGGAGAGAGAACGAAGGGAGAGAGAAGATCAGGAGAGAACAGATAGGCGGGAGAGAGAAGAGCGAGATAGGAGGGATAGAGAAAGGTTGGAGCAGGAAAGGAGGGCATCTGAAGAAAGACGACGAATGGAAACTGATGAAATGTTCATCGCTGAGAAAAAGAAAAAAGACGCTATTCTTCAGAAGTTGCGTGAAATTGATGAAGGTCCACAGAAGGACAAGGAAACAAAATCGGACCCTTTCTTTGTTACGACAAAATCGGACCCTTTCTTTGTTACGGAAACTAGGGAAGAAAGCCAGGATTCAATGTCTAGTAAGAAAAGTTATAAGTTCTCAAGACCTACTGAGAACATGCACCGAGGAAAGCCAGCACATAAAGATGTTACTTTAACAAGTGCTGCAAATCGGAGAAAAGGTAAATCCGATACAAACAATATTGAATCTGGTGGCTATAACCCTAGCTTTACAAGAAAGGATGACAACAAACCTGGTGCAAATAAGACATTTTCTTTATTCAACAATGATGCCGAGGCAAAGGTGCCTAACAAAACTGAAGCGAAATCTAAATTACTTGTAGATTTGTTTGGTTCTAAAGACACGGCTAAGGATGACGATGCATTTGGTAATACAAAGTCTCCGCAGAAGACTACGAGTACAAATGCTAAATCATTGTTCCCATGGGACGACTCTTCCTCGCAAAAGAAAAGTTCGCAATCTGGACCAAAGCGTGAGAATTCATCTACACTGTTTGCGGGTGGGAGTGCCCTGGTGAATGATGAGGAATTTCAGCAACCAAAGCGAAGTACGTTGTTCACGACCAGAAACTCGCGGAATAAAATGCCCACGTCGACAGCCATCCACAGTAGGCCGACCGTCATGGCAATTGATCATCTGGACGATGAATTGGAAGAAGTAATCTTGTAAGAATGCTATTAAATTCATGTATATTTATGAAAACTTCTAATGTTTTCCATCTTCAAATTTCCTTTTACAATATCACTTAATTTATTCTACATGCAGCTTATGCTACATATAGTACCTTGACTCGGCTTTCTTTGACATGCTTTGGCCATCTATGGTATTGTCAAATAAACTATACATTGTTAGGGTTCCAGCTCAGGGGCCCGTTTCACTAAACTTTGTACGACTAAAATGTTTGTAAGTGTAAAATTATGATAGTCTGTAAATTTCACGTTAACAATGTTTTCTTGTCAGCAATTATTGGATTTACATTTATTGAGCATAGGCTGCATATGCAGCCTATGCTCAATACATGTAAATCCATCAATTGAGATTTCCAGACGATCCTAAATTTCCACTTACAAACATTTTAGTCGTACAAAGTTTAGTGAAACGCCCCCCTGGTCGGCCACGACTTCGCATCGTAACAAATTCCACATTTTTAATTAATGTATACATAATGTATATATTTGGGTTGAAAGTTCACATTTTCATTTGAAAATTATTATCAGATGCATAAAATATATTGAGTCATACATGTTTTATGTATGATGTGAGGTCATGTTTGACCTGAGCTGGAACCTTTGTCTAGTGTATATAGCAGTACTAAAGAAACTGAAGCAATCTGAATCCCTCAAATATATAGGATACTGTTCTTGTATTCTGTATATTTCTTCCGCTGGCTGAGAAAAGGTAGCTGCAAACATTTTTTACCAGTCTAAATCACAATCATAATTGAAGGGGTCATTGACACCTTCAGTTCTATTCTTGCAGTCAACAGGTTAATCACAAACTTAACCCTTTCAACCATAAATAAATGGAATGGATTTTGATATGTATTTATAAAATTGGGGTGGGTTTTTTTTTCTAAAAAATATAAAAAATTACTTGCCGGCTCATCTGGATCTTCACTGTTTGCGAACACCGCTATAGAGGTCTGCAGTGATGGCAGGGTTAAACATAAACAATGTTAGATTGACTGAATGGTGGCCAGTGTTGGCCCTGATTAGACTTCGGATGCACGGTCACGGCACTACACTTGTCAAACGTGTCTCAGCTGGAGGCCCAATTAATCCATTTCAGTCTTAAGGATACGATAATGTTTGTAAAAAAAATCTCCTTATTGTTTATTTCTCCATAAAGGTCTATGTTGTTACCACTCATTTGAACCGTTTCGTCGAGACGGTTCAAACGAGTGGTAACAACAATTACTTTCGAGATGAAATAAAGAAAATAGGGATTTGTTTCATACTACTATAATTTTATACCGTCTTTAATGGGTTTATGTCCTTTCATCTCTGTGTAGAAATTGCAAGAAGAGTTCTCTGCGTGTTTCCAGTTCGCCATGTGTTGAATCAAATGATGCTCGAATAGTATTCTATTCATCAGGCAATTGAATCTACACTGACATCATCTGATAACATAGTGCAGCCAATGATTAATTACTAGATGTAGTTGTATTGACCATGAACTGTGGAATGTTCTATTAGAAGCAATGCCTTACTGTATTTTAGTTAGTAACCTGTTAGTTAGTTAGTTACCTAATAAATGGTTTCTGCCGAGCCTGATTCTGAAATAGGTTGGCCTAAATTTTATTTGTTCATAATTCTTATCAGTATCAATGTGAATTATAACTTGGGTTTTGCACTGATGTGAATTGTTTGCTTTAATCTTGTGGGTCTTAACGGTCTTGTAAGTCTTTTCTTAAATATTTGATTCTACACTATGGTGTAACTTTCACTTAGTGTATGTGCTTTATAGTCAGAAGGGAATTTATTATAGGAATGAATGGCCTTTTTGTGGAATTTATCGGGGTATAAACTTGGAAAAGTCGCGGGAATACTGGACAAAGGCCAGAAGGCCTCGTCCAGTATTCCCGCGACTTTTCCAAGTTTATATCCCCGATAAATTCAACAAAAAAGGCCATTCATTCCTTATAATTCCAGCATTTTAAATAAATTCATCAAGAAAATTTGTTTATTTTCCGTTTTCTTAAGAATTATTTTAACTGCGCCTCACGGTTACGGAAAGTAGTTTGGCGTGGGAGTTTACTGGGATATAAATTTTGGACAGAGACTTGCTACGGACCAATCAAATGTTAGGGAATTGTGTAAATATTTTTGTGCTGGAATTATTGTGTCTTTGTAAAACCTACTTAACGCTTAGACCGCTATATTAATTTTTTGTCGTCTGCAGTTTATTTTCTATTTTTATTATTAAAAACAGGCTTTGACAGCACTTCAGAATGGAAATGATTCTGAAGTGCTGTCCAACCATGTTTTTATTGAGAAATAAGGCAAGATATAAAATGACCCGCCACAACTATTAACCCATTTCATATTGAGATCCTAAATATTTTCTTCTACATGTGCTTAGAAGTATATGTCGCGAACACCGTTTTAACCGTCTCATTGAGGCCGTTTAAACGAGTGGTCAAAACATACATTTTCTGAGGCCAGATCTGCACAATCTGATCAGAAACTACACTGGTCGCAAATTTAGTAGCATGGATTGTAATTAACTTGGTTATTGATGATGAAAATGCAATGCGTTCGCACACTGGTTTAGATATATGCCGGGACAAGGCTGTTTTATTACAATGTGCATATTTATTTATATATTATGTTTATTGTTGGCCCCCCTCTGATAATTGGACATAATGAAGTATCCGACCAGCATAGTCCCAGATCAGTCTACGTATCTGCATATTCTGATCAGAGGCTAAGCTTTGACATATGTATAGAGAGAAATAAAACATACACTCTTCGTTTGGCGGATATTTTCGCCGCTAGCACGCAAAGAGTTCACTATGGTTCTAGTGTTGTACAAATGTTGTCCTGGGGGCCGTTTCATCGGTGTACATCTAAAATGTTCGTAAGTGCAAATTTAGGTTTGCCTGGAAATTTCAACTCATGGATTTACATTTATTGAACATAGGTTGCATATGCAGCCTATGTTCAATAACTGTAAATCCAATAATCGTCTTCAAGAAAGTGTTGTTAATGTGAAATTTACAGACTATCATAATTTTGCACTTATGAATATTTTAGTAGTACAAAGTTTAGTGAAACGTGCCCCTGTTTCACAGCCGGGGCCCATTTATACATGTAGTATGTATCATCTTTGCTTCATTAATCAATCCAATGAAAGTCATCATTTGCTTATTTATCCATTGCTTTATATAGTGTGGTAGCTCAGTTAGTGAACGATTCATTGAGACTATGTGTATGAGACTATGCAAAAGGCACAACTTTGATTAACCCTTACACCACTATCTTAATTTTTTGTTGTCTGCTGTTTATTTTCTATTTCCCATTTTTATCATCAAGAACATGCTTTGACAGCACTTTAGAGTAATTTACAACGTGCTTTGACAGCACTTTAGAATCATTTCCATTGGAAATGATTCTGAAGTGCTGTCAAACCATGTTTTTATTGAGAAATAATTCAAGATATAAAAGCAACGGCAGACGACAATTGTTGTGTGTAGCTGTCTCAGGGTTATATTATTTGGCGCAGCATATCCTTCACAAACCTTTTTTTAATTTGTATGCTGACGTCATGAGATTTTTACTAGTATGAAACATTTATAGTCACATGAATAGATCTTCACATTATTTACTTCTACGCACATTTAATGTACCATGCTGATTCTGTGTAACACTCTACTGCAAAATTTGTCTTTAATCCTTAGACCGCTATCTTCTTTTTTTGTCGTCTGCTGTTTATTTTCTATTTTCCATTTTTATCATCAAAAACATGCTTTGACAGCACTTTAGAATAATTTACAACATGCTTTGACATTGGAAATGATTCTGAAGTGCTGTAAAACCATGTTTTTATTGAGAAATAAGGCAAGATATAAAAGCAACAACAGACGACAATTGTTGTGAGTAGCGGTCTAAGGGTTAATTAGTTAGTACCGGTAATGATTTGTGAGTGTTACACCAACTGATAAACAAAAATATGCAAGTATTTTTGGGATTTTTGTGGTAATTGCACATTTGAAAAAAATACGATAATGTTGATAAATCTGATATGTGCTGTGTGGATGTATGGATCCAGATCAGTCTGTGTACCAGGGGCCCGTTTCACTAAACTTCCTACGACTAAAATGTTCGTAAGTGCAAATTTAAGATCGTCTGTAAATTTAAATTTATGGATTTACATTTATTGAGCATAGGCTGCATATGCAGCCTATGCTCAATAAATGTAAATCCAATAATGATTTACAAGAAAACATTGTTAATGTGAAATTTACAGACTATCATAATTTTGCACTTACAAACATTTTAGTCGTAGGAAGTTTAGTGAAACGGCCCCCAGCACAGTCTGAGTTAAACTGGTCATATTTCCCATTTCTCCAGTCACAACCACATATCTGAAATCTCCAAAATTAAAACACACAGAAAAGGAAATAAGAAGCATTTACTCTGACACTAGATATCTGTTGTAATAAGGATTTTATTCCTCAGATGGAAAATTATGTTGCCTCGTAATGTTACCATATTTTGTTTCATCAGCTTACGACTGTTTACATGTGTATATGATTAATTTTAGTCTGATCGTCATTATACTTCATATATTCACCATTACAAGTGCCTTCACAACACTATTACATGTGTTTCAGATCATACAGTTTTACTTTCTGTGAATTTAAGTGGTCAATGGAAAAGGGGTGCTTAACCCTTTCAACACTACAGACCTGTATAGTGGTATTGGCAAACAGTGTAGATCCTGATGAGCCGGCTCGTAACGAGCCGTCTCATCAGGATCTGCACATTTTACAAGTAATTTTCATATTTTTGAGAACAAAACATCCTTTTTAGTGTTTGAGTCCATTTCTTTGTTACTGTACCACCTAGGACCACCAAATTTTCACAGCTTCATAATCAAGGGGTGCCCACCACATATCACTATCCAACATGTTACCTTTTTTGGAACTTGACCCATTTTTTCCGCGCAGTCGACTTAGCCATTTTCAATGTTAACTTTTCGCGTTTACAATGTTAACTTTTCGTGTTTAAGTCCATTTCTTTGGTACTGTACCACCTAGGACCACCAAACTTTCACAGCTTCATAACCAAGGGCTGCCCACCACATAAAACTATCCAACATGTGACCATTTTTTTTACCTTCACCTATTATTTCTACGTAATTGACTTAGCCATTTTCAACGTTAACTTTTTAACGTACGTCTGGTTAAAGTTTTTTTGTTAAAGTTTTTTCGTGTACTAGCATTTTGGCATACGTCTGTCCGTCCGTCCATCCGTCCATCCGTGTGTCCGTTTAAAGTTTTTTGGTTAAAGTTTTTCCATCTACTATATCTATTTTTGTAGTGTCCATGCCTCACCCCAAGGCACGACATGCAGGCCACGGCCATCTAGTCTACAAAAAGTGGGTATAATTATGTTATCCAAGTGTCTATGCTTGGAAAAAACCTGGCCTTCGTGGCTTTGCCTCGTTTCTTGTTTCATAAATGGACTAGACTAAAGATCATTTAGTGGCGATTGGATTGGTTGCAAAGTTAACATATCAAAATCCATTCCAGTTACTTAGGGGTGACAGGGCTAAGATTTAGTCCCCTTTTTCCAATAACCCATTCAATTGCTTTGCATCTCTGAACATTTTTTTGCATCTCTGAACATCTGAACCACGTTTTATCCAAAATATTGCAAACATTGTACATTGATATACACCAAATGAGCTTTGTCAGCTATATTCTAGCTTATTGAGAGAAAAAAAATGACTGCAAAACTTCTGACTTCTGTCCATAAATTTTGCGTTTTTGTTTTTCGGTCCCGGCAGTGGCCGGGGGTATCCATGAGCCTCTGCTCACTTGCTCTCATTGCATTTGCATTTAGTTTAGCATGTATTACAGTATTTCATTCTGTTTAAAAACATATTGGTCAGTACCACATTTAGATTTAACTGCTCATGGGTTATAGTGACCTATATTTAATATATAGACCACAATCCAACAAAATTGTGTTTATTGCATTTGTAAGTTGTGAAGTTCACCCACTCTTAGCAATAGCTGCTTGGTTTGCCATGCAGTTGCCAAAATCAGCCTTTAAATCTCTAGCCAAGTGTCAGAAATTGATTTTGATAATCTGCAATGTCTGTTGTAAATGATATCGAAAGTCGATAAAAATTTCAGGGTACCCTGAAATTTTTGTTGACTTTAGATATCATTACGGAAACGGTTGTATTTTTTTCAGAACCAATATTGGTGAAATTCAGCTATTAAATGTAAACTTGTATCATTATCTTAGCTTACTGGAATAGGCAATGGTCTATAGAGGCATCAAGCAGAGCTCCAGTTAAGGTGCGTAATTTGATCAACTTTGGGGGGAATTTTGTTATTTCTTCACAAAAAATGGCAAGTTGGGAGTGCTTTAGAATCGTCTCATTGAGACGATTCTAAAGAACTCCCAACTTGCCATTTTTGGTGAAGAACTAAGAAAAATACCTCGAATATTTGGTCAAATTACGCACCTTAACTGGAGCTCTGATTAAGGCCTTGCCTCAAAATCCTCAAATGCTTTGATTTAACGACGGCACTGGCTCGATGACCTTGCATGTCGGGACCAACTATTTAAGTCCCCATCTGATAGGACTAGGCTAGCACGAAGTTGTCTTGCCCAAGGACACACCGAATCGGCCATTCGCAGTGGTCGAGGTGGGATACGAACCCGGGGTCTCCTGATCTGCAGTACGACGCTCTACCTACTGAGCTAATCCGGCGACCTTAAGGCCTTGCCAGGACATTTTCTGTGTCATCATTATACATGTACATGTAGCTGAATTAACCATATTTGGATGAATCGAGTCATTGCTTATAACACTTTTGGACCACATTCTCGCTTCTCGTGCTCAAAATAAACACCAATCAATCAAATCAATCAAAATCAGGAAGTTTCATTGGTTGAGGCTGAGCTGTGCTCAGTCTCAGCCAATCAAACTTCTTGATTTAGAATTACGAAATTGAAGAAGATGCTCAGCAACTTTTATAAGCATGAGCCCTGAATAGGTAATCAAGTTGTTTCGGAAGACAAAAGAGATTACCTATTAGATGTACATGTACTTGTATGCATTTCTTATGAACTGTTTATTGTATTCTCATTGTATCATATATACATTGAATCAAATTGAATAATCCGTCCACACTAAAGTATAGTATACTGTATTACAGGTCCCCAGCTGAGAAAAAGTAGACCTTATTATATGTTAGGTCCTCTTGGTCCCACTCTGTATCCACAGTCTGATTGGGGCCTACGTTGTTCATATTCAGTCCATTATACTGAATTGCTGCTGGTAGCGTGCCTATTTGTTATTGGAGAAATGAGCCACAACCCTTACTCCGATTTACTTCAAACGTCAAATGTTTCTTTCTTATCATCCTTATTTTCTTCTATAGCCCACCCATGCGGCCCAAATGCCCAAGGTCAGGGTCAAATGACTTAAATTTACTTCAAAGTTCAAACAAATATGTTCTGCTGACATGCCAGAAAACTATATTCAGTTATCGCCTTTTATGAGTTAACATTTATACCGGTGGAAACTATACTAAGGTTATTTTTATCAGCTGGTGGCTCAAATGTAATTATGCAACACAGCATGACAACATAGGGCTACAAACTGAGTTCTTGACCAGTAATATAGCTCCTATGAGCTATCAAACTCCAAAAGATTGACATCAGGCCTCGACAAATCCACTCGTAAGGCAAGTGAATTTTGGATCTGGATGAATGCTGATTGGAAGGAATAATGCAGCATTTACTCTGCAAGCTAGCGGTGAAAATAACAGCAAACAAATTAGGATTATTTTTCTTATTTCTCTCTATTAATATGAGGACTCAATTCTAGTGAAATTCCAAGACATATACATGATGTTTACAGCGTGAATCTACACGCCAAATTACTGATAACTAAAGTCAAATTCTTGATCCCAAGTACATGTCTTCCTATATAATAACTCGCGTTAGCTCAAAGAATTTTCCTCAGTCCTTAGGACTTATGAGTATACGAGTGTACACTGTATTTATAGCCCACAAATTTCCTTGTTTGCAAAGAGTTAAAATGTGTGTGATTGGATTAGTTAAATTCCAATCTGGATGAGTGGAAAATAAAGAATTTGTCGTGGCCTGGACAAGCAATAAAATTAAAAATGCTTCACTAAGTAAACGAGAGGGCAGATCCTGATCTGATTGTGTATGCTGATCGGGGACTTCTGGACTGGTCACAAATTCAGTTGGTTCTATTATGTCATCGTGTTCCACTTATGTGGTTGTGACTGGAGAAACGGGGCTTATGGGTTTAGTGACCAGTGTCGATCCAGATCAGTCTGTGCAGGCACCGGGGCGGGATCAACTGATCCTGAGAATAGTGTTGCAGTAGCCATTGCTTGTCGTAAAAGGCGACTAAACTGGCTTAACGATTGGGTTCATACTTTCCGGAACCCACTATACCGGATTTGGCCCTCATGTACATGTTTGGCTTTCTTGTATGTGTGAGTTGAGTCAGGCTATGCCCCATATATAAAAGTAAGATTAGCGCTAATCCTATTACTTTTAGGGGATGGGATAAATGATGCTGGTGTGGCGAGGGCCTGGCACCAGATCAGGTTGTTCTAATTTCAGGACTGAATATATATTTTGATTGTAAATATTGAGTTCTGAAGTTGGGATTTACCCCCCTCGGACAGGTGGATACGGGACACGACCCCGTTGACCCGTCTGCGTGTAGACTCCCTGAGGCTTGTACCTCTATGTCAGAAAAGCGGACGTTAAACCCTATTCACTCACTGTGCATCCGCACAATCTGATCAGGATCTGCTCTGTTTACCATTCCACCAATGAAACACCCATCATGCTTCTAAAGCATTACAGATTGTTATCAGACTATAGGAGTGTGGTATTTGATCAGACGCTATACTGGTTACAGATCACATAAGCCCAATGTATCCAGTCACATATAAGTATTATGATGATTGCTTAGCTAGGTAGTTAGGATATTTTACAAGCATATCTGGTTGACCTAGGACCTAATATTGTGATATTGTTTTATGACTTTTAGCATGTTTAATGCTTTGTTAAGATGGTATGATCAATGGCTTAGTTGAAAGCTACACTGTCTGAAAGGTATTGTGATGGTATAAAGTTGTGAAGTTATTTAAGTTCTGTATATTCACTCTTTTTTTTATCCACTTTTCACATCTCTACCACATTTTCGGGTTTCACTTCTGTATTACAGACATGAGGATATAATAAGACGGCTAGATCACATTTCTCTGTACGTACGATAATCTACTAGCTGAAGCACCTGGATTATCTTATTTTATTGTACAAAATGGACTTTCGCAGTATAATAAAAATCAGTATGCACTAGTGTAATAAATATGCAATTGAGATCGTTACAGAAAGCATGTTAGGTGATTAATGTATGATGCTGTGCTTATGCAACCAATATAATTCAGTGTATTTGATGGATTAATGATATTTATTAAATTTGTGAACAGATTTCATAAGAAACTCTGTATAGCCTGTTTCCTATGAAATAAGTAAACTTGTTTAATAATTAGCATACATATATGTGACTGTGACTGAAGGAATGGGGCTTATGGGATGTGTGCCCAATGTAGCTAATGATCACATAGCACACTCCTGTAGCCTGATAACAATATATATTGCTTGATAGAAGCATGACGGGTGTTTCATTGATCGAATGGCGAACAGTGCAGATCCTGATCAGACTGTGCGGATGCTGCAGTCTGATCTGGATCTACACTGGACGCAAAACCCATAAACCCCTCTTCTCCAGTCACATCCACATATTATATCATAGCTCATTAAGTTATTTACTATATTATTGTAGAAACTACTGATAGTATTATCTTGTATTCACTGCTGATGGATGAATCAAATTGTTGATGTATATTTAGTGAGTTTACCTACCGCACTTTATTTTTTCCAAGCCTAAGATCTGTGCCACTGGCATACAGTCATCTTTACCACGTTTCCATGTACATAGCCAGCCTAAAACGTGGCTGTGACTGGACAAATGGCGCTTATGGGTTTTGCGACCAGTGTAGATTC
The DNA here is from genome assembly GCA_029237695.1 of Conchocele bisecta. Classification (NCBI taxonomy): domain Eukaryota; kingdom Metazoa; phylum Mollusca; class Bivalvia; order Lucinida; family Thyasiridae; genus Conchocele; species Conchocele bisecta. Next base: position 154,200,567 of record CM055265.1, on the reverse strand, counting down.
AGATCAGCCTGTGCATCCGCACAGTCTGATCAGAATCTGCACTGGTCGCCATTCCATCAATGACACGCCCTGCATGTTTCTAACAAGGAATATAGCTCATTATCAGAGTACACGAGTGTGCGATTTGATCACGAGCTACACTGGTCACAAATGCCATACCCAATTTCGTCAGTCACAGCCACATACGACCTTAGATGTTGACAGGCCGCTAAATACCATTAAATCAAATCCATGTACATAGAGAATACCAGTTTAGTGTCTTTTGACTTCAAGTTTATCAGGCATGGCTAGGAAACGCGTAGGAATTCCGAGGAATTTCTACCGTTTCCGAGCTGAGCCTGATAAACTTACATCAAAAGACACGAGACTGGTATTCTATTTATCAGGTAACGTCTTAATCTACATAATTAGCAATTGTGACATTGTTTTCATTGAAAATAGCTGTGGTCTCAACGAGACGGTCAAATGAGTGGTAACAACATATTTTTAAGCAAAAATAAAGAAAATAATCAGATTATTGCAATAAAAAGTATTGTATCCATCGACTTCAATGACTTAAGACTTGTATCATACATGTGTAGTGTGTATGTATTTGCACCTGTGTGCAGGTACAGTAGATTTTATCTCGATGCTGGGCAGTTACACATAGAGCTTACCATAACTTATGTACAGTAAAATGAAGAACAAACTAAAATGTTTTCTTTGTAGTTGAACTCCCATGAATCCCCCCTCCAATCCCCACTCTACAACGTGGCAAACAAGTGAAAGGGCTTAATGTCCCAGCAACATCTATGATATAGAGATGGGACTTTGAAATCACATCTCGCCCAAAAGAAGTGGGATGGAAAAAGTGAAAATGTTTAATGCCACAGTTTAAAGTCTCATCCGACAGACCAGTGGGATGGAAATACTATGTAAGTAGTTTGCGAGGTTTGAACCCACAACCTCCGGATTGGAAGTCAGTTGTTCTAACCCCTAGGCCACAATCCATCCCACAGTGGGATGTAAATACTATGAAAGTATTTGTTCATGCCTAGGGTGGGGATTAGTTCCACAACCTCTCATTGAAGTCCATTGCTCTAACCTCTCGGTCCCACTCCTATAATGAAGTATGATTTGTGGCTGTGACTGGAGTAATGGGGCTTATGGGTTTTGCGACCAGTGTAGATCCCGAACAGTCTGTGCATCCGCAGTCTGATCAGGATCTGCACTGTTCACCATTCCATCAATGAAACCCCCATCATGCTTCTAACAAGCAATATATACACGATCAGGCTCCAGGAGTGTGTTATTTGATCAGGAGCTACACTGGTCACAAATCCCATAAGCCCATTTCTCCAGCCACGGCCACATTATGTATAGATCTTTGTAGCATGCTGTGCGTTTCATTGATGGAATAGCGAACAGTGCAGATCCTGATCAGACTGTGCGAATGCACAGGCTCAGCTGGATTCACACTGGCTGCAAAAGCCATAAATCCAACTTCTTCAGTCACAGCCACAAATTAGGACCACATATTGTTGATGACAGCAGTATGGCTTTGATGACTGAATGGCAAACAGCGTAGACCCTGATCATTTTGATCAGGAATTACCGGTATGCTGATTATTTGAGTATGAAAATCTTTTCTATAGATATAGAAAATGTTGTATTAAAGATACCTTCTGTCAATGACCAACATATTACTATAAAGGTAACTAGATAAACAACCAACATGTATATTGTGAAGATTTCTTTATAAATTATAAATAATGGCGTATATATACAGAGACAAGCAAACATAAATTTATGCAGTGAATGACTACGAGTTAGTAAATACATCCATGGCAATTTCATGGCTTGCTTGATTGGGTAGAATGGATATACTGGCTTGGATTTTGGTAATGCCAATAAAAAATGTAAATCCGCAATAAATTGTCAACACCCAATACCACATACATGTATAAGAAACGCCATGTGATTTTATACCTAAAAACATGTGCGATATCTCATGAAAAATATTAACAAAATTTACGATATTTTCTTTTAACAGATGTTTCAAAACAGATGAAAATTTTGTCATCATTCAACGTAATTTACAGAAGATATCACAGTTGTGTAATTTGCGGTATATTATTGAATTAATTTAGTTACAACATTAAAAGCCACACACACAACATGAACACAAGTATGGAACAGGCAGGCTGGACACTTTAACCCTTTCACCCCTAAGTAACTGGAATCGATTTTGATATGTTAATTTTGCAACTAATCCAACCATCACAAACTTATTTTCAGACTAGTCCATTTATGAAAAGGGGGTGTTTTTGTTCTCAAAAATATGAAAATTAGTTGCAAAAAGTGCAGATCCTGATGAGACGGCTCGTTACGAGCCGGCTCATCTGGATCTACACTGTTTGCCAATACCACTATACAGGCCTGTGGTGTTCAAAGGGTTAATCAGCACATACTCTGATTAGCCAGAACGTACATGCGGAGGTATTTGTGTATAGCAATAACAATATAGTTCAGACATTGTCATTCAGAAACCAACATGGATCTCGACTCGACTACAGGCATATACCACAGGGCTTGACCATAGTCTTGTACCACAGACATGCTGGGATGCTCGAAAGTATACGTTGTCACCACTCATTTGAACCGTCTCTGTGAGATGGTTCAAATTAGTGGTCACAGCATATTCTTTTATCGAGAAATAAACTAGAAATCGGATTGTTTTTCAACATGTTATTGTAAAGAATAACAAGAATTTTCATTTTCTCATGTGTTTTGTATTTCTATTGTCACTGGTATTAAAAAAATATCACTGGAGCCACCTGAAATTATTTAGTTTGGCGGTGGTTGGCACACAGGTTCCACAACCTGCCAGTTTTCAACTGTCCCGTGATGCCTCAAGGTGAGCATCTTGACCTAACACAGAAGCACAGACAGACAGATGCAGGGGAGTCTGATTTAATACCAAGTCAAGGGATACAATGGAGAGATTCATTCAACTGAGTAAAAAACGAAAGCAATATGATTGAAAAAATGGGGATTATGCAGCCATGTGATTAGAACATTTGCGATATCTCGTGAAAAATATTTACAAAATTTACGATATAAGTTAATGAAATGTTCAGAGCAAATGCGAAATAGAATTCTGCAAATTCGATGTCATTTGCAGAAAATATCACAGTTTTTCAAATCTTTCCATCTTCTTAGATTCAAAATCACATGGCTTGCCATATCAGGATCCCGGTTACGAAAAAGTACCGTACAATATTTGCAAAAATTTGCATGATTTGGAGATCTTGGTTCTACTGCCCGTTCACTCAGTATGATTATATAATCTAACATTCTGTTGATGGCAGGAAGCCTACTTCAGTGACTGAATGGGCAGTGTAGGCCCCGATGGCACAGTCTGATCTGGGGCTATGCTGGTTGCAAATATCATGAGGTCCATTATGTCAGCCCAGGAACCATAAATGTTCTCTGTAATGATTAATAAAAAATTAATACATTACGGTCGGGACACGATGCCTATATAAAGCCATTCTAATTCATGTATACAGAGCTCCAGATAAGATTTGTGTTTAAAGAGTATTGTACCCCCTGATTTCAAACTAAATGAGTAATTTTATTTTTACAAATGGATTATTGATTTTCTTTATTATTAAATAGGGAACAAATGATCATAACATAAAACAAATATAACCATTCACTTATTTGAGTCTACTATTACTTATTTATACTGTAATACCGTCAAAATTGGCTTAGTTGAGCTGCAAAAAGTGTTTGCTTTTTTGAAGCGCGACTAAGTAAATTTTCAACTTTATTACAGTATTTCCACTACTCAATTTGAAATTCAATGCATATTTTCACATTGTTGTGAGTATTTTGTACTCCCACTGCTGATAATCAATGAGTATTCAGCTAAAATAACTGCATACTTTTTATCTTCAGTCATGATGTCTGTTCATATATATATATATACATTTTTCAATTTAAGGATAAATTTATTAATTTTTATTATACTGAATTTATTACATTATCACAGCCATTTTGGCTGTGATAATGTAATAAATTCAGTATAATAATTCTGCATATTTTTCTGCATATTTTTTATCTTCAGTCATGATGTCTGTTCATATATATATAAGACATTTACGAGGGCTAAGCAGTCATGAACAGACATCATGACTGAAGATAATTTAAAGTGAAACACATCAGAGTTGAACACAATGAAATCTCAGGTGTTCGGTTCAGAGAGGTTCTACCTCACTGGTACTGTAGCTCAGTAGCCTATTTCACCAAACTTGCAAAGTATACTTATCTAGCAATGTATAATTTGAGGGAGACATTTCCATTTAAGGATAAATTTTTATTATACCAAATTTATTACATTATCACAGCCATTTTGGCTGCGATAATGTAATAAATTCAATATAATAATTCTGCATACTTTTAATCATCAAATATATGAAGTCGTTAGTTCTATATGAAATAATGCATTTCGGGAAAAATAAATGATTACTCCCTCAAAGTATACTTTGCTAGATATGTATACTTTGCAATTTTGATGAAATCGGCTACAGATACGTTGCGTCCAGTTTTCCAATTGTACTAGACAGTTGACACAATAAACGAAAAACATTAAAATCGACTTTGCACCAATCATCATGGATGGATATAAATTATGACAATGCTCTGCTAAGAGCTCTGAATGTCCAATAGTATATTTAGACAAAAAAAACACTGTTCTTTTCTCTCCCAAACTTTTCCACTCTTCCAAACAATTTGATGTAAATGACCATGGACATGTGAACAAGCACAAAGCAATATGCCTCACTTGCTATATAAATGAAAAGGGACAAAATTCAAACATGCAAATTGACCATCCGTTAAAATCATCTCATCTAAACTATTTTAACGGAGAGAAATTAAAAATAAAATTGCCAAAATATATCAAACCTCTCTGAACACGTATAGCTATAAAAACGATACAAGATGCAAACCACCTTTGTGCACTGGGCCTTAGATAACATCTCAGATATTCAAAATATGTTTTTTTCAATTCATGAACTGCAAATCTGAAATGATTCTAAAGTGCTGTCAAACCATGTTTTAATTGAGAAAGAATACAAAATATGAAACCACAGCAGATGACAATTTCGGTTCCTGTTTTTAAAGGGTTAACATCTTACATGAGTGATGATTTAATATATTTATTAAACGAGTTTACTGATTTCAGAGCTGCCAACCCCATGTCGGTCACATGAGGAACATGGAGAGAAAAGGGGGCTATTTTCCGGAACACCACATATGTTTTCCGGAACACAAATCAGTACTCACTTATATGCATAAATTAACTTTTTTAGAGCCTTGGCCCTCGTTTCGGCCAACCGAAAAATCACAATTACACTGCTTGCAAGACGCAAATTCATCACCGCGCTTTGACAGGACCAAATTGGGCCATGTCTCGCTGTAATCATTGATGAACAGATGTGTTCTCCTAACTTCTTTCAATAAAAAATACCCAAATTCGTTGGCTGCACGCTTTGGAGCAGACATTTTATGAATTTACGTGATGAATAAATCAATATCGCTGAGCGCTTGAAACTACTATTACTACACAACAAGAATCGAAATGGTAAGTGCCTCGGCGAGTATGATTATGGGTAAATAAAAAAATAGGATTTATTGGCAGAATTGTGAAACAAAATTATTATTTCCAGATATTCCCGCGCTGATTTTTTTAAAAATCATACTTTGTAATTGTTATCCGTACTTCCGTATTTCTAACGTATTTTCCGGAACAAATACGAGTTGGCAGCTCTGTGATTTCATAAGAAACGAGACAATGCCGAAATCAGTCAATGAATTTAATAATATCATATTATATCATCACAAATGCTAGATTCTATTTATTGCATATTAAGGATGTCATCATACAATGAAGCTGTATTGGTTCGACACCAAACCTGTTTTCTGTAATGAGCTAATTGCATATTTATTGCACTGGTGTATTATGATGTTTATTACACTGTGTTACTATAGGAATGAATGGCCTTTTTGTGGAGAATTTATCGGGGTATAAACTTGGAAAAGTCGCGGGAATACTGGACGAAGGCCGGAAGGCCTCGTCCAGTATTCCCGCGACTTTTCCAAGTTGCCCGATAAATTCCACAAAAAGGCCATTCATTCCTTATAATTCCAGCATTTGGAATACAGTCATCAAGAAAATGTGTTTATTTTCAGTTTTCTTACGGTTACGGAAAGTAGTTTGGCGTGGGAGTTTACTGGGATATAAATTCGGCCAATCAAATGTTAGGGAATTGTGTAAATATTTTTGTGCTGGAATTATCACACTGTGAAAGCCCATTTATGCAATAAAACACGTTATTTAACTGTGATAAACAGGGGAGATAATTTGCCAATGCAGTTCCACTATTGCTGTACCAGGATGCATGATTTGTGAACTTTTTAGTAGTGAAATTATAATAAAACACACCAAAATAAGTTTCATTCTAGACAATGCTAGTTACCGGTACTTGTATTTTTCAGCAATAAACATTTTTTTTACCAAACAGAAATCTAGAAATAAATGTTTTTATTAATCTTTTTAATCATGTTCTGTGCATATCTGAGACCCAGTGCATTTAAAGTGACCAATCTATATGTTATCCGCCCCACAGAAAATCGGTCGGACGGTTCTGCTAGGAGTCGATCTTGATGTCATGTGACGTGGGCTGCACATTGACGAAAGCCTTCAGTCTGTACACGACGGAACTGCATACCACTATCCAACATGTCACTCCAACTCCACCTGCAAATACACACATGATGCATCTAGCAGGCTCATTGTTTTCATATTAACCTTTTCAACCTTAACCCTTTCAACACCATCGGCCTAATATGTTAATTTACTGACCAATCCAATCGTTACAGAATGATTTTCAGATCCTGATGAGACACGAGCCAGCTAATCTGGATCTACTCTGTTTGCTGACACTGCTACAGAGGGCTATAGGCTTCAAAGGGTTACAATATGATCCACAGTGCTGCAAATGTTGATTTTATGGTAAATGTATATATAGTTGAAAGGATTACTAGTACCGCGTAACTTGTCTATTCTGAATCCTGTCTATTCCAGAATGTTGCCCATTCCGATCCGCTTGCTTGGTCCCGAAAAACTTGCTATATATACAATATATCAGTGTATTCCGGCCCTTGTCTATTCCGAATTCCAATCCATTTTCTAACAGGTAATATCATACACATAACTGGATTGAATCGCAAATCTCTGCTGTATGGATTGAGGGTTTGGGGTGGGGGGAAATCACAAAATTAAAAGTGAATATTGACAATGTACATGAAAGATATATATTCAGACGTGAAATGAGAATAACCTGATCAGACGCCAGGTGCTCACTACACCCGCGTCAGACACAGAAGAAATAGGATTAGAACAGAGATCACTACACCCAGACCTCAACAAATGCTTAATTATCTACTCATCCAGATTGGATTTCTGCTCAACACATACTAATCTGGATTTTCTATCTGGACAGGTGGTAACTTGAAGAAACAGGGTGGCATATTATGCCACCCTGTTTCTTCAAGTTACCACCTGTCCAGATAGAAAATAATTTCGCCAATAAGGCGGACGTGTGGATTTGTCTTGGCCTGTACACTTATAATGGGTATAACCGGATTCAAATCTCACATACATGTACATGAAAGACGAGGATGGCCGTGGCCCGCATGTCGAACCCGCCGAGGCATTTGATGGTATCAGCGTGTATTTATTTGAAGTTTGATGCCCAATAAGCATACAAAGTTTCAAGCAAATCTGACTTACGGTTACAGAGATAGTAGGTATGTGAAAACTTTAACGCAAATTTTGACAGAAACTTTAACACAAACTTCATTTGACCTTGACATAGGGGCACAGGGGCCGCTTGAGTGGGACACAGAATGAATATATGGATGATGACTAATAAGCATATGAAGTTTCAAGTCAATGTGACTTAGGACGGCAGAGATATATTAAAGGTATTTGAAAACTTTAACGCAGATTTCAAACGCAAACTTCTAAGTCATTTGACCTTGGGCACAGGGGCCGCATGAATGGGATACAGCATGAATATATGGATGATGACTAATAAGTATATGAAGTTTCAAGTCAATGTGACTTAGGACTGCAGAGATATAAGGTATTTAAAAACTTTAATGCAGATTTCGGACGGACGGACGGACGGACGTCATTGTGATCACTATGTCTCGCTTTCCACAAGCGGGCTCGACAAAAATTGTAATCACGCTTCGTATGCTCATGCTCCCAGGCTGCCGCCCTCCCGGGTTAGAGAGATTACACATTATTATGCAGGCCCGTAGCGGTAAACAAAATAATACCAAAATAATACCAAAATAATATCAAACTAGATCATCAAAATGGTATTTCCTGCGTTTTGGAGCCAAAATAGTGCCTCGGTGCACTCTGGCTGCCATGGTGGTGTCTACGGGCCGTGTTATGACCTCATATTGGTACCTACCAGGAATGCCGGTGGGAAAGGATATGAGTCGGTTAAGCGGTGCAAACCATTCTGGTTGCAACAGCAACAATGGATCATTCTTGTACATGAAGATCACAGAAATCATCACCACTGCCTGAAATGAAAGTAAGTTTACATCATTTTCGTGTTTCCACAATGAAAACTAGAAAAAGTCGATGGCGCGCCATCGCAATATACCCACTTTCCCCAAATGTTAAGTCCGAAAGGGGGAGGTAATCCATGATGGAGGGTCGGATAAAAAATCCGAATTCACTTTGCGCATCAGCACATCAAAACGAAGCTACGAACCAAATATCAGACGCGTAGGTATTAAGGTGAAAAAGTTTTTCGACCTACGAGGAAAAATAGTGAAATTCTAAGTCCGAAAGGGGGAGATAATCCATGATGGAAGGTCCGATCAAAAATCGGAATTCACTTTGCACATCATAACGAAGCTACATATCAAATATCAGAAATGTAGGTATTAAGGTGAGAAAGTTTTTCGACTTACAATGAAAAATAGGGAAATTCTGAGTCCGAAAGGGGGAGATAATCCATGATGGAGGGTCGGATCAAAAATCCGAATTCACTTTGCGCATCTGCACATGATAACGAAGCTACATACCAAATATCAGGCGCGTAGGTATGAAGGTGAAAAATGTTTTTCGAGTTACAAGGAAAAAATGGGAAATTGTGAGTCCGAAAGGGGGAGATAATCCATGATGGAGGGTCGGATCCAAATCCGAATTCACTTTGCGCATCTGCACATGATAACGAAGCTATATACCAAATATCAGGAGCGTAGGTATGAAGGTGAAAAAGTTTTTCGAGTTACAAGGAAAAAATGGGAAATTGTGAGTCCGAAAGGGGGAGATAATCCATGATGGAGGGTCGGATCAAAATCCGAATTCACTTTGCGCATCTGCACATGATAACGAAGCTACATAGCAAATATGAGGCGCGTAGGTATGAAGGTGAAAAAGTTTTTCGAGTTACAAGGAAAAAATGGGAAATTGTGAGTCCGAAAGGGGGAGATAATCCATGATGGAGGGTCGGATCAAAAATCCGAATTCACTTTGCGCATCTGCACATGATAACGAAGCTACATAGCAAATATGAGGCGCTAGTATGAAGGTGAAAAAGTTTTTCGAGTTACAAGAAAAAATGGGAAATTGTGAGTCCGAAAAAGGGGGAGATAATCCATGATGGAGGGTCGGATCAAAAATCCGAATTCAACTTTGCGCATCTGCACATGATAACGAAGCTACATAGCAAATATAGCGCGTAGGGGGTAGAAGGTGAAAAAAGTCGAGTTACAAGAAAAAAGGGAAATTGTGAGTCCGAAAGGGGGAGATAATCCATGATGGAGGGTCGATCAAAAATCCAAATTCACTTTGCGCATCTGCACATGATAACGAAGCTACATACCAAATATCAGGCGCGTATGTATGAAGGTGAAAAAGTTTTTCGAGTTATGAGGAAAAAATGGGAAATTCTGAGTCCGAAAGGGGGAGATAATCCATGATGGAGGGTCGGATCAAAAATCCAAATTCACTTTGCGCATCTGCACATGATAACGAAGCTACATACCAAATATCAGGCGCGTAGGTATGAAGGTGAAAAAGTTTTTCGAGTTACGAGGAAAAAATGGGAAATTCTGAGTCCGAAAGGGGGAGATAATCCATGATGGAGGGTCGGATCAAAAATCCAAATTCACTTTGCGCATCTGCACATGATAACGAAGCTACATACCAAATATCAGGCGCGTAGGTATGAAGGTGAAAAAGTTTTTCGAGTTACAAGAAACGTGACGGACGTACGGACGGACGTACGGACGTACGGACGGACGGACACCCGTGACGAAAACAATATACCCGTTTTTTTTTACAAAAAAAGTGGGTATAATAATTATGCATTTAGGGCATGGGATAACATTGTTGAAAACCATTACAGTCCATGTGCTACATTCTATGTTTGGGGTATCATCAATAGGTTGTCAAGTGGTATAGAATGAAATAAATTGCAGCCATGTTTATGTTGCATCATTGTAGACATTATTTGTGGCTGTGACTGGAAAAATGGGGCTTATGGGTTTTGTGGCAAGTGTAGATCCGGATAACTCTGTGTACTTAGGGGAAGGGGGCGAGTGACTTTGGTGTGGTATGGACCTGGCACCCGGTCAAGTTATTCTAATTTCAGGGCTAAATGTATTTTTTCTTGATGTAAATATTCAGTTCCCCAACCAATGCAACATGTTAAAGTGGGATCGAACCCGTTTGCCCGGCCTTACATGACCTTAGCTGCTAATAGGTCGTTAAACACCAATAAACAAACCAACTGATCAGGATCTACACTGTTTGCCATGATACCAATGAAGTACTGTCATACTTCTAACAAGAAATATAGATCGTTATCAGGTTACAGAAGTGTGTTATTTGATCAGGAGCTACGCAGCCACATTTAGCAATGTCATGGTGCCATTCAACCAATGACACATCAATGAAATTAGTCAATGTATGATACATTTAGATCAGTCAAACAAATATGTGACTGGAGACATGGGGCTTATGGAATTTGTGACCAGTGTAGCTCTTGATCAAATAGCACACTCCTGTAGCCTGATAATGATATATAATGCTTGTTAGAAACATGACGGGTGTTTCATTGATGGAATGTCGAACAGTGCCGATCATGATCAGATCAGACTGTGCGGATGCACAGGCTGATCTGGATCTACACTGAACGCAAAAGACCCATTTATCCAGTCACAACCACATATTTGATCAATGCATACCTATACCTAGATACCTGATAAACAGGTCACTGGAAGCAGATTCAAGTTCTATATACCAGGCATCAGGCAAGCAATTGGTGCCATTTATTGGGCAAGCTGGCAGCTCACGAATTGGCCATATCAGCCTGTGTAGAGGCTCGAAGCTTCAACCTCCCAGTTGTGAGGTGGATACCTTATCCATTAGGCCATTCCAACTGGTATGTACTTACATGAAGTATATGAAGGACAATTTTGACACCCACTGTAAAAATTGTTATCTTTGATGATCGTGAAGAACCTAGAAATATAAAATCACCAACAATAACACCATTTTCATCCATATCAAACGAATACGCAATTACAAATTTACAAGTATTTGTTATTTATTTTGAGGGTGAAGCCATGTGATAAACAGAACCTAAAACAAGTTTCCGATTTAGATATGATATTTATGAAACCAGTCATGCACAATATATGCATCTCACCTACGACTCGGTGCATAAAATTTTCAGTCTGGAACATTCCGCCTTCACATATAATTGAAATCGCCACAGAGAAAAAATAGTTTTAATACTTTAATATACTATCAGCCATGAATTATTATAATACTCAATATTATAGGCTCCCAGGGATTCCGCTGGGGAAAATAAAACAAGAGGGCCATGATGGCCCTAATTCGCTCACCTGACTCCATGAACACCAGAGGAGAATATGACATTGAGTTCATGTGTTTTAAAAAAATTGTGCTATTTTTAGACGGCGGTCATCTTGGATTAAGCGATGCCTCATTTTACCAAATCTGAAAATGCTTCACCCAAGGATCGGAACTTCCTATGAAGTTTGGCCAGCAGCGGCCATGTGGTTCCTGAGAAAAAGACGTTCAAAATCTCAAATAAATGGACCTTTTGGCGGCCATCATGGATGACATAATCATCCGATTCCGACAAATATTGCGCCAGAGCAATCGCCTCATCGATACCTTCAATTTGATATATGACATGAGCATATTTAGTCAAAAATAAAATTTGACCGCACGGGCCACGCCCATTTTTGACCCCGGGGTCACCATTTTAACTTTAAAAGAGCATTGTACATCGATCATTCGTCGAAATCCAGCCAGTGGTTCATGAGAAAAAGATTTTTTTAAGAATTTGTGCTATTTTTAAGACGGCGGCCATCTTGGATTAGCGATGACCTCCATTTTAACAAATCTGAAAAGGCTTCACCCATGGACCATAACTGTGAAGTTTGGCTACCATGGGCCAAGCGGTTCATGTGAAGAAGAATTTTTAAATCTCTAATAAAAGAACAACATTTTGACCTTCGGCGGCCATCTTGGATGACATAACCATCAGATTTCGACAAAAAATTCACCAGAGTGATCGCCTTATTTAAACCTTCGATTTGATATATAACATGATCATATTCGGCCACAAATAAAATTTGACCCCAATTTGACCCCACGGGCCACGCACATTTTTGACCCCGGGGTCACCATTTTAACAACTTTGAAAGAGCATTGTACATTGATCATTCCTACCAAGTTTCGTCGAAATCCGGCTGGCGGTTCATGAGAAGAAGATTTTTTAAGAATTTATGCTATTTTTAGACGGCGGCCATCTTGGATTAGCGATGACCTCTATTTTAACAAATCTGAAAAGGCTTCACCCATGGACCATAACTTTTAAGTTTGGCTAACATGGGCCAAGCTTGGTTACAATGTGAAGAAGAATTTTGAAATCTCTAAATAAATAAAAGAACGACCTTTTGACCTCTCGGCGGCCATCTTGGATGACATAACCATCAAATTTCGACAAAAAATGCACCAGAGTGATCGCCTCTTTGATACCTTTAATTCGATATATGACTTGACCATATTCAGTCAAAAATAAAATTTGACCCCAATTTGACCCCACGGGCCACGCCCATTTTTGACCCCGGGATCACAATTTTAACAACTTTGAATGAAAGAGCATTGTACATTGATCATTCCTACCAAGTTTCGTCGAAATCCGGCTAGCGGTTCATAAGAAGATTTTTTAAGAATTTATGCTATTTTTAGACGGCGGCCATCTTGGATTAGCGATGACCTCTATTTTAACAAATCTGAAAAGGCTTCACCCATGGACCATAACTTTTAAGTTTGGCTAACATGGGCCAAGCGGTTCATGTGAAGAAGAATTTTGAAATCTCTAATAAAAGAACGACCTTTTGACCTCCTCGGCGGCCATCTTGGATGACATAACCCATCAAATTTCGACAAAAAATGCACCTAACCCAGTGATCGCCTCTTTTGATACCTTTAATTTCGTATATGACTTGACCATATTCAGTCAAAAATAAAATTGACCCCAATTTGACCCCACGGGCGGGACCACGCCCATTTTTGACCCGGGATCACAATTTTAACAACTTTGAAATGAAAGAGCATTGTACATTGATCATTCCTACCAAGTTTCGTCGAAACCTCCGGCTAGCGTTCATAAGAAAGATTTTTTAAAAGAATTTATGCTATTTTTAGACGGCGGCCATCTTGGATTAGCGATGACCTCCATTTTAACAAATCTGAAAAGGCTTCACCCATGGACCATAACTTTTAATTTGGCTACCATGGGCCAAGCGATTCATGTGAAGAAGAATTTTGAAATCTCTAATAAAAGAACGACCTTTCGGCGGCCATCTTGGATGACATAACCATCAGATTTCGACAAAAAATGCACCAGAGTGATCGCCTCTTTAATACCTTCAATTCGATAGATGACGTGACCATATTCGGTCAAAAATAAAATTTGACCCCACGGGCCACGCCCAGTTTTGACCACAGGGTCACCATTTTAACAACTTTGAAAGAGCATTGTACATCGATCATTCCTACCGAGTTTTGTCGAAATCCGGTTGACGGTTCTTGAGAAGAAGATTTTTGAAGAATTTGTGCTATTTTTAGACGGCGGCCATCTTGGATTACGCAATGACGTCATTTTAACAATTTTGTAATCCCCCTACCTAAGGACCATGATCATGAAGTTTGGTGACTATAGGCCCAATGGTTACCGAGGAGAAGACGTTTGAAAATGTTCACGGACGACGACGGACACATTGCGGTAACAATAGCTCACATGAGCTTCGCTCAGGTGAGCTAAAAATCGCCACTTCAAAAAAAATAAAACAATTGGCGATAAAAACTTGTAATTTTTTATCGCCAATTGTTATTTTTATCGCCAATTGCGAAAATGGCGATCGCCAGCGGAATCCCTGGGTTCCTAATCAGTGTAGACACTTCTTATAACCATACAGGAACAAATTAGAATACGAGAGTGGGTCAATAAGTAGTGTCACTTGATCATTATCTTTCAAACCACTCATCCATCTTAAAAAGAAATTGGCACTTGCATTCATTTACGTTATTCGCATTAATATAGCGTTCATGGCGTTGATACAGTGTATGACGTCATAATGACGTCAGCATTCATGGGGTATATTTAAATGGGGTATATTTGAATAGAATGAATACGATGGAAACCAACCGCAGAAATGCATAAGTAGCCTATTTCATCAACATTGCAAAGTATACTTTACTAGCAAAGTATACTTTGAGGGAGTAATCATTTATTTTTCCAGAAATGCATTATTTCACATAGAACTAACAAATGCATATATTTCATGATTAAAAGTATGCAGAATTATTATACTGAATTTATTACATTATCACAGCCATTAAATGGCTGTGATAATGTAATAAATTCAGTATAATAAAAATTAATAAATTTTTCAAAAAATTGAAAATTTCTCCCTCAAAGTATACTTTGCTACTAAAGTATACTTTGCAATGTTAATGAAATGGGCTACAGGTGTGACAGCGCGTTTATAGGAAGCCAGTGCTACTATACCAGTCAGTCAGAAAATGTGTGACTCCTTTTACTGTCGGATGGGAGACTACGAAATATTGAAACTGCTGATTTCAATTACAGACGCAATTAATGTACATGTATCTGAATTAGCTGAAATGTATCTCAATCACATTTTCATACAATTTTAAAAAAGGTTTTGAAAATAAGAACAATTTCCGCAAGGTGGGTGCCTGACAATTTTCATTCAGAGCACAGTGATATGTTCAAATCGCCAAGAAATCACCCAAACTACATCGTAATGAAGAAGACACCTTCATGTCATTCATCGTGGTCAATGAAGAAGCATAAATATGTAGTTATCAAACAGAATTAACAAGCCAGCCTAAGGAATGCATCGATTTGAACCCTCATTGAGAAGAAAACTTCTGGCAGAAACAGGGAACATATAAACTTCCGACACGATTTTCGTACGATTCCGATTGTGTAATTACAGAACATTGATGTTAAAATTAAAGTAAAGTAATTAACAAAGAATACCACAAAACATTTTAGTCCAAGCTGTAAAGCATAAGCTCTTCAGAAATAGCCCAAAAGAACTGAATGTGGGATCCATAATTTTACAAAATGACGCGCTACTTGTGACGTCATTGCTGCACTTGCGTGATTATGAAGTTTTACTACATGTATATCCTGATTATTTGTCGGACAAAAACTATCCAGTTATATTCTTTTTTTGAAAACTGTACATCTAATTTTACAGAGTCATGGATGCTTCTAATGACGTGTAAAACACGATGACGTCAACGTCAAAGTAGTATTGCCGTGTCGCACCATTATGAACTTCATTTGGAACGGCATAACATTAGCGCATAACACGAATACGTAATTATGGTGATGTGGCCTGCCAATCAATTTCGCTCCAGGTGTCATTAAACGTGTATTATACATGTATGTGGCTGTGACTGGATAAATGTGGCGTATAGAATTAGTGTAGCTCCTGATCAATTAGCACACTCCTGTAGCCTGGTGGCAATCTGCCTTGCTTGTTAGAAGCATGATGGATGTTTCATTGATGAAATGGTGAAACAGTGCAGATTCTGGTCAGACTGTGAATGCACTGGCTGATCAAGAACTACACTGGTCGCAAAACCCATAAGCCCCATTTCTCAAGTCACAGCCATTTCAGTTTTATGACACGTCATAATGGGCATGATTACATCACTTACCCATCTTTTTTATCTGGTCCACCAATCGGTCAATTTTCCTCTGCAGCTTCATATATTTGGCAAATTCATCGGACATGCTCACAAACCCCTGGTCCGCCTTCAGGTCTCGAACCTGCTGCCTCAGATTCAACTCCTCATCAGTGAGATGAATGAAATAGCTGCCAATCTGCAACATCGTCATTAACCCTTTTAACACTACAGACCTCTATAGCGGTGCTAGCAAACAGTGTAGATCCAGATGAGACGGCTCGTAACGAGCCGTCTCATCAGGATTCGCATTTTTTGCAAATAATTTTCATATTGTGTAGTGAAAAGATCCCGGTCGGTGTATGCACTGGTCGCACAGGTACAAGCAGCATTATTGTCAAAACGTGGACGCCAAAGTCTGCATTACGTAGAATAGGGTTACCTAATGATAAATATTATCTGAAGCCGTTTGCGAACAATGCCCACCAAATCCGCCCATGCGTGTGCACAGACAGATATGGCGGATTCTGAAAACCTCACAATTAACTATGGTGCAAGCTGTCAGAAAGATCCAGATCAGCACATGCACAAGCACATGCTGATCAGGATTTACGCTGGTCGCAAACTACAGTGACACCAGTTTCCATAGGTAGATGTTACCAATACACAGCGTGGCAAGGTAACTGCACGTGCAACATATACATGCACAGCCACGAGTACAAACGACATATGGTGCTAAATGTATGCAATACACACATTGAAATCTAGGAGCTGTATGAAGTTCAATATTGAACCGATATACTGGGATTAACAATGTAATCCAGCTATGGGAATAGGCCAACAGAAAAGGTAGGACGGGCATGGGACGAACGATATAACATTATATCTATGGATAGGGGCGCCACATTGTGTTATAAGGAATGTATCGAGGTTACCGTACTATGGAAGGCTAAGTACACCCGTTACACTGGTATAAACTTGTGACGGTTCCAGCTGCTCTCGTTCAGCAGGGATTTGAAGCTGGTGATCATCTCCGCGTTTACAACTCTTATAGTTATTCTGAATGCAAACAAATTCTCTCTCATCTTTATTCGACACTGGTGTCTGTATATCTTGAAGTTATGATTGCGAGTGATAGTGAGTGAGTGAGTGAATAGGGTTTAACGTCCGCTTTTCTGACATAGAGGTACAAGCCTCAGGGAGTCTACACGCAGACGGGTCAACGGGGTCGTGTCCCGTATCAACCTGTCCGAGGGGGGTAAATCCCAACTTCAGAACTCAATATTTACAATCAAAATATATATTCAGTCCTGAAATTAGAACAACCTGATCTGGTGCCAGGCCCTCGCCACACCAGCATCATTTATCCCATCCCCTAAAAGTAATGGGATTAGCGCTAATCTTACTTTTATATATGGGGCATAGCCCGACTCAACTCTCACATACAAGAAAGCCAAAAATGTACATGAGGGCCAAATCCGGTATAGTGGGTTCCGGAAAGTATGAACCCAATCGTTAAGCCAGTTTAGTCGCCTTTTACGACAAGCAATGGCTACTGCAGCACTATTCTCAGGATCAGTTGATCACGCCCCGGTGCCTGCACGGGGCTACGCGAGTGATAGACTCATTCAATGAAAAAAGATTCCCCGCATTATCGTACTCTAACGTTGGAAGCCCAAGCTGGATCATACGTGCAGTATATGTTTTGTTATAAATCCAGGGACTACTTTGGTTGCCCGACGCTGTACTCTTTCAATCCGTCTTATGTCTTTCTTTAAGTGTGGATTCCAAACAGATGTTCCATATTAAAGTCGTGGTCGAATTAAGGATTTGTACATGATGCAAGGAATGTATCTTTTTCCAGATATTCAAAACTATTCTTAATTACACCAAGAACGCTATTTGCTTTGAGTACACTATTGTCAATAGTGCTCGTCAAACTTCAGGTTGGGTTGAAATGTCACACCGAGATCCTTCTCGTCAATCACGGATGAAATATCGGATTGTCCATTATTATCATGCATATGATATGTAGGACAGTTATTGTTGTAACCAAAATGCATCGATTTACACTTTGAAGCGTTAAACTTAAGTTCACATGTCTCTGACCGGTCACTGTGATTATCCAAATCGTGTTGTAATAATTCACATTTATGTATACTTTCAACAGAGGTGAAGATTTTCGTGTCATCAGCAAATATATTCACAAACTGAGTGACAATGTCCGAAAGATCATTTATAAATATCAAGAAGAGCACAGGACCAAGTACACTACTCTGTGGGACTCCAGAAATAACATCGAGCCAATCCGATTTTGCTAATTTATATACAAGGCGTTGTCTTCTCTCATTAAGAAAGTCTTTGATCCAAGCAAGAACCCGTCCTCTGATACCATATCGGTAAAGCTTTATGCCTAATCTTTGATGTGATTAAAACAAGAGTCAAACACTTTACTGAAATGTAAGTATATTACATCAACCGGTACCGAGTTATCTATATATTCCGTCCATTTGTCCATGACATCTAAAAGTCGAGTTGCGCAAGAACGTCCTGGTCTAAAACCGTATTGATAATCAGAAAAGATGTTATAACTTCATATGATAGCAAAGTAAATAATAAAATATAAAAGTCAGATAATGAAAAATAAAGGCAATATCACGTCGTAACCCCATATATAGTAAATACATGGTTAGTGCCGTCAAATATAATATATATTCGGCTGAACCTTAGACAGCTTTATTGGGGCGAGCCCCTATAAAGTTGTCGGGCGAAACCGAATATATTTTATATTCGACAGCACTAATCATGTATTTAATTTATACCCCATACTAAACTTAATTATTGAACGTGCGTAATTATTTAACGTCATTCCCTCGCCATACGTCACAAATCTAGCGACGTCAGTCAAAGCAAAATGGCGGCATCCACGCTAGGTAGATTCGGTATTGTATCTGATTAAATCTCCGATTTATTTACGATGAGCTTCAATATTGGCTGGTTTTCGACTATACAGTTGTCATAATTAGCATTGCAATCATAATGGACATATCCATGTTGTTGGTTACGTCGCATATAGTGTAAAAATGGACAAAGTTCAACTGAACAGACAGCGATTTTGATTTTAAAATTTTCCGCCATCTTGAATTTGCTGTTCAGACTGACCAATCAGAGGCCGCGATTAGGGGTCAAAGGTGAATATATTCGGTTTCGCCCCGACAACTTTATATGGTCTCGCTAAAGCTCGCCCCAATAAAGCTGTCTAAGGCTCAACCGATTATATATTTTATATTCGACGGCACTAACCATGGCATGTATTAACTATTTTCAAGGGAATTAATTCTACTCATTCCGTAAATTGTTATATACTCTATACATATTTGAGATGCCATTTCTTTAATAATTTAAGAATATATTTACTAAAGTCAAGTGTCTTTGGGTGCCGGGTGGGAAATACAAAGTATTTGGAACAGTATTTACGGAATAAGCCTAGTGTACTAAGTTTCATATGGGGCAACAACGTGAAATTGCCAAAATAAAAGTTAACAAGAAACGAGGCAAAGCCACGAAGGCCAGGTTTTTTCCAAGCATGGACACTTGGATAACATAATTATACCCACATTTTGTAGACTAGATGGCCGTGGCCTGCATGTCGCGCCTTGCGGCGAGGCATGGACACTAAAAAAATAGATATAGTAGATGGAAAAACTTTAACGAAAAAACTTTAACCGGACACACGGACGTACGGACGGACGTATGCGAAAATGCCGACAATATCGCGCTTTCCACAAGCGGGTGCGACAATGATGATAAACACCCATGTGAAGTATCAAGGTAATGGGTGAAGCAGTTGCAGAGATATAGTACACGAAAAAACTTTAACAAATAAATTCAAAGTAATTTGACCTTGACATTGCGCACAGGGGCCGCACGGTTGGGGGTTAGAATGAAAATATGGACGATGATAAACACCCATGTGAAGTTTCAAGGTAATGGGCGAAGCAGTTGCAGAGATATAACGTTGAAAATGGCTAAGTGAGTAAGTCAATTACGTAGAAATAATAGGTGAAGGTAAAAAAATGGTCACATGTTGGATAGTTGTATGTGGTAGGCACCCCTTGGTTATGAAGCTGTGAAAGTTTGGTGGTCCTAGGTGGTACAGTACCAAAGAAATGGACTTAAACACGAAAACTTAACATTGTAAATGCGAAAACTTAACATTGAAAATGTCTTAAGTCGACTGCGCGAAAAAAATGGGTCAATTTAAAAAAAAAAGTGACTTGTTAGATAGTGATACGTGGTGGGCACCCCTTGATTATGAAGCTGTGAAAGTTTGGTGGTCCTAGGTGGTACAGTAACAAAGAAATGGACTCAAACACGAAAACTTAACATTGATTGTGGACGCCGCCCGCCTGCCCGCCCGCCGCCCGCCGCCCGCGCCCGGCTTTCGCCAATCCAATAGCCTGGATTTTTTTTAAAAAAACCTGCCTAAAAATGATATAGAGACATGGCATGTTATAATTGTCTAGGTGTACCCCACCCCAAACCGTACCCCACCCACCACACTTAAAACAGAAGAGCAATGATGATATATTGTCATGTACATTATAAACAGGATAAATGCATAATCATAGTAAAGGTAGCGTATACATACATTCCTCGATATTTTCGAAGAGTAACTTGGTACATATGAGAATAAAACTACGAGAATGAGAATAATAATCATGAGAAACATTTTGACAACCACTTTACACTAAACCTTAAGCGTCTATGATAACATCTGAAGTAATCCAAAGTTTCAGTGGTTGTTTTTGCAGGTTAGCTACCACCATTGATTACACACCCATTCTCCAAAAAACCTTACCATTACCTTAATTACCATTACCAAACAAAAATATTTGAAAATATAGTCTAAATAATCATCTTTAACTTACCGATTTTCAGACGATCAACCCTTTTTGTATCGTTTTGTAAAACGAATTTCCAGACTACTTCTAGCATTTCAAAGTATTAACAATTTGAAATGTATAGGTGTGACCGACCGTTATGAAGGATATAGAGAGCACATGTGCACCACGTGTTTTTCTGTAGCGGACACCACATGCAATATATAGGGACACTCATAAGGTATACAGACACGTTGTTTACAAGTCTATGGAAAGTAATGCATATACAAGCTTTTTCAGAAACCCATGAATTTGTTTTATGAAACACGTATGTATACTGTGTTCTCTTTTATAAGTTTATTTAATGAGGGAATTATTTCAAATGAAGTTAAAGACAATCAAATCTCTGTACATGAGTTCTTGTGATTGTTAGAAAATACATGTAATGTCCATAACGCCCATCTATAGCACACACTATACTGTACAGAAAAAAAAATATGTTCCATTTCGTTACGGAGGTAAGAATATTTGCATGTTATTTAAAGAATTTCTGCAATTGATAAGGTGTGATATTTCATAATACTATTCAGTATATGTTGTATATTTCGATGAGACAAGTTTAATAATTATGCTGTTTTGTTATTCATCGACATATAAGAAATGTATGTTTATATATATGAAGAAAAACAAGCTGTATATAATGTCTCATTTGGTAACAAGCTGTGCCAGTGTATCGTTAAATTGGAAGTACTTATTACAGGAGCCGTGACCAGTTTGTCTAGATATTTATTTTTGTCTTATATTTAAGGGTGTGAATTGGCTCGATGACCTTCCATACCCGGACATATAAGTCCAAAAAGGCCGAATTTTGAAGTGTTTCATGTGATATATGTTAGTGCAGGGCGGACAGATGTGTATAAATGTGCGCCGAAATGGGACACTGCTTAGGTCCAATACGGTCCTGTAATTCTGCGCAGTGTCCCGGTGCACGGGAGGTGGGAAGAAGAGAGGGGGTAACTGGGTAGAATCTGGCACCAGTGATGCAGAACAAAACGGGTCCCAGGTATAACCAATTAATCCACCCCTGGCGGCACTCGACACACAAGTTTGTGCTATATAGTCGGTAATAACACGTGCTAGTTTCATCCACAGAATTCTCCACATCCAGACAGCTCCAAGGCAGGCCGGGACCAGAAGCGGGCAAGGGCAGGCAGAACATTTGGCTGAGCTCGAGCTAACTTGCTGATAAAGTTAAACTTGTTATATCTGGCTAATTTCATACGAAAGTGTGATAACTGAGTTGCCTGGACATCCTGGCCTAAGTGGCAGGGACATGAACACCTCGGCTCATCGTGGTGTCCACGTACCCCAATGTGTTAACACGTCGTCTGTCCCACTGGTGCGACTGGCCGCAGTACGACTACGCACCAGATAATAATATGTAGATGGTATATATCTCACCCATGCGCATATTCAACACAGAACCCGGTAATGACCGCGGGATACACCCAGATAGGTCAATCCGCTATATCGGCAGCCAGGCAAAGCCACACGTGTGAAAAGAAAGAAAGAAGTTCTGTAAGTGGAAGACGGATGTACCCAGCAGTCAACTGCCCTATCAGTCCGCTTTAATCGACGGCCAGACAGAGCCACAATCAACCACCCAGAACACGGAGAATGGACAAATTAGAACAAAAAATGTCCTAGCAACTAGTCTAAATTAGTTCAGTTCCAGCCGAAAAATCGCCCACCACAAGCCAACCCCAACCCAGACATACCTTTTCGCAAATCCAGAAGTAACAATCCAGTGAATAAGAATAAACACAAAGGAAATATAAGTTAATTTCCAACAATTAAAATGGCCGCCGCCGGTAACCTTGAGATAATTACCGACCAATAAAAAAACAAGACCTGCTCAGTCCAAGGTCGCCGTTAGAGTGTGGTAGGTTCAGATCACTATAAGTGCTATTTTAAGGACATAGGATATCAAACTGTGTCCTTATTCTTATTCACTGGAGTTATTGTTCACTACTAACAACGCTGGGCAACTCGTACATACCAGCGCACATCCAGCGTAACACATACTTTACAAAGGCTTGGATGGCGTCGCTTAGAATTAAGACGGATAGATACCAGGCTATCCATGCTATATAAGATCACCAATGATCTTGTGGCCATCCCAGCAGAACACTACTTAACGCAAAACACCAGACCATTACGACATTCACATCCACTCCAGTACATAATTAGCTCAGCCAACACAGACTACTATAAGTACTCCTTCTTCCCATACATTGTAGCCATCTGGAATTCCCTACCTATGGGTATTCCAACCCTACCCACATTAAACCAGTTCAATCAGGCTGTCAGCCGGATTGAACACACCACATTTGCCTAAATCCCAGCCCTGTTTTTACTTTTATCTAGAATAACACTCTCCTGTATATACTGCCTCTGGCTTTTACTGCAACTTTTACTCCTACTAACACTCTTGTCAGTTTGACGCACATACATGCATCTATAAGTCCCCAACAGGGGTTCTAGATTAACGGAAGACAGACAGACAGACAGACAGACAGACAGACAGACAGACAGACAGACAGACAGACAGACAGACAGACAGACAGACAGACAGACAGACAGACAGACAGACAGACAGACAGACAGACAGACAGACAGACAGACAGACAGACAGACAGACAGACAGACAGACAGACAGACAGACAGACAGACAGACAGACAG